>SMMW01000638.1:0-525000 GCA_004794655.1 Marisa cornuarietis | reverse complement strand
TGCGTGCTTCGTGTGACTGTGTGCTACAAGTACGACTATAATGTACTAAGAGGGTGTGAGCTTCAGGTTGCCTTGTGTGTTCCTGTTCTGTTCTACCCACAATATTTTTTCGTACGCGCGTGCCACTGGCATCTGATTTGAACCTGTTTTTTAACCCATCATGCTCTGCTCGAAATTAAAAGAGAATAAATAATGGAAGACGACCATATTTTTACAATATATCAGAATGTAGCGCAAGGTTGTGTTACTTTCTTACTGCCTGTTTACCAAGTTAGCATTCATAGCGTTTCTCGCATTTTCCTCGTGAGAAACTCGTCTGTATACGAGCTTAACATTTATCAACATGACAACAGTCCTAAGTTATTGCTTGTCGGGTGTCGAGTGTATCTGTGGTTCGGTCAGACTGTAAACGTACCTTACAGTTCTTACAGTAAAGATGGTAACAATACTGAGATCCTGTCAAAGTGTAGTTACTATACATTGTAATGTATACCTGCTTCTCTCAGTCAGTAGATGTAAGTCACGTGCCACGCGGAATCGAAAATAAAATGTTGCTACTGTTTTTCGCACATTTATCTACAGAACATGGTGTCGTTCGTTCACAAACTACTTCGGTCCCCCTAGCCGTTTTGTTTCTTCAACAAAACCTGTTCTACTAAAGATTTCACTAAACTTGACTCAAGTGAATTCCTTTTGCAAGCTGCTCCCATCATCAAAAATGTTGATTAAACAACGCCGTAGTTTCTGTGACCCTAACACAGACACACGCAGGGACATACATGGAGTAACAGAGAAACACTGAAACCAGTGCATAAATTCAAAAAAAGAAATGTTTTAATGTTTGATTGTACGCCTGCTCTAAAAGCTCCTTGGTTAATTGCTCTGCAAACCTAATGTTGATTAAACTCTCGTTGTTGACATTGTCCTGTGCATTTTCCGTCCATGCTCGTTCAGTGCTTTTTGGTATGTTTACAAATGATCATAATGTGGGTACATATCATTTCTTGTTGACATGCATACAGAGAGACAGGTGTGTGCGTGTTGTGATGAAAACTTTTTGAAAAATATCACGCACTTTTGTCTTAAAAGTTCCAAAATTTTTGTATTTTTGTTTTAAAAGTGTTCCCTGGAAGTTTTTTGTAATATCTGGCACTCGGTATAATATATAAAATGTCAAAAGACACAGAGTTAAGCTCCTTAAAGTTATTAATGTCGCAGAGGGTGACTAAACACCCGGTGGTATGACAGACTAGCTACCGGCATTGTGATTTCTTGAATAACTCATTAACTAAAACATACTCTGATATGTTGAGACACCAAACGAGAAGTGCGAGTAAGGACTGTTGGTCAGTAGTAGATGCGACATTAGAGAATTAAATAGAATCAGCCATTTTTAGTATTAACTGCACATATAAAGATTATCTGGAGTCGACCATTAGATTAAAAGTATCACTCACCTACAAATGTAACGCCTACAAGGTAAACAAAACCGCTGATTGTTTATCACCTGTATAAGAACAATTCTCTACCTGTGGTTACTTGTCTGCAACACGTGAAGCCCGACCCTGTACCAAAGGTTAACTTTTGCTGGTGACTGCTATTTACATCATCCCTAGTGCCACTTTTGAATGGTATTCCATGGATTACAGTCGTTGATCTTAATTTTTTAATTTAAAAATAATTATTAGAAAGATTTTACTGTTGTTATATTGTGCTTCCCGGGGTTTCCTGGAATACAATGTCCACACTAGCTAACTCATCTAACTGTAGCTACATCAACACCTGGACTGAGTGCAGCAGTCTCACCACAGGACAATTAGTAGAGACAATGTTTTATACATCGTTCGGGTCTGTGGAATGTCTGGTCGGCATATGGACCAACTTCATCAACTGCCTGGTGTTCTGGCGCCAGGGTCTTGAAGATCGAATGAGTCTCTCTCTCTTCTTGTTAGCACTGGTTGACAGTTGTTATTTTACTTTAAAGTTCGCGCTCTTTGTGATACCTTCTTTTACAAGCATGCACTCTAGTGTAGTTTATGAAGAGTTCTCCGCCAGTATTACAGTACCATTGATGGGGGTTTACTGCGGACTTGGGTTGACATCTGCATGTATTTATATGGCGGTGGCTGTTGACACGTGTGTTTGTGTCGTGTTTCCACATCGTGCTGCAAGCATCATGCGCACCAAGACAATGGCGTTGCTGATAGTCTTCAGTTTCTTTTTAATACAGACAGCTTGTCTAATATATCCATTCTCATTAACTGGTTACCGCATGGTTAGAGCGGGACAAGTACAGTGGATAGTGGGTACCACTAAATTTTACGAAAATAACAAAGATTTTGTTTATTACTTTCTAAACATCACACTTGAAACGATACTGCCTATAGTCTTTGTAGCAGTGGTAGTGGTGACAACAATGATGACAGTAAAAACACTTAGATCAGCCATGATGTGGCGAGAAAACACAAGTACTGTCAATAATAATCTTCAACACCGACAGGTGGCGCTGATTAAGATGCTGACGATCGTCGCCTGTGTCTTTCTAGTCGTCACACTACCCTGGTCTTTATCTAACATAGTCTTTGGAGTATTTTTGCACCTCGTTAAGTATAGCGAACTAAAAAAACTGCTGGTGGTCATGTCTATATTGTATGCGAGTTCTCACATCAACGGCTGTCTCAACTTCTTTATCTATTATTGTCGCTCCTCGCGGTACCGTCGGGAGCTGCGCAACATGTTCAGCAGACATGTGATGAAGAACAACAAAACATCAGTCGACACAACAACATCGAGAAGCACAGACAGAAACAATCGTGGTCACGAGTGAGGATCGTTAGAGGTGTTTCTCTACCATTGCTGTCAACATAATCGCGTTCTTACTACGGCAAATTTGTAATTTTTGTTTATCCTTTTCTTTTTTTATTCTTCCTTACTGTACTGAATTTTTTTAATAATACGCTGTATAGCAAAGGATGTAAGTTAGTATGTTTGGTGTTGGCCAGCGATCAACAAACAAGGTTGGTTTTTACATCTTATTTAATCTCAATCAAGTAATAAAGGATCGATTGCACCAGAGATAATGCATGTACTAATGAGACTAATTATGCTTCTTCGATAAGCAGTCAGTAATTTCAAACGCTAGTGCTAATATGCTAAAATTTTTGGAAACATGGGTTTTTATTTTGAAAAAAAAGTAGTTGAATAATTTTGTGGGTAGAGAGAATGAATCAGTTATTGGTCCTGACTTTCGTTTACATGTTTAGACGGTAATATATGTTACTGTATTATAAGTAATAGCGCTCAAGGAACATATCTAACATCACACGTCTCTGATATTCGTAGTAATATCCGGTCTAATCAATATTATGTATGTTCCAAAATCTAGAAAGCTAGGACGCTCAAGACCACTCTGAGAAAATTAGACACTAACATTTCTTAAGTAAATCGGCTTTTGTTATTCTCTGTCATCTTGTCTTCCATCTAATTATATTTTATAGACCTTTACCTATCCAGGCCTTGTATTATTATGTTAAGCCATTAACCTTGGAAAACACCTGACTGTAGCCTATCTGAAGGGTTTTTCTAGCGAAACAAATGAGGTAAGAACGTTTAACAAAACTTGGAGAGTTTCACATTGTGTAGCTAACTTTCCCGGCATTCGATTTGTGGTCAGCAAGTCCTAACTTGCTAGTCAGTAGGACTGCGACTCTGGAAACTGCAAATGGTTGAGGAATGGTTGAAGAATGGTTGAGGCTTTGACACAACATCACATTGTGACTGTTTATAACAGTGCGGTTGCAAAGTTTGCGGAGAAAGGGCAGTGAGTTATATTATCTTTTTTTCCATTTTGAACAAAGTACCTTAACGGGTGACGACATTATCAGAGGAATTTGAGTAATTTGACAGTTGAGATTGTATCATTATATTCTTGTGAAGGTCACTAGACAAGATGGTCTCCCTTTGTGACAGAACACAGAGCTGCCTTGTGTTGCGCCATGCATTATGGTGACAGGTAATCACAGACATCTTTTGTAAAACATTGAAGGAGGCATCGCCTAATTAAAAAAAAGACTTTAGTTCATTGATAGCGAAAAAATGTATCTTATGTGTAGCTTTTAAATATATTAGGTCAGTAAAAAAAATTTAAATTTGCTAAAATAAACTGTCCTTACTTCCGTTTATGGTCAATAATATGTGAAAATCTAAAGAAATATGGGCAGTGGTAGGCAGTGGGAAGTATATTACCTATAGCGATAAAACAACTTGTTTCTCAAACAAGATGTCGCAATACGAAGCTACAAACCGCTGAATTGTACCTGATTTGCAGCAGAAGGTGAAAGCAAAGCGCCCATTGTTTTCTCCTCCTGCTTCTTCATAGAAAGATCTTAAGAAAAATAGACCGGACGACGACCTTTGCAACATGAGGGAGGCAGGACCGATGCATCAGGTATACATGGATGCATGCTAACTCGTGTTGACGAGACACTTGATCCAGCAAGGGCAACAGCTACGACAACAGGTTTCTGTGGTCAGTGGTACCTGCACTGGTTACAGTCATTTGTCACTTCTACAGAGAAGTCTTTTTAACCTGTACAATTCAGACATTATGCAACAAAATAGCCAGATACTACAAGAGATGGCACAACGAGTTTAGAGGAGTGACCTGTAGTTTAAATATCAACAGGACCGATAAGCGGCGTGCTCTCGTCGACAGTCCATTAGAGTCTCTGGAGCGGATAAAATTCATGATGTGAACATTAAGAAGGTTGTGAAAATGTTTGCGGACTGTCCAGTAAAAAGAATTAATTTACGTTTTAAATCGAGGGAGAGGATTTTAAAAAAGAAATCGTTAATAGATAAGCCTGCCTCTAGAGAATCTCAGCGACGACCTGACGCCTCTGGGCGTAAAACCTTTGAAGTATGACAGAGGACTGGTGTGCATCGACATGTCTGGTCCACGGAGGGCAACATTTGGTGCATTAAGAAAACAGCAAGTGGTGCATCCCCTACCAGCCATGATTGACTCTCACTGTATTAACATTATGACCTTTTAAAGTTCGTTGAAGACAGTGTCGATGACGAGAAAGTTGGAATGTCTGAAACTTGAATTCTGTGTTAGGAGTCCAAGGGTTACTCACCACAGTGCAGACGGAAAGGAGGAACAAAGACCATTCATACAAACAACTATAACTATGATAAAAACAGTGATTTGTGCAAAAGATTCTTACACTGAATCCAAGCTGACTTCATACAGCAACAGCAACGACCTTAATAAAATATGTGTGCATTATTCTATCCTATGATCGCCATACTGCAGCAAATTGGAAGACAACAGAGTGCGCAGCACGGCAGTGACATCTAACTTGTTGTGTATAGAGCGAGTGACAGTCTGATGATATACATTGTAATTATACGGTATGTTTCAATGGTTTAGTAAATTCTTGTACTGGATGCGTGTTGAAGAATACATCACATCAGCTGCCAATCGCCCATTAGTCTTGTGAACTCATTAATTCAATAGTTTTGTCTCCCTCTCCTCCTCTTACATTTGAGCGTAATGATGAGAAAAATGTCTGCTCTTAACTTGTTCATTGGGAAGATGGTCTTAGGTTTATAACAGTTGCAGGTGAATCAGCTTTCAATATCTTAAACAGCGAGAGGGAAACTAAGGTTAATACTCTCTAATGTCTAGTAAATAATGTATGTGGATTTAAAACAAAGTTAAAGTCCCCCGTCAGTGCTGACATTTTATCAAATTATGTGATGTGTATTAGCGAGAGTAAAATGGAAGGCACTGATTCTGTTGATGTGGCTGGCTACATCTCATTCTACAAAACAGGAGTAAATTTCATAAAAAAAATCGGGAGAATTTGGATTTTGATGAAAGAGTATTTTGTTAGTCATATTACAATTTTTAAAGAAAGTGGGATTAATTACAGGATAGCCGACAATGTAAAATCCTATTACTGATTTGCTTACTTTGATCTGAAAGAAGCCTTGTTTTTCAAACCCCATGATGAGGTTCTCGGCTGTAATACACTATTCTAAGCTGTTTAGTCCACACCAGAAGGTTTACCTTATGAACACAGAAATCTTTATCTAGAAGTTTGGAAAAATTAAATGAATTTTGAATAGATAATAATTATATCTGCTTATTTGGTGACTTTAAATCGTACATATGTCCTTGCAGATGTTTCTAAGGATTATAATAAATGGCTTGTAAGATGTGGTTGGTAATAGAACTCTGTAAATCACGTGGACGTAAAGGTTGCTTTGTATCTCTCGTATGTCTTTTTGACATCGCCAGCCCAGTTAATAATAACAATAATAATAATAATAATATAATAATAATAATAAGAGTGACGATTTGTATAGCGCATATTGACACTCATACAGAGCATGCTCTTAGCGCTTAAAATGGGGAAGAGACGTGGACTAAGTAGATACAGAACACAGGGGACGAAAGAAAACGACAGTACTGACAAAACAGAAAACAACAGGCATCAAGTAACAGAAACAGAGAAAAATAGTGATTCTGTGAGAAAGATGGGTAAAGTAGCAAGAGGGAAGGGGGGGGGGTAAGGACTAGCATTGTGGACTAAGAGTAATCCTCAAGGAAGAGATGCGTTTTCAGTGCAGATTTGAAGAATGCAATTGTAGGAAGGTGGCGGATATGGAAAGAAAGAGAGTTCCATTGTTTTGCAGCACAGTAGCCAAAAGTCCTGTGACCATATGTTGTTGTTCTGGTGGCAGGAACAGTCAGAGTACGGTTGTCAGAGGAAGAGCGGAGTTGTCTGGCCGGAGAGTAAGGGATGAGAAGTTCAGAGAAATAGTCAGGACAGGAGCCTGCAAAGAAATTAAAACACAGCACAGACAGTTTGTACTGGATGCGAGAACAGACAGGTAGCCAGTGTAGAAAACGAAGGAGAGGAGTGACATGGTCCCGTTTCCTTGCTCTAAGCACCAGACGTGCAGCGGAGTTCTGTACTCTCTGGAGTCTCTGAATGAGGGATGAGGGGCAGCCTGCCAGCAAGGAGTTGCAGTAGTCAAGTCGAGAAAGAACAAACACACAGACAAGAGTGTTGGTAGCACGTGTAGAGAGAAAGTGACGGATAGCACTGATCTTACGAATCTCATAATAGGCAGACCGACAGACAGATGCTACATGTCTATCGAGTGTCATGTCATCAGTGACAATAAATCCCAGATTCCTAACAGATGACGTGAAGGTGATGTTGCTGTCGCCCACCTTGATGTGACTGGGCAGACTGACGAGTGAAGGTTGATGTCTTCTTCTGTGGCACAAGAGGGCTTCCGTTTTATCATCATTTAGTTTAAGCTTGTTTTTTACCATACAGCCCTTGACATCGCTGATACAAGCTTCTAGAGAGCTAATAGCAGAGTGAGACTCAGCCAGTGGAATAGAACATTAAAGCTGCGTGTCATCTGCATAAGATTGATGAGAAACCTGGTGAGACCGGATGCAAGATGAAAGTGGTTTAGTATACAGGATGAACAGGACTGGGCCAAGTACTGAGCCTTGGGGAACACCACAGAAAAGTGAAGCAGGGCGAGATGTCTGACCATCAACTGACACAGTCTGGGTCCTATCAGTGAGATAGGAGTTGAACCATGAGAGCACAGGTCCAGAAATCCCGTAGAGGGTGTGGAGTCTGTGAAGAAGCAGAGAGTGGTCTATAGTGTCAAATGCAGCAGACAGGTCCAGTAGGGTTAATGGAGAGACATCACCACTGTCAAAAGCAGATAATATATCTGTTGTTACTTTAATAAGAGTGGCCTCAGTGCTGTGGAAAGGTCTATATGCCGACTGAGCTTGTGGGAGAAGATGGTGCTCTTGTAAATAGGCCCAGAGCTGTGTCAAAACTATTTTCTCTATGATCTTAGAGAGAAAAGACAAGTTGGAGACTGGGCGGTAGTTGTTTAGCACATTGACATCAAGCGTGGATTTCTTTAGAAGTGGCCTCACCACCGCATTCTTGATGGGAAAACACCTGACGACAGGCTGACATTTACAATATTTGTGATGGCAGGAAGTAGAGTATCGAGGCACTCGAGCAGAAGGCTTGTGGGCATCGGATCTAACTCGCAAGTTGTTTCTTTAGCTTTTAGGATAACCGCTTTCACATCGGTCTCAGAGACTGGTAGGAACTTGGTCATGAAGCATCCTGGGAGGACATCACAGGAGATGCTGTCGAGCGCCGACACAGAGTCTAATGATGATCGAATGTCCGATATCTTGCTGGTGAAATAATCACTAAAAACTTGCGGCAGCAGTAAAGCAGGGTAGGCAGTGGGCAGTGGTGTTGCTGTACGAGATCCAGTCATTTTATTGCAAATGGCAAAAAGCTTTTTGGAGGAGGTGCAATTAATTATTTGGCCCTGAAGATATGATGCTTTAGCCGCATAAATGCATTTTGCAACGCTTCGCTTTGCAGCATTGCAAATTTCTTTGTGGATGGCGAGTCCAGTCTTCCGCCAAAGACGTTCAGCTCGCCGGCGCGTGCGCTTCAGGTCACGGAGCTCAACGCGGATCTGTGAATACCAAGGCGCACATTTAGACTGGCGCATCAGACGTCGAGACACTGGCAGTGCACTTGTACTTTTTATTGGAAATTAGTTTTCAATCAATAAAACACTTTTCTGAAATTTTGTATTTTATTCAAAGTTTGTTTCTAAATAATAAAAATCGTTTGTGAAATTAGTGCTGGACAGAGACAGCTCTCGAATTACTAAGTCTTTCTAGTCCCCACCTCGATACTACAAGCACTATTGAGACTACTTTGATACTCAAAACTCGTATAAAATCAAAATAACTTTGCAGGTGAGGCTGTCTAGCTGGAGATACACGTGTGATGCTCACGACAGTGACTTATATACCGATATAGGGTTACTACACGGACGAGGTATTGAATGTAGCTAATTTTGGCTGGAAACAATGAAATTTAATTGAGCACTTTATAAAGAGAGGATCTTGTTTTTTCTGGTTTACACGTCTTTGGAAGACATGCTGTATATTGAATGTTGTCGATTTGACATAAATCAAGTCTTTTTGTTTACTTTCAGCAATGCTCAAAGAACTGTAGTTTAAAACTTCAGTGGTTCAAAAACTTAAATATAAAAATCTAATGTTCAAAGAACTCCATTGAACGCAGTACACGGTTTCTTTATCAAACATTACATTACACAGTAGTTTTCGAACTAGAGACTGAATCAATTCCCTATTCACCTGCCACTATCGTTCCTGCCACTCTGTTACATCACGGCTTATGAATGAAGTAATGCTACCAACAACCAGAGACAGAGAAAACACCGAGACCAGTAAACAACCACCCTATGTCAGGAATAAATATCACCTTTAATTATATATACATTAGAAAAATATTCAAGACGAGAGATTTAAAAAAAATTGCACTAGCATTAAAGGGAATTAACCCAAGATGTCTCTTTCAGTAAAAACTGACATCGTCTCCCCTAAATAGATGTAACTGTTATTCAATGTTTGTTTAGTCTATTAAAAGTGCCTTTAACACATGCCTAAATAATCTCTGTGTGTGTGCGTGTGTGTGTGTGTGTGTGTGTGTGTGTGTGTGTGTGTGGTAAATACGTGTGTTCTCTGAGTGTCCATTAGAAATGTTTTCACCAGGGCCACGGCGTTTCTGTCCAGCCCGACCACTGCAATTATTTCTTTCCTGTACCTTCAGCATACAATCGCCTCAATTGTAAACTGTCCACTTGTCGAGATTCTTGTTTAAAGCAGTACTCTCAACAACACACTACTACAGAGGTCTGGCTAAGGTCACACACACACACACACACACACACACACACACACACACACACACACACACACACAGGCAAACACTTCATGAACAACGCAGAAACTCACGAACACATGAATGTAGGGACTTACACGCACGGCAAACTTACTGTCCATCTATAGGTAACAGTTGAGATTGTAAGAAACACTCATGCATTTCTGAAATGTCGAGACTGAAAGCAAACAATGAGAATCCTCTCCATTCTTACAAACAATCGAAATGCAAACAACGGGCTGAGCAATCTTTACATTTACCTGCAACTGTATTTTCTTTTCAAGTTAAAATAAAATGATGTCATGTAATTTTGTTGTCAAATTTAACGGGAAACCAACGCTCTCATTAAAAATATTAATTTTATCCTATGGGACTATAAAAAGTATAAAAATAATAATAAATATGTAGAAAATGAAAAAAATTACAAACTTTCACATATATCTTCCATCGAATTTATTTTACATCACTTTCAAAAGAATTAAGAAATGTTAAAAAACATTAAATGATTAATTCGAAATGTTTTAGTAGAATTTTCAAAAAAAATAATATTGAAAAACGAGTTTATAAAAAAGGTATTTGTTGGAGATGATTTTTCTGTCTTCTACGTGCTACGGTCCGTGATCGGCAAGAAAAACATGAACTGTTCACTTTTTGCTACAGACTACATTAGGGGGCGGTAACCCACCCATAATTACCATGGCTGGTCCTGAATATATATCAATACCTTTGTTGTCGCTTCCTTTTTCATAACATTATTTTTAGTCCTTTTTTTGTTTAAAATTTTACCTACTTTCTCCATTGTTAAATAGTTTTTTTCCCGTATAGCCTTGTTCAACAGTCTTTTAAATGGCGATTGCGCCGTGAATGTTGTTCTGCTTATCACCAACCGACGACAGAACAATAACCCTTATCTTTATGTACGCGTTTATAATCTATGGCTTCCTAATGAATAAGAGGTAAAGCTTGTGGCAGATATTAGCCTGCCTGGTTCAAAGTCTTGTTGAAAGTAATGTCGCCAAACACGATGTCTTTCACACAGAACTTGAGTACACGTGGATACGAACCTCCCTCCACGAAATTGTCAAGTGTTGAGTCGAGCAGGTACACCCGAGAAATGGTGGAAACTGTATGTTACGCAGGTGTCGGAACTGTAAAATGTTTGGTTGGTGTATTGACCAACATCGTCAACTGTGTAGTCTTCTGTCGTCAGGGTCTTCAGGATCGCATGAACGTGTGTCTGTTCTCACTGGCACTGATTGACTGCTTCTATTTTATAATCATATTTCTCTTATTTCCTCTAGCAACTTACATCCGTTTATCTGACGAGATTCTGTACGAAGAGTACTATGTAAAAGTTACAGTAGCTGTAGTAGGTGTGGCGAATGGATTTTCGCTGACATCAGGTTGTATCACTATGACAATAGCTGTTGACACGTGTGTTTGTGTTGTGTTTCCACACCGCGCTGCCAGCATCATGCGCACCAAGACAATGGCATCACTCTTAATCTCGTGTTTCTTGTTCATACAGGTCTGCTATGTTATTTTTCCACTTTCTTATACTTATCGTAAAACTACGGCAGTAAACCACACGCGCTGGACTATTCTCCCAACTCAGCTTCACGAAGAAAACAAACTAGTTGTATATTTGTTCCAAAATATCATCCTGGAGACTGCAGTTCCAGTTATTAATGTAACAATCATATCAGTGACAACAGGTGTCACCGTAAAGAGACTGAAGTCAGGTGTGACGTGGCGACAAACCGCAAGTAACGTCACAACTAACGTCCTTAACCAACAGGTGGCGCTGATGAATATGCTGACAACGGTGGCCTGCGTGTATGTAGCTGTCATGTTGCCCTGTATCATGTTCCAGATAAGCTTGTGGTTTACCTTAAAAATCTCCGACAATCCAAACATTCAAAATCATGTCTTGACAGCTTCTGCGGTAATTTTAATGTTTTCTCACATTAACAACTGCCTCAACTTTTTCATCTACTATCATCGCTCGTCACGATTCCGTAGGGATCTGCATAAATGTTTATCCACCGCCTGTTCCACAGCAGCGCCATGTCCGGGACAAGACGAGAACCAAAGACCATGTAAATAATATTTAACTAGGATCACTCAATAATGTTCCTTTTGTCGACTACAGTTTTCGTGTTTACATCATTAAAGCTTAGAGTCTCAAACACTAGCAAAACCATTGACTTTCATTCATTTAAGTTAGTCCCAGACCTTAAGAATCTTCACTAAGCATTTACTATTACAATCAGTATTAACAACGCTTTATTTAAAACATGGGAAAAGATTAAAATGATATCTAAAGTGAAAATGAGAATGATTTAAATATTCACAGTTCTTCAAAATGTCAGAAGCTGTATTGTCTTGGCAATCTGTTACGTCATTACAAAAATAATAATAATAATAATAATAATAATATACAATCAGTTAAATATACACCAATCACAATATACACCCAGCCAAGTGTGCACTAGTCACAATATACAGTCAGTCTAGTATATACTCCAGTCACAAGCTATCTGAATATGAGCAATAGTTGTTTTTATTTTAGGTTGACTCTCTCTCTCTCTCTGTGTGTGTTCTTGTGTTCAGGAAAGGGATGGCGCATGATAACATTGTAAGAAGAATTAACGGTACTGTAAGCATTAGAGTCACAATGTGCAATGATGTTTTATGGAAGTATTTACAATGGTGTAGAAAGACAAGGATCATTTTGGGGGGAGTTTTTCCTAAAAGATTTTCTTATAAAAGAAAGTCACCATAGTTGCTGCATCAAAGTACTACTGCTAGAATAAGTGCAAACTGTACATTCGAAAATAGGTATTTTGTTAGTTGGTTTTGTTTAGTAGGCAAAGAATAAGATTTAATTTTAAATATTATGAATTTTGTAATTTCTGCGGGATTTCAAAGTTAATACTTTATTGTATACGTTCTACTGAATATACCTCTGAAGACCTTCTACCCTTGAGAGAGGCCGGGTATGATGAAGATGATGCTAAGAGTGTCGATACCCACAGGTAACTTCAGGACTGCAATGTTTATTTAAAAGGGCGTGTCCTCACAAAAGAACTCCATAACCACTACAGTTGTGAAGTAACGATTCCTCGAGACAAAAGCAGTCTACCTACATAAGAAGTTTGTTTGTTTAACATTATCTGTTCGGCGCAGTTTTAATAACTTAGTCAGAACTGTACTCTTTCACTTCATGCCGGAAAATTAGAAGGAATTCGAATTATACTTCTGGGGCCAGTTGCACAGCATGTTTCTAAACCTTAAAACTGTTCTAAAGAAGCAAAATCTCTTCTTGGCCATTTTGATTCATTGCAGAAGAACTAATTATCGAAAGAGAGTTAAGGCCTAAAAGTGTTTAAAATTAGAAATGTGTTGTGCATCTGGCCCCAGGCAGACATATTGAATGTAAAACTATCATGAAAGTGTAGGTGAGAAATTAAAAGAAAACTTTAGGTGTCCAAAAACATGAAAGTTTCCAGTAGTTTGTTGACTACTTTGTATGTTGTTGTTGTTGTCGGTCACTCAAATGGATACGCCTGCCTCTTGTACAAATGATGCTGTGCGCCGCAGGTCCTCCAGACTGCCGTGTAGCTTCCTTGATATCGGCGTTTCATCAGTCCAGATGCGGTGTCTGAGGTCTTCGTGTATGGGGCATTCTTGCAGTAGATGTTTTGTTGTCTGGCTGTCTGTCTGGCACGGGCATCTGTCCGTCTGGCCGATCCGGAGTTTGGTGTATAGGTGGTGATTGAGACGGTTGTGGCCTGTCCTCAGTCTGAAAATAATGACCTGTTCGGCCCTTGTGAGCAGGTAGTATGGGTCGTTCTGGTTGAAACGTGGGTGCTGCTGTAGCCATTTGTTATGCTGTTTGGCCTTGATAATGGTTTTGACTTCATTGAAGGTGGTGGACTTGTCTTGCTGCTCTTTTGTGGATCCTTCCTTGGCAAGAGTGTCTGCGGCTTCGTTGCCAAATACACCGCAGTGGGAGGGAATCCACTGTAAGACGACTGTGTGGTTTCTGCATAAGGAGGAGAGAGCAGTGGTTAGGGTGTTCAATTCCTTGTCTCTGGCAGTCTGTAAGGCCTGTAGAACAGATAGTGCATCTGTAAAGAAGACGATGTTGTTGGAGGTGTCTGGGCTGTTCTCAATGTGGGTGGCACCGGTCTGAATGGCCACTACTTCCGCTTTGAAGTTGGTGGAATAGAGGCCGGTTGTGAGGGAGAGGCGGTCTTCTTTTCCTCCTGGATACCGAATGAAGATTCCGACACCACCCTTCTTCACGGCTTGTTCCGCTGATCCGTCAGTGTACACATGAGTCCACTGGTCTTGTGGGAAGTTGCTGTGGATATACTCCAGAGTACAGGACTTTTTCGCAGTGTCGTCTTGGGAATCTTTCTTGCCGACAACATGGATGTTGCAGTGGATCAGGGGGAAAGCAGATTCATTCCATGCTGGGTTGTCCGGTATAGGGGGATCTCTCTGGGGTCTTGTTCCAAGATATCTTGGTGTTTTCGTTTAAGGATCCTCGTCTGATGGATGAAACTTCCCCTTTTCAGCCTTCCCTTCGTCGGCTGAGCCAGCCTGATTCTCATGGGGTGATTTGGAAGTCTCTTGAACTTGGCGGCTTGGACGAGTATATTTGTATCACGTCGGTCCTCGAGTGGTTCCAACCCTGTGATTGTTTCCAGTTCCTGTATGGGCGTAGATTTCATGGCTCCAGTGATGAGTCTGGTTGCTTGGTTCTGAACCTTGCTGATCTTTTCAAAGTTGGATTTTGCTGCCGTGCCCCATGCTGTCATGCCATACTCTAGGACTGGTCTAACCCTTCCGGTGTAAAGCTTCTTGAGGATTTTGTCATCCGCGCCCCAGTTCGTGCCAGCCAACTTCTTCATAAGTGCAAGTCGCTCCTTGGCTCTGGCTTCAACCTTCTTGGTCTGAGGTTTCCACGTAAGTCTCTTGTCGAAGGTCACCCCAAGGTAAGTAGGGTTGTCCTCCAGTGGGAGGATCTGTCCATCGAACTTCAGAGTGGCCTTCTGTTCCCTAGTGGACAGACTAAAGATAGTGTAGGTGGTCTTTTTGGGGTTGATTTTGACAAGCCATCTCTTCGTCCAATCCTGTAGGACATTTAGTGTCTCTTGGAGTCGGTAGTTGGCAGTTGTCAGGTGTTCTTCTGTGCACCAGAGGACCAGGTCGTCTGCGTATATGGCTCCTTGGACATTTCGGGGGAGGTCCTTGATGATGTCGTTTATGAAGACAAGGAACAAGGTAGGGCTGAGTACTCCTCCTTGAGGAACTCCTTCTCTCAGCGTCTTCTTTCGGCTGTATGTTCCGCCGACATGGACTCTGGCCTTCCTATTTGTCAGGTATTGAGAGATCCATTGGTACATGCAGCCGGATATGCCACACTTCTGGAGTTTCAGCCTCAATCCATCTTTCCAGACCTTGTCAAAGGCCTTTTCCATGTCTATCCACACCGTCAGCGTGTGCTTCTTGTCCTGGAAGCCATCTTCAATCTTCTGGGCGATGTATGTAACCTGGTCTTCAGTTGAGCGATGTTGTCTGAAGCCTGCTTGTTCTGGTATAAAGATGTTGTTCTTTTCCAAGTGCCATGATAATCTGGAGTTAATGAGGCGCTCCATTAACTTGCCCACACAACTGGTGAGGCTTATGGGTCTGTAACTGTCCACCTTCGCTCGATCTTTGCCTTTCTTGTGGACGGGTACCATGTCTGCTTCTCGCCAGATTTGTGGGACGTGGCCGCTGTTCCAGCTGTTGTTGAAGAGGTCGAGGAGTTTGGTCTTGGCTCGTGGGCCCAGGTGTTGCAGCATTTCGTTGGTGACCTTGTCTGGACCAGGGGATTTCTTCTGACTTAGGGTCCTGACTGCTTCTTCAAATTCTTTCATGTTGAATAGTTTGTTCATGTAGTCTTCCTGGTGTTTTCTCTGTCTAAATTCTCTTCTTTCTTCATGGACTTGCTGCTTCTTTTCTTCTGGTACTGTGATGCTGCTGACCTCTTCATAGTTGTCAATGAATGCGTTTGCTGCTTTTCTACCTGTTAGTATATCTTGTGCTTGTTGTATGACAATCGGTGCACTTCTAGTATCTTCATCATTCATAGCCCTTACCAGCTTCCATAACTTGTTTCCTTCTCTGTCTAGGTTCAGTTTCTCTGTCTTTTCTCTCCAGCTCTTTCTTGTAGCTTCGTTGTAGGCTTTTCTGTATTTGGCGCTTGATTCTTTCAGTGCTATGTTGTTTTCTATGGTGGGGTCATTCTCAACCTTTTTCCTGGTCTTGGAGACTTCATCTTCTAATTCTTGGAGTTCCTCTGTCCAATACGGCCTGTAATTCTGTCGTGCGCCTCGAGGTATTGTTTCTGAAGCAGCTTTGATGATCTTCAATCTTCTGGGCGATGTATGTAACCTGGTCTTCAGTTGAGCGATGTTGTCTGAAGCCTGCTTGTTCTGGTATAAAGATGTTGTTCTTTTCCAAGTGCCATGATAATCTGGAGTTAATGAGGCGCTCCATTAACTTGTCCACACAACTGGTGAGGCTTATGGGTCTGTAACTGTCCACCTTCGCTCGATCTTTGCCTTTCTTGTGGAAGGGTACCATGTCTGCTTCTCGCCAGATTTGTGGGACGTGGCCGCTGTTCCAGCTGTTGTTGAAGAGGTCGAGGAGTTTGGTCTTGGCTCGTGGGCCCAGGTGTTGCAGCATTTCGTTGGTGACCTTGTCTGGACCAGGGGATTTCTTCTGACTTAGGGTCCTGACTGCTTCTTCAAATTCTTTCATGTTGAATAGTTTGTTCATGTAGTCTTCCTGGTGTTTTCTCTGTCTAAATTCTCTTCTTTCTTCATGGACTTGCTGCTTCTTTTCTTCTGGTACTGTGATGCTGCTGACCTCTTCATAGTTGTCAATGAATGCGTTTGCTGCTTTTCTACCTGTTAGTATATCTTGTGCTTGTTGTATGACAATCGGTGCACTTCTAGTATCTTCATCATTCATAGCCCTTACCAGCTTCCATAACTTGTTTCCTTCTCTGTCTAGGTTCAGTTTCTCTGTCTTTTCTCTCCAGCTCTTTCTTGTAGCTTCGTTGTAGGCTTTTCTGTATTTGGCGCTTGATTCTTTCAGTGCTATGTTGTTTTCTATGGTGGGGTCATTCTCAACCTTTTCCTGGTCTTGGAGACTTCATCTTCTAATTCTTGGAGTTCCTCTGTCCAATACGGCCTGTAATTCTGTCGTGCGCCTCGAGGTATTGTTTCTGAAGCAGCTTTGATGATCGCCTTGTTGAATGCATCAATGGCACGGTTGATGTTCTGATCCACCGCACGTATTCCTTTGGTATACTTGTCTGACAACGAAACGAAAGTATCCCAGTTGGCTTTCTTGTAATTCCACCTGGGGAATGTCTTTGAATCTTGGGGCCTGTACTGCAAGTTGATGGCCAGTTTAACTGGTCTGTGGTCGCTGACGCCTAACTGGTTCAGTACCCCTCTGGTTGTTTTCTTGGAGAGGTCGTCAGTGGCGAAAGCAAGGTCAGGGGTCGTTGAGGAGATCCATCTGCGCGAGAAGAAAGTCGGTGGGTCTTCTGGATCATTCAGCAGGATCATCTTGCTATCGATCTGCCAGTCCTCCACTTCCTCTCCTCTGTGATCCGTCTCGTCGTAGCCCCAACATGTTGAGTGGCTGTTGAAGTCGCCGACAGCCAAGCAGTTTTCAGCAGGGATATCAAGTGTCTGTAGAGAAAGTTCTTTGTTGGGTGGGCAGTACAGGTTGAAAATGGTGAGCACAGTGCTGTTTACTGTAATCTTGACTCCGTTTATTTCAGCTTGCTGATTCGTGTCCACTTGAAGATCTCTTGTTGGGATGTTGGTTTTTTACAAGAATCAGCACACCTCCCTTGTGTCTTCCTTCTCTGTCCATCCTGAAGGTTTGATAACCTCTGATGGTAAATCTGTGGTTGGGATTCAGGTGTGTTTCTTGAATACAGGCCACATCTATTTTTTCAGCATGGAGTCTTTCGGTGAGGGCTAATTTTTTGTTGTAAACCCCCTCAGCGTTCCACTGTAGGATGTTGATAGGCCTCAGGGTCTCTTCTGTGGTTGTCGTTCCTTTTCGGCCAGTAGCTTTTAACCTCCGCCTCCAAAACCTGACTCCTCGCATCGGGGCGTGGTGACCACCAGTATCATGGAGTGGGCCCTGTTGAGGCGCAGGGCTCGGCACTTCGCCTGCCTGGCGGGACCTCACAGGCAAAGCACCATATCGTTTAGAGTAAGCGTTGTCCATTCATGCGAGTGTCAGTGCGTTGTGCTGCCGTTAAGCGCCCGATGGCCCAGCACATCCGTCTTCGGCGTCAGTTTTCTTGTCCGAGTGTCTTTCTCGTAGAGAGACTTGCCGACCAAGGCTAACGACCATCCTCTGGCCGGGTGTTTTATGGAGTTTTCCTTCTCCAGTACTACTTTGTATGTGCTTGTTGCCAATAAAAGTGGCACACAAGACTCCTTCACAACGAAAAATCGAGAGAAAATAGACCACGCGGTCTCAGGCAGAGACAAATAATGTACTTGCAAAGTTTGGTGTACAAATGTTTAGGGAAACATTGTGCGACACAGTCAGCCTCTGAAGAGAGAGAAAGAGAGATCCAAACGTGACGAGTGGCTGACTTTGGTGTTTACGATGGTCTGTGGCAGACGGTCTCTCGAGATGTTTTAACATCATGACTGGTAAAACATTTCAAGACTTGTTGCACCTGGTGCGACGGTGACAGAACTTTACCCCAACCCAACTCATCTGTGAGTCGTGGTTTGAGCTGGTCACTACTCACATGGTGTGGGCTTCCTCTTGTTCTCGTTGGCTAATTAATGTTAATAAGGTGCTGGGTATGCACTGTGACTTAAATGACAAGGTCTGTATATTCGCGGTTAATTCAATATGCCTGTGTGCAACAAAGGTAAATATGTTCGATGTTACGGACCGTGTCACTGACCACATTCCTGAGTGCGAAAAGTGCACGGGGCCGGTAGGGCTCGAGCAGCATGTGTCCAGCCAGTACCCAGCGTGTTTCCAGCCGAGTGTCCACCGAGTGTGGAAAACGCGTGACGTCAAACTTTGACTGACGTTGTGCGAGTGAGTGCGTAATGGTGTCGTCTGCTGCCAGAGAGAGAAAGTGGGATGTGTAAACATCACAATATGGAGTATCGTCTGCGGTAACTCAATGCGTTTATTGTTTATGAACTTCATGTCCTTGCTTAGAGATCACTTTTTTAATCTTTCGCATGTAAAGTTTATTAAAGAAGTAGACTGACCAACGTCTAGAAAGTTTTTTTATTCATCTAAATGGAGTTTTTTTGAACATGTATCGTTTACCTGCTGTTCAGCAGGTGAGTGCGAGCGATGTGAGTCACAAAAACGTAAAGTAAGGCCGACGAGGTGCACTGGTTGGGAGACTGCCATGGCCTTCTTACAGTCGTCTCGGCTACTAACATACACCCGGACTACTTTCAATAGT
Organism: Marisa cornuarietis; assembly: GCA_004794655.1. NCBI lineage: Eukaryota > Metazoa > Mollusca > Gastropoda > Architaenioglossa > Ampullariidae > Marisa > Marisa cornuarietis. Next base: position 505,632 of record SMMW01000638.1, on the reverse strand, counting down.
CGAGGATCAAAAATCTAAAAGCAAAATAGGTAACAATTTTAGGCCTCACTCGGCCCTACAAAAATACGTTTGACATGATATCGCTAATTATTTAATATCTACTTCTTTGCCCTTGAATTAAAGTTTAAAAAAGAAAGCTTTTACTGCACCTGCCAAGCTAACGTTTTCCATGAAAACAATCCAAAATGGCGCCAAAGCAAACATCTTTAAAAGATTAAAACTCCTTTAACTTTGTGAGTAGACTAAAAATTCTTGTTGAAATGGTCAGCTAAAAGAGGGATATGAGCCAATGAGAAACGTTCCACCTCTAAAATGTGTTATACTTTTGTGTGTTCTGCAATATTTGTTGAAAGTATGTGGCATGACGTGTCCATAAATGTAGTTAAGAAGACAATTGCTCATCTGGTTTTAATGCCTGTAAAACGTCGACACGTGACAGAGTGTCAGTGAAATTTTATGGGTGTGGTCTTTGGACAGTCTTTCATTTGCAAGCAAATTCGATTTATTGCTGTCAATCTGTTAGTGTTTTTGAGATTCTTACAAAATATATTTTACGAAACTAACGTTCGGGGAACCATTTTTTACACAAGACTTTCGTCGTCTACCAGACAAAAGTGATTACCTCGGTGATCAAAGTTTCCACGACTTCGGGACAAAGTATCGCTACGACCGTAAGTATAATTTCACTTTTTTTTTAGAAATATGTTGACAAATAATTTGTGTGTATAACTTGTAGAAATTTATAATGTGAAAAGTCTCTGTCCGTCCAGAATATTCGAAACATCGAAGTGTGAATAGAATTTATGCCAAACGTGACGCTACCTCCACCGGGCATTTTTGTTCTTCTTCGGCGATGACCCGATTGACGCATTGAAACACAAAAACATGCAAACAAGACACAGCAGGTCAGTATTATCATATATATCTCCTGAAACCTTTATTCATACATTAATAAAGTTTCAGGTGCCACCAATACAAAATAAAGATGTTGTAAGCAATCTAAGTCCCATTGTATACCAGAGGCAAAGTTTGTCACAATCTCATCTAAAGCTGTATGCGGTGAAAATAGTTGAAATCAACCAAGTTAAATTTTAAGAATGTTTTGTAAACTGGTGTGTTAAAATATACGATATTTTGATTTAAAACAGTGTAACAAAAACAAGAAACTAAGAAAGCAGGAAAAGAGAAGGTGAGAGCTGTATATCTAAGCCTTTCCTGTCATTTATGTGTTCGATAGAAAATAAAACCAACTTTTATTGTTTTCCTCTATATCACTTTAGCGTGACTAGTAAAGTTATTTATTTCACTTTGAGAAAAGTCAACATGGATGCTGATATGTGTCCAAACCTTGACTGGGCTGCAAATAATTACAAACAGGAAGAAAAGTATTCCATTAGGAAGTGTTCAAAACAGCAAAAAGATCATGCTATCTCCACGACCTAAGCATAAGTTGATCAAAGAAGAAAACCCAAGAGGTGTGCTCAATCTGCAAATGGTAAAATTGAAAACAGGACTGACAATAATATTTGTGATGTATGCCATGTTCACTTGTGCTACACAACATCACCCAACTTCTTTGAGAAGTACCACTCATAAATTACATTAAATGCATGAAAGATGGATTATTGTTGTCATCACAGTGCCATGTCATTTCTGATGTTCCATTAAAAACAGTACAACGTTTGATCCCTATTGAGATAATAAAAAAATATTGATAGAGCCCGTACCTCGCCTTATTTACGATACTTTTCCCTAGCGGACGATAGGGACGCATTTGTCCCATGCTATATCTCGAAAACTATGGGGAACAGACAGTTTTGGAATCAACACTTCATTTTACCCCCAAATATGTCAAAATAACTAAACTTTTATGCGTCTAATCCTTACGGTCCTCAAAGAGTTTAACATTAGAGAATCAACAATAATTGCTCATAGGTTTTATCCTGAGGTTATATGTTGTAATGTAAACACCGCAGAAGTGTTAGCTGTAATGCCTGAGTTACAATTTTTTTCCTAGGGTGCAGATCTTGAAGCATAAAACTAAGATAATACGACACTAGAGACATGGGGTATAAATGATGGGTGTAACCTGTATTAACTACAATGTACTGTTTCTCACAAAAGAGATTAAACATTTGCGGTGACTGGAAGTAACATGTGGTCTTGGAATAATATCAATATACAGGAAAATGCACGTGTGTTTGATCAGGAAACACAGTAATGGTCGCGTAACTCCTCCTGCACACACAGACTGGCTCTCGCCATCCCTTACTGGCTGTCCACACCAGTCACTCACTCGGCCAGAGAGTCAGTGAAAAAGAGAGCGAGGGGGGAAACAAACAGACGAAAGCGACTAAAACGCGCTGGCGAGCAAATAGATCGCCATGCTGGCTGTGGAACTGATACATTCTACGCTAATACATAGTAACACGGTAATACACAGTAACACATTAATGCATAATAACACATAATACATTATAACACGGTAATACACAGTAACACGTAATATATAATATACATTAATACATAATAAGACACTATTGCATAACGACGTGCTAATAAATAATTACACTCATATAAACTAGTGCGAGGCGTCTGAGAGGGCCAACAGAGATTAATAAAGAGATGAGTCAGTCAGCCACTGCCAACTGTCCCCGGGACGTCCTAGTGATCAGTGCTTAGTTAGCTGTTCTCTGCTTCCTACTTTCTCTGTTCCTGCTACAATGCGTGTCAGTCATCATCGTCAGTCTTTGACTACGAGATGCTTGCCAGTCAGTGAACACGTGCTGCCAGTGCTGCTCATCCTCCAGGAGAAACTCTTGCCTCTACCTGCGTCTCTACCTGCGCCTCTAACTCTGTCTAACGATGCGCACGGGACCCGGCAAAGCTGATCACATGACAGACATTGAGAAAGACAGAAAGCTGCTGAAATAGCAAACATTTCCTCATTAAGGTCGTGTACACATCTCGCTGCTGTGTCCTCCTTCATCTAAATATGTCCACCGCCATGACTTATTTTAGTTGTCACTGTTGTACAGTCCTTAAATTTCGACCTGTACTTAAAATGCTTACAATCTCGAATTATGCTTACTTACAAATATGTCATCTTGTCGTAACTGATCCATGAATAAAGGATTTTATCAACTACTTTTACTCATAGGCGTACATCTGTTCATTTACAATTAAGCATATGAACAGAGAGAAGAAGACGCTATTATCCACGTTGGATCCATGTTAGTTCCTCCTTACCAGCCGTCACGTGGTCTGCGCTCTGACTCCCAGTCACGCTTCTGTCTCCCTGCAGTGGAAGACACAAACAAGAAGACACTGGAGCCAAGGCCTTCACAAACACGGCACCTAAACTGTGGAATGCTCTGCCATCTTCATTGTCCACCATCACCTCAGCAACCATGTTTCGAAAAAGACTGAAGACCCATCTGTTTACTTAAGATGGACTTAAACTTAAACAACCGAGCAACACATCTGTCTTTATTTTTTGCTTTCTTGGCGTTTATCTATTTATTGACTTTATTTTTTCTTGTTTTATTTATTTTGTTTTTGCTGCGCAATGAGCATTCTTCTCAATGGATAACTGCGCATTACAAATGGACATCATCATCATCATTAGGGTAAAATTAAATTATAGTAAGTCCTCCCGATTATTTCCTTTTTTATTTTGACATAAGATGTCATAAATTTCACATCAGACCTTTAATTAAAGATCAACTCTTGTCTGGATCGATTTGCAGGGATGCATGCACACACACACACACACACACACACACACACACACACACACACACACAGATACAGGCATCAAATAGAAGCAAATTTGAAACGCACAGGCACACACGCTCAAACATATATATATATATATACACACGCGCGCTCAAACATACACACATATATATGTATACGCGAGGAACACAAACAGAAATACATATAATTGTAATATCTTGTGAAAAGTAACTAAAAATATTTTCGTCTCATTAGTCGAAATAAACTCAATAAGAAGGAATTTTTCTCTCGATTCGCGCTGCATTCCTGATATTACTGACATTCATTTGTTAATATTCACTGCGATAATGTTAGCAACGTAGATTTTCTTTTCAAAATCTCTTAATTTTTTTCCCCAATTAGGCATGGTTTAAAAATATTTTTATTATTTCGAGCAAGTTTTAATTATCCTGTCACTATCATACCTCAAGTGCCCTCTAATACAAGAGCACAGTGCACAACCAGTATAAATATTTGCCTTCAACGCGCAGAAAAGGATCTTTGATATGCTTATTAGTTATCACATATTTAAGAATCAAAGAATGTAGCAATATCATTTTGACCCTGGGTGTCATTAGTCTTTAAATAAATATTTTCTTTGCCTCTTCACAGAACTTTTCGAGTGTATTATTTCATTAACGATATTCCCATAAAATGAGGCAAGATCTTTATAAGGAAGCAGCGATAGGAACTGTTGTGCCCTAGAAGAAGAGACTCAGGTCGGAACAAAGCTTGTTCACAGTATGTTGTGACTGTTGAAATAGTTGTTCTTCTCACAGGATGTCTGCCATTACAGACTTGAGCATCTGTATCCATGGGTTTCTTGACATGAACATTGCCCAGGTAGTGGAGACTGTGGTGTACGCCGGTGTAGGAACTCTGGCCTGTCTGGTAGGCATCCCCACCAACATCATCAACTGTCTTCTGTTCTGGCGCCAGGGTCTTCGTGATCGTATGAACGTGTGTCTCTTCTCGCTGGCACTGGCTGACGGTTCTTTCTTTGTTATAGTGTTTTTAACATTCCCTGTAGCTTCATTAATCCGGCTACACCATCTTGTTCTGTCTCAAGAATACTTTTCTAAAGTTACATTAGCCTTAACTGGTGTTGCGCGTGGTTTCTCGCTGACATCCTCTATTATAAACATGGCAGTCGCTGTGGACACGTGTGTTTGTGTTGTGTTTCCACACCGTGCTGCCAGCATTATGCGCACCAAGACACTGGCATCACTTATAGTCTCATGTTTCTTGCTAACACAAGGCTCTTATTTGCCCTTTCCGTTTTCTTACAGTGCCGCAGAAATGTCTACTGTGAACTGTACCTACTGGTTTCCTGTCTACACTCAATTCTACGAAAAACACAAATTGTTTCTGTATCTGTTTAGAAATGTCACTCTGGAGACAGTATTTCCAGTTGTCATTTTGACCGTCGTGACAGTAGCAACGAGTGTCACAGTGAAAACACTGAGGTCAGCAATGATGTGGCGAGAAAACACAAGTTGTGTCGCTAACAACATTCAAAGACGACAGGTGGCGCTGAACAAGATGCTGACCATCGTCGCCGTCGTCTTTATTATCACCTACATACCTTACGTGGCGTGTCAGTTAAGCTTCTGGTTTGTTGTCGACCGTTTTTCTGACCCTTACGTCATAGACCAGTTCATGGCGGTCATATCCATCACGAGTGTAGTGTATCAGGTTAACGGCTGTCTCAACATCTTCATCTACTATCATCGCTCTTCTCGGTTTCGTGAAGAATCACACAGCCTGTTACGGTGTCTGAGAATCCATGCAAGTGACGTCATGAAGGGTGAGCGTTAGGTGCGCCCCTTGTGATCTCCTTCATCACCAGACATGTGTACAGGAGGAAAACACTTATGCAGTCTTTATCAATTTGTGTTAGCCTTGGACACTTTTCTTATTATGAATGTAGCTTCATTTAATGTAAGTTTCTACCGCTTGTGCAGGTTATTTAAATGTCTATGGCTTTATTGTTTTATAAGGTTTAGCTTCTTTGTTTAATATCGAATACCATCCATGAAGTTTACACACGAAGAAGGACTACATCAGCTTGCGTTGAGACTTTTCTGTAAATTACAGATGCCATATTGTTGAAAAAGCTGACGGCCAATATAATATTATATGATTTATATTACAACTGTATCACGATTTTTGTCTAGATTTTCGCCTGCACTTGACACTGGTGTCCATGTCGATGTCGTGTGTGGCTAGCGAGGATACAATCCAATAACAAGAATATCGTTAAACATATTGTTTATGATTCTTTCATTTCAAGGGTTAATTACTTTTTGTTTACGTCTACAACTAGTAAAACCGTAGGGTACCATTTTGCATTGAAAAAAAACTTGTATGAGATATTTATTGAGGAAAAAAGTAAAAGCTTTATCTCTGCAGCATTCGCTGTTTTAAGTATATAAAAAACAACAGAAGTGCTGAACAGCAAAATTGCTAAACATCATGTCATGTATGGTCCGTGCATTGATGGTTATGATGTATTGCAACCATACTTTTCGTCTACAAGGGAGGTAATGAACAGCAAAACTAGCTTAGTTTTTTGGGTCAAGTAACTTAGGTCAATATTGTACGAAATTCAGGGAGACAATATTATACACGAAATTGATGAAAGCTACTACAATGTTTGGGAGGGGGACCTATGTCTCTCGACTCCTTTCAGACGACTTTTTCGCGCTAACTTCTAGAAGGACACCAAAACACAAATTTGCCATTAGTTAAACTGTCAACATAAAAAAGAGCAGACGACGCGAACTCTTATTTTGAAGGAGTACCCGAAAAAAGTAACCAAGTAGCAAACAAGCGGTGAGAGGGTTTGCCGAGACCTGACAGCCTACGTGTTGTCTACTAGCGAGAATCTCTGTAGACACCCAACAGTCTAGAGATATTTGTCCGTGGTTTGGGTGAATATGTTTTCACAAGACTTAGTTGTTAGTAACGATTGTTGGGTATTTGGTAAATCAAAGCACAACTGAGTTCGACGTCTGTGTATCGTAACGATTCCCGAATGGAGCGCCAACCTCGTCTAATCCAGGTAATTTTAGTTACGGGAAAAACGAGAATAATGCAGTTTATGGCATATAAATGTCTGTTTGTTCATGTTGTGATACACGGTAAAATATAAAGTAGCTGTAAACTGTTTTGCACATGTAAATAATTAAAACAGCTTAGTCTTATGAAAGGACTGAAGGAAGAACAAAAATACCTCTATTTTGCAGCGCGGTGTGTGGTTTTGTGTCACACTGGTTAGAAAAATATAACTGGTCTGGCTGTAGGAGTAAGACTAATGTACAAGTAACATGTCCCTCCACCGGGAGGATTATTTTCAATGTGTATGAGTTGTTACTACATGAGCCTAGTGTTCCATGTGTATGAGTTACATGACCAAGTGGCGTGTGTTCAAGAGAGAGAGGATCGCAGTACTAGTCCCCACCTTGGATGTGCAGACCTGGAGGCCTGGGGGTCTCATGCTACGACAGCCACTGAATCTCAACTGTACATCAGTCTGGGGCTGCCTGCAGTGGTGATCCCCAGCGCTGACCAAAGGCCAGTGTACTACGACATGTCATCATCGCTGGCCACACACCTGTCGACGGGGACAGGTAGTCATCGGGTCGACGTCCGCCTGATGTGACTTTACACTGAGACATGTCCATGTGTCTTGTGACTAACCTTACACACGTTTGCTCAGAGCAGAGAGAGAGAGAGACTATGTTTAGAAGATAATTTGTAATACGAGACTTGTTGGTTTCATGATATTTGTAGACAGACTACACTCAGGTGATACCCACGACCTCTGTGTAAACAGAAGAAAGTTTAAGAGTGAGTGTGAGAGATAACACTGGACTGTTGTAGAAGTTTTCAAAGAATTGTGTTCGTGATTGAAAGAGAAGTATTCTGGGTTCGTATCAGTTTACAAGTTGGAGCATTTACTGAAGTATTTAAGATTTATATGTTAAGTTGTTTATTTTTAATTTCTTTCAGGGAGATTTCTGAAGTTTGAATCCCCTGTAAAGAGGTTTGTGTAGCATCAGCTTGCATATGTTTTGTTCGTTGAGGTCTCCCTCCTGTCAGTGTTTGTTAGCCGCTTGGTTAGTCCACACTTGGAGATCAGTGTATGTTTCTTACTGTGAGTGTTGATAGTTGCAGGAGATATTTGTTCTCTCTTCAAAAGCCACTGATCTGACATAAAAAGAGAAAACGAGGAATTCACATTCGACATACTTAGAGCTGGACGATCCAAGGCAATGGTGTGATTAGTTGAAAAATGTAAGGAGAGTCAGTGAGGTGGACTGAATGTATCTGTATTGTCCCATCAGTGTTAGTGGAAAACTCTCAAGTTACACTAGTCATGGTTTGTTTCTTGTCTTAATTACACGGTAAACAATTCATAAAACACACAGGGAAAACCATTGCTCCATAGCAGTTTGTGAGACAAATCTTATTTTATTCATTATCGTATGGCGTTGTGTTGATTAATTATCCAAATAGAAAGACTTACTCGACCTTAGCGGTTATTAAAAAGCCACAGTGCATTTATATTGTGCCTTAGCGGTTATTGAAAGACCCCTGTATACCTGTATACTTATGCTATGTCCTTACCGTATTAAACTTTATGCAAACACATATCGTGCGAGCAAAGTTTAATTTGTGTTTATTCCAGTCAAGTGAAGATAACTCTTATAATTACGAACAATTTTTACGGGCTCATAAGCAAAATGTTTCGTAGATTCTACTTGTTTTTATTTTTTATCCGCTCATGAGCATAACAATTTAATTAACATTTTTTGCCGGAACATATTTTGACTAAATCTGCTTTCCAGAATTTTCACTTAACTATTGAGATTGGATATAATTTAACTATCAAATTAATTAATGATGTTTCATGAAGTTCTTAAAACACAGAACCTCTAAAAATTTTAATAAAAAAGTCAGGGTTACTAACTGTGAGAGTCGCTGATTACCAAGAGAAATGATGTTAGGGGAATGACAAATTTCTTTTGTTTTAAGCGGCTCGCGGCTCTTAACAGTCAAAAACAAACTGAATCGAGACAGAGAATGTAATAGACACATTTTACAATCACTGTTGTGCTAAGAACCTTCCGGGAGTTTTTCAAGAAAGATACTGTCTGTGGTTTAGACTGTTTTCTTTACCAACATTAGGTTGTAATCCTCAACCTTTTCTTACTGGGATGTCGGACGGAGGTGGCTGTGGCTCTAATGGCTCGATGGCTTTGTGCAAAGTTTGTCTTAATTCTCAGCCATTGGTTACTCGAAGACTTTGCTTGCCTACTTTCGTGAGTGGGAAACTTTTATCCTAAGGGTCAGTTGATATTTATAACATCATTCGCATGCTACACACAGTTATTCGTTAAAAAATAGCAAATATTATATGATCAAGTCGTACTTTCGTCACACTGTGATATCAAGACTTTGCAAGGTGAATACTCCCAGCATGCCTGGCACTGACCGGCTTCTCAGTCACCGATGATTGATAATTGATTTCTTCTCCTTGCTTTTTTGTCCTCTAAAATATACGTTTTTATTATGATTTAGTAAATATATAACTTCTGTAACGGGTCCTAGATTTACTGAGTTATTCAAGTCCAGCCTGAAAGATCTGTGGGCCTTACATAGCGCGTGGGTCACATTTTTCCACGCCTGGCTTACTGCACTTATTGTGTCATATCTGGTGGAATCCTCCTGACTGACATGGAGATGTTGACAGCTCTGTCCGCAGCCAGGGGGTTGTTTTTTCTTGTCAGTCTTGTTTAACGTTCAGACTTGTCCATGACTGTCGATTCTTTTGAAAATAATAGGGAGTGCTTCTTGTAATATCACTTATAACACCTCTACTTTCTAGCTTTCCTGACATCTATTATCTTCTATCGCCTGTCGAAATAAAAGCGGGGAAGGATGGGAGTGGAATGAGACAGAATGGATTGAAAAGACTATTATCTAAACTTTGGTAGACTATGAGATATGCAGTTTCGCAAAGAGGAGAGAACATTATTCACAAAACCAAGGGAGATAATAATCTTGTTAATGTAGAGTATACGTAGATTATCTCTCTGCATTAAAAAGTGTAAACAAGAAAATAAGAAATTCAACCAAAGTATTGCACCTTTTTGTGTTCTTAGTAAAGTCACGTGATGTCGAGACAAGGCTTATGCCACCTTACTATAGGTGTGTCTTGAGAAATCAGCCCGATGTTTATGTTATCAGGAGGGGCACTCGTCTGTCTTTCAGAAAAAATAAATGTTGTAGATCATAAATATCACTGAAGCATGTTTTGATATCCCGATACAAGATTGAAGAGAAAGTGTGTGTGTGTGTGTGTGTGTGTGTGTGTGTGTGTGTGTGTGTGTTTTCACTCGCATGGCTTTCTTTGTGCATACGTGTATACGTGTTTTATGTGTGTGTGTGTGTGTGTGTGTGTGTGTGTGTGCGTAGCAGCATTATTCTAGAAGGGTTGCTATCAGACGTCACTAGGAAACCTACAGCCCGGAAGAATCCAGTGACTGGGAGGGTTTCTTGTTTGTGAGAAATGTAGCTTACCTTTAACGAACATGTTCAAAGCAAGAAAAGTGTCACGTGGGTAGATGTCGGGGTCCATCACGTTGACACCCAGACACTCAGCCAACACATGGATACAAATAACTTGACTGCTTTCTCAGCCCTAGCTCCCACCTTGCGCACGCGCTTAGCTCTTTATTGTACACCGCCACGTGCAGCCTTCCTCCGCTGTAAGAGTGTTCTAATTGATTGTATTTTCTAAGAACTTTAGAGTAAGGGCGCCTGCAGCCTTTGTATTGAAATAAGAGGACTTTATGTAAACAGTAGTAAGTGGTCCCAATATTAATCACGATCCACGTAGCGTATCTGTCTGCTCCACAAGCTGAGGCGAAAAAGTCGGGAGAAGTCGTTACTGACACCAGGCCAACCATCTTCTTTATCACGTGACGCAGTGACCTGTTGTTGTTGTTGTTGACACCAATGATCTTCCCGACGCTGACTGCTTTGACCCTCTCTGTGCACCTGTCTCCCGCCACTGATTGCTGTCTGGTGATGGCGTTAGTTGTCTTAATAGTGGCATCTTAGACGTGGACACCTGCTGGAACCTTTGGATTTTGTTTTCTTCATGTTGGGCAAGTGTCGTCTAATGTTAGCTCATCACTGACCGCAGTGGTGTCAGGTTTCTTTCCCCGCTAAAGGACTGCACAGACCTCGTCTTCTCTCTCTCTCTCTGCCCGTTACATCGCACAAAGAACTTGCGATGGAAGAGACATGGTGAGACAGACTCCCAGCAGGCACATCTTTGGTATTGGGGAATAACACGCTCATCTCCGGTTTTGGGGGCAACATCTCCGTTATGAAGCTGTGCCGAGACACTACAATGAAAAAACTCGTGACTGCAAGAGAATTTTATACTTCAGCCGTATCGCCGTTTTCAAAAATTGGTTTCAACAAGAAATAATGTCTGTGCGTTGAGATGTGCAAATAAATTTGCAGAAACTCTTCAACAAACACACGCGCGCGCACACACACACACACACACACACACACACACACACACACACACACACACACACACACACACAGAGGAAAAACAGACGTCGAAATGGCCCTGTTGAGTTACGTGTCACTGGAAGAGGATGAGCGTTGACGTCCAAACCCTGAGACGACCAGGTTATATACCTGTGTGGCTATGTGAACAACCTAGTTAACCCCTCTCCACACCACTTCACCCACCTGTTGGAAATCAGTAGTCATGATGGCAAGACTGCAGAGACGAGAGACACCGCATTAAAAAAACTAGCAATGACAAACGTGTTACCTCTAACTCTTCTTTTAAGAAACCAAAGACGTACAGGAACAACTTTGACTTTTCTAGGAGCTATGGGACACATTGAACGTGCCAGTGCTGAGACGGAACTTAATATAATGCTTGTAATTAACTTGTTTATACATATTATTCGCTAAAATAATGTCAGACTCTATCTTTGATATGTTGATTGGAGACATCCTACACATCTTTTGTATGATCTTCAATCACCTGTATTGCTTCTACTGTATTTGACATCATGCTTGCATAAGGAAGGTACATACAAGGTAAGTGCAGGTAACTACAGGAGACAATAGAATCTGTCGCTGTGCATGGCTTACCGCGATATTTACATAACTGTCACATAGTCCGATATTTGTTTTCAACAGCAAACATATTTTCTCAGTAGCTTAATTGGCGCGATTAGCAGACAGGCGCTCACATGCAATACTTGCCCCTAAGGCGATAAAATATAATCACACCAAGACACGCACGCACACATCGCAAACACACACATAGCGAAAATACACATACACACGCATACACAGACACAGCTACTACCTTCCTTAAAGGTATGCAATTTTTTCATATTATAAATAATAACTTGATTTCTTTTTTTAAAAATAGTGTGTGAATACCTACGGAAATTTCTTTGGAAAGTGATCGGGTTATTTTTTATTTCCTTTCCTCGTGGAAGCTATCAAAATACAGATGCAGAAATAATCTTAGTATAAAGTTATTTATTTTACGAAGATTGCATTATACTCAGTATTTTCGTTTTTTAAATGTGCTAAAATTTTTTATCCTTTAAAATTGGGAAGTAAAAATTGTGTATAAATTTTATGATAAATAATTACATTATAAAATATTAAATTAGGGCAAATCAAGGCGTAAACTAAAGATTACGGAGAAGCAGCTTGAGGTAAGTTAGTCATGCACCGCTCATTCATTACGACCTGGCATAAAAAGAAATCTGAAATACGGACTGTTGTTACCATCCGGTCACAGTACTCTCTCTCTCTCTCTATATATATATATAACAAACCTTTGAATAATTACTGTTGGAAATGTAATACGAAAATCCATTCTTTGCTAGACTCAGAAAGCAAGTGACTATTGGCCATTCTCACGTGTACTTATATCCACAATGATGGCGGTTGGCGGCTGAAAGTCACATCCAAAGTGAGATCCGCCATCATCGACGGTAGGAGCCACACATTTGCCTCTGACCCTCTCATCCCTCTCGTCATGTTTTCCATCTCCTCCTGGTTTATACTGGTTATTTTCTTCATAAACTTGTCACGATTTCTGTTTCATAATTGTGTGCACGCAGTTGACTGATGACTTTAGCGCTAGATATCAAGCAAGAAACAGAGTTAAATACATGAGATAAATTGTTTTAAATAAAATAGTTTTACGCTTGCAGATTACACCTATTCACTTATTATACTATTTTGCACTCATTACTATAAATATCTGTGTACACAGTGTCCGTCATGATCAATTCAAGTACCTGTTGCAACAATTTTACTTCCAACACCTCTTCGGTTGACTATAGGAGTCAAGCCATCCGGGCAATCGTGGAGGTGGTGTTTGCTGGAGGTCTCTTAACACCCATTTGTGTAGTCGGCATCGTGACCAACGCCATCAACTGCCTGGTGTTCTGGCGCCAGAGTCTTCGAGACCGTATGAACATGAGTCTGTTCTTACTGGCAGTTGTTGACTGTCTCTACTTTACCCTCAAGTTTGTAGCATTTCCTGTATGTATGTTCCTTCGTTTGTACGACATCGCTCTTTACCTAGAGTACTATTCCAAGGTAACAGCAGGTATGACAGGGGTCATGCGCGGATTGGCGATGACATCTGGTTTTATTAGAATGGTGGTGGCTGTAGACACGTGTGTTTGTGTCGTGTTCCTACATCGTGCTGCCAGCACTATGCGCACCAGGACAACGACATTAGTAATAGTCTTTTTTCTTCTCGTCATACAGGTCTCCTATATCCTACTTCCGTTTACCTACATCGATTATGAAAAAAGACAAGAAAATTATTTTAAGTGGCAGCCAGTACTTATGAAATTCTACCAAGAAAACCAGTTATTTATATATTTGTTTCGAAATGTGCTCCTAGAAACAGCGATGCCTGTCATTATATTGACGATCGTGTCGGTAACAACAACTATCACAGTAAAAACACTTCAATCAGCCATGGCGTGGAGGAAAAGTACATGTCACGTCAAGAATAACCTCGAAAATCAACAGGTGGCGCTGATAAAGATGCTTACAATCGTTGCTTATATCTTTATTGCCACTACGATGCCGCTTCTATCCTGGCAACTAAGCTGGTGGTTCCTTACCCCACTTTTCCAAGATGAAAGTGGCACAAATTATAGTTTTGCAATCAATTCTGTGATAATTACATTTTATCAAATTAGCAGCTGCCTCAACTTCTTCATCTACTATCGTCGCTCTTCGCGATTTCGTAGGGAGCTACACACCATGTTTAGTTGCATCTTGATAACAGTCAGCAAAACATCATCGTAACACAGACAACATCAGCGCCAGGTCGTCAAGTAAGTGTTTCACTAAACACGTGCTTTACAGTCGATGTTGGTGCCGTCTTATACTGCCACAAGTCAGTACTCTTTAAAACACTCTGCTGCGCTGTAAAGAAGTTGATGTAACCATTCTGATACGTAAGGATCATGTACTTAAACTTATGTATGTGAGTGTTAGTCAAAAAAATATATTGTTCTATGAAAACATCCGACAAATTTAAAGAAGAATCAAATCAATTAAATACAAGCGGTCCTTCCTTACACTTCACTCCTTAAACTTTAAAACTTATACTTTACATATTGTATTATGTTCAGTTATTATTATATGCATAAAATATCTTTGCGTCCACAAATAGAAAACTTCTTTATTTTTTATTGTGTTTGAAAATGATTTGTGTTCATTGCGTGTCGTAACGACCACTTTTTCGATTTTACTTCATATAGTAAAGAAATTGGCTGTTTTGGGTTAAAAAAAACTGTTTAAATATAGGCTATAAATAAACCACCCAGCTGTGAAACAGTTAACGTATGGACATATCTTGCTGTAATAAAGTATACAAACTAAGTTTTGATTAACTGTGATTTCCATTACAGAAAAAAAGTTCTCAGATTAAGAAAGCTATGCAATTAAAATATATTTCATTTTCCTATTATCTTAAATGTAGTGAAAATGCTTGTCTATGGAGAAAATGGGGACCATAGAAAATTGTTCTTTTTTGTCGTCCGTAGTCATCTGAAATAATTTAAATTGTTTGGTTACTTGTGTTGGTAAAAAAAATGACATGTTTGGTTTTGTTCATAATGCTTCTGAAAATACCTTGCACTTTGTTACATAATAAGCTGTCAGAGATCTGTAGTTTTGAGAATTTATTTTTAGTAATTTGTGAAGTACACGGGTTTGAAATCACAACAACCATTTCAAGAATTTAATAGGGATCAGGGCTCCGTGAATTAAATGGCTACTATATAGTGTGTTACTATGGTTAGCACTGATGGTTTAATAATGTTTCCCTTTTACTCACATAGTTACTAGTTCAAAACTGTTTACTTGACTTTAATCACAATAATGGAAGGAGACAAGTTTAATATATATATATATATATATCAGAATATATCATGGCATGTTAACTCGAGAGACTGTATAGGTTGGAGGAATGTTTGGTGGGCGGGCTGGCTGGTGTAATCAACTGTTTGGTGCTCTGGTGTCCGAAACTTAGAGTTGGCATCAACCTGACTCTGGATTGTGATCTCCCTTCGCCTTAAAGGCTTGACGGGACTAGTTCTACGGATTTTTCTGGATTTTGTTACTTTTCGAAGGTAAATTGGATTTTGGAGTCCATTGTCTGACTTGTGATCCTAGTGATGACAGTGTTTCTTGATTGCGGCATTTTGTTTTATTTCTACGTCTTCAGCTGATCCATTGACTACCCAGATAGCATTAAAACTTTTTATAAATGTTTTATAAATGTTCTCACGAAATCTTTGAATAATGTTTGCAGAAAAAATTTTTGGAAATGTTTTTCTTGCACATCAGAAAAATGTTTTCTTAACATTTACATTCAAACTATTTTAAACTTATTTTCTACCTTTATAAGCTGTTTTATAAACGTTTTCCTGTAAAGCATTTAATAGTTGTGTCACATCCTCGGGAAGCGTGACTCTCTCTCTCTTCCAATTGACATGCACGGGCCAGACAAGAACAGGTTCTTTTGCACAAATAAATTTCATCTACAGATAAAAATTATGTCTTCTACTCCTCAATCAAATCCCTTCTCATTTTCGTGATTCTCTTAAGTCACACATCTTTTGACATCATCCATATTAGACAAACTGACGTCATTTTGTCACGTCCACATCTTTTGAAATCATCCATACCCATTCAGAGAAACTGACGTCATTCACGCTCTTTCGTTCTTCCAACTTCACCTCAATCTGTGACAAGTTTTTTCTGAGCCACGATCATAACGCTGCATCATGGAAAGACATGCATGTGCCACGTGGACACTGTGCTCGTAACAGAGCGGGGCAGGCCCTATAGCACTAGGTTACATGTCACACAGGGGAAGACAGAGAATATCCATACAGAAAACATCCAAGTCCTGTCTGCTGTGTGCTCTGGTTCTTGCCGTCACCTACTGCCTGCCGTTTTCACAACAGGGCTGCCGGAGCTGGCGGTCACACATATCTTGTATAATAATCATTATTATAAATGAAGATTTGTATAGCGCATGTTCACACTCATACAGAGCATGCTCTTAGCGCTTAAAACAAGGAAGAGACATGGACTACATGGATAGAACACGAGGGACGGAAGAATAAAGGACAGTACTGACGACAAACACAAAACAAAGATAGAAAACATAGATATATATATAATGACAATGACAATTACGATTCTTTATTAACGAGAGGTAAATAAGCGAAAAGGTGCTTTTTTCATTTAGCCCTCGCCCCGTACGGGGAAAGAATAAACAAATAATTATAAGAATGCAAAAACAATTAGTAATAAACATTAGGTAACATCAAATAAGTGTGGAAGGTGAGTATGTACAAGGTGATTGTTAAGAGAAAAATAATATAAGCAAGAAACAACAGCAGCAACAAAAAAGCAAATATTTACAGGGATCCTGGAATTGGGAGGTGTTTCTAGAGGGCTCATCTAATTTTCTTGCAAATGTTTTAGAAGATGGCATATAAAGCATATATATATATATATATAAAGAGAGAGAGCTAGCATGACACATATCTTGTGGGATGTACTACATGCATATCAGAGGTCATACATAGGGGCGCGTTCTCACTGGCCTCCACAACACTCTCCACAATCGTTAGGGACTAGCGCTTGAGAACAGACTATGACTACCCCCAACAAGCTGTTGATTGCCTCCTGCGGTTCAATCCAGAAATTCTTGAACAGAATCTGGCTTTTATGGTGATTGTAAAACTAACCTGATGATGTTACTACAAGAATTCGGCTATGTTTCAATGATTCTAAAACTAACCCCATACAGCTGTCAACACATACATGTCATTGGTGGCTGGCCTCGCAAGAAGTTAAAAGCCATGTGTTCAATGTGTAAATTATCATGGTCAGACTAAAAAAATAGTAAAACACTTGTCCTCAATTCCAGAATCGACGACTGTAGGCCGCTAGCATTTATCATGTATGTGTGTTCTTTGTGTATAGCACTTTAAGTTCACCGTAATTATTTTTTAAAGATGGCCGGTCCTTGTTGTGCAACGTCTGGTGCTCCAACTGGAATTACCCTTTAGGGATAAATAAAGTTGTATTGTATCTTGTATTTTGTATCTTGTATCTGGTTCTCACTACCACTGGTTGACTGCAGGCGGCAATGAGCAGATCCTCACAGGACGGTCAGTCCCCTACACATTCGTCTGGCCACTGAGGCGTCGACCGCGAGGAAATAGCATCGAGATGCGGAAACAACGAATGATATGTTTATAATTATATAATTCTAATCGATGAGTATGCAATAGTAAATAAATAAAGCGAGTAAAACAATGTAGGCTTCCACGGCTGCATATGTGCTAATGTAACAGTTTAAACAGTACAGCAACAAATTTACAATTATCTGTGATGAATTTTTTTTAATCAAAAAGAAGAGATTTACGACAGTAATCGAGCTAAAGTATCCTTCATTTTCCAACGAAAGACAAACGAGATAGAAATGTTTACCGCTGTAACACAAACGTAGAAACAGCGTAAAAGATGACTGAAAACGACATATGGCTTCTGTCTTCCATATTTATACATGTAATAAATTTGTAGAGAGAATCAACAAGCAAAGGCAAAATGCATTTAGCGGTTTTAATAGAAGTAACTCTATTTATGTGGCGCTGATGAAAATGATCAACATCGTCACCTGTATCTACATGGTCGTAGCCTTGCCCTGTGCACTGTACTGGGAGGATGGGCTTTGTAATGCACCTTTTTGCGGACACTTCATATCTCGCAGTTAAAAATTAGCTTGTTGCAATTAGTACGATGGTCTGTCTTTTCTCTAATCAGCAGGGACTCATATTTCTTCCTCTACAATTATCGCTCATCGCGATTCCGTCGTGAGGTGGACTTAAAGTTACGCCTCGTCGCGCTTAGCAAGGGTTGGACACCAGCGAGTGGGACAGAACGAAATACAGATGGACACACACAGTTCTCGCTGGTCACATATTTTACTTTGCTTTGTAAAAGGTCACACACAGAGATAATCTAATAGTATATTTACAATGTAAGGAAATGTATCACGAGGTGATCCCCATGCTGTGGTAGGTCTGTTGGTAGTTAAAGCGAATGTATCTTTACTGCGAGATGTAATTTTTTTCTCCAGTTAAAGAATGGTACTTACTTCCTTACAATTCGGATTAATTTTTTTCTTATTTGTAGTCTTTATATTGCTATTTATAAATATAGAAGAAAACTTAGTGTAGGTTATGTTGTTTTATATGTGATAAATAGAGTTTATGCACGGCTAGAGAACCTCAACATCTGTATTCGTTTTTTTGGACTTCTCCAGTGTTTTAGATACAAATCACTGTCATTTCCTTGTTCAAAAATTAATTCGGATGAATGTTTATACCAGAACGTCTTTGTGGATCTTAGACTATCTGACAAACAGACCTCCATTTAAAAACAAATTCTAGTAATGTCGTTTCTTATACTCTGTGCATCAATACTGGTGCCCCCCTAGGCACTGTAGTCTCCCCGTTTTTGTTAGTCCTGAACAGAGCAGAGTGTAGACAGCAACGAACATCGCCCTGTAGTTAAATTTGCAGACGACACCGGACTTACAGGACTGATTTCCGACGATTATGACTCATTCTACAGACAGGAGATTTAACATTTTGTCATATGGTGTGACAATAATTATTTAGATTTTAACGATTAGAAGACAAGAGAAATGAATGTAGCATTTCTGTGTTGATTCTCTCGCTACAGGACTGTTGTGAAGAGTTTTTGCAATGAGCCTCTAATGGCTGTGAATTTCTAATCTTAACAAGGAACTAGATTTGTTCCCTTGTATTTGTATGTATAATCTGTGTTATGTCAGGCGGGAATACCCTGACAAAATGTTATTACTGTGTGTTGTGTGGATTTTGAAAGGGCACTAATGTAATTGATCATTGTCATAAATTGGTTACCACAATTGTTTTGTGTCACCTTATAGAAATACATATATACTTGAGAAAAATGTCAGTCTTTACACTGAACTAAGCTCTCTTTAGCATGAATAATGTTTATTTGTGTGAAAAAGACAATTATTAAGTCTTCACCAACGTTTGTGACGAATGGCACGAACAGGAAAACAGAAATCATTTTTGCTACTTATGGATTCAAAAGATGCTGCCGACATTTTTTCAACGAATCGGGGTAAACTTTATAGACAACAGACAGTCTGACGTGGGACCTCCAGGCAGTCGATACTAGCAGCATCGGCAAACCTCGTGGTATCGTCGCGCGGAAGACATGGTTAGTGTCTAACCTTTCGCGGCTCAACCTCCTGTTTATGTTTAAAAGCTTAGGTAGAACAGCGGCACGTTCTTGAATAGCCACGTGACCGTGTGACGCAGACCTGCATATGACATCACACCATGACGCAATAAAGAATGTGAGACGTCTGAGTGACAAAAGATTAATGTTGGGAGTAAGTCACATGTACCCGACACGGGCTACATCAGGTGAGAATCTTCACTATTATTATTATTATTAATCCACGCCGATTACACCACAAAGTAAATTAATATATTTGATCGGCGTGGATCCCATGTAGCTATAGCTAGTGTCCACCTACCTTGGATATACCTGACCAGCGAAACGACAGAGCAGACAGGTGACATTTGTCGGGGAAAGGCGGCCCTAACCTTCAGTATTAGTCAGTTTTATTAGTTTTAGACTGTTCTCTCGTTTCTACTTTTATTCTGTAACATTAAATGTTGGAATCGTTGGCCGGCACTTTTTTGTGTGAAAAAGGAAGAAGAGTGCCGCGAGCATAGCTACATGTGGATGTACACTCACGCTCGCATCCATTTACCCAAAACTTTACAAAGACATACCTTCTCTCTTCCTACCTGCCTGTGCTGCACAATGAAACCCGACGTAGACCTTGTCAGCGGCTGCATTTGTCTGGTCACCTATGACCAGCACGAACATCGTCCTTTCTTATGAACAACACGCTCATCTTCGGGTTTTTGGTAAAACCCTCCTTTATGCTGATATGCAGAGACACTACAATGGAAATGTGCACAGACACACGCACATGTACACACACACACACACACACACACACACACACACACACACACACACACACACACACACACAAGCAAAATATCGTTTGGAAAGTCAAATGGTCGTGAGAGTCCTTTTGAGTTACATCTGACAGGAAGAGGATGGAACGTTGACCCTCGAACCCTTAGACGACCAGGTTAGATACCCGTGTACCGAAGTAAACTTCCCCAAATACCTACCCCATTCCTTTTAAGCAGTTCACTCAGCTGTATAAAATCGGACAGCTATGATTGCAAGACAGCAAAGAATGATACATAAGGAAGAAAGTTCCCTACATGGTAACTGAAGGTAACTACAGGAGCCAATGGAATCACTCACTGAGCATGGCTTACCGCGATATTTAAAATAACTGTCACATTAACCAATATTTGTTTTCAACAGCAAACGTATTTTCTGAGTAACTTAATTGGACCGATTAGCAGACAGGCGCTCACATAGGATCGTTAATACTTGCCCCTAGGGCGATAAAATACAATCACACCAAGACACGCACGAACACTTCCCCAACGCATACATATCGAAAATACACATACACACAAATACACAGACACACAAATACACAGACACAAAAATACACAGACATACAAAAACACAGACACACAAATACACAGACACACAAATACTAAGACACAATTGCTGCCTTCCTTAAAAAAAGACGATAATATTTCACATTAAAAATAAATAGTTTGCTCCCTTTTGAAAAATAGTGTGGAAATACTCAAGAACATTTCGTTTGAAAATGATTGGGTTATTTTTATTTTCTTTTTCGTGGAAGCTATTAAAATGCAGATTTAGAAATACTCTTAGTATAAAGTTATTTATTTTACGAAGATTACCTCATACAAAGTATTTTCTATTTAATTAACTATTTTCTATTTAATTAACGTGAAAAAATGTTTTATCCTTTAAAATGGGGAACTAAATATTGTGTTTAAAATTGATGATAAATAAATAAAATGAATAAGAAATGGAATATTAAAATAAAACATAATATGCAACAAAAAAAAAACAATAAAATGAAAAGAATACTATGATCAAATAGTATATAATGGCAAATGAAGGCGTTAAGTAAAGCTTACGGAGGCGCAGCTTGAGGAAAGGTAGGCAAGCATCGGTCATACATTCCGATCGGCATAAAAAGAAATCGGAAATACGGACTGTTGTTACCAGCCGGTCTCAGTCATATATATATATAGATATATAATCATTTAAGACGAAACATTGAATAATTCCTGTTGGAACCTATGATACGAAAATCTTTTCCTTGCTAAATTTTGCTACCGTTTCTACAAGAGAAAGCAGGTGACCATTGGCCATTCGCACGTGTGCTAATATCCACAATAATGGCGGTTGGTGGTTGACAGTCAAGTCCAAATTGGGATTCGCCAACAACAATGGTTGGAACTTGACTTTTGAACGCTGACCCTCTCATCTACTTCACATTTTCCATCAGCTACTGGTTTATACTGGTTACTCTGCTCCATAAGCTTGTAACTATTTCTGCTACTGGTTATTTTGCTCCATACGCTTGTAATGCACTTTTTCTCTTTTCATGATACTTCATGCAGCTGACCAATGATCTTAGCACTAGATATAAAGCAAGAACCAGAGTTAACATAAAACTATTTGTTTTATTACAATAATCTGAAGCTTGAATATTACCCTTATTCACTCACGCTATTTTGTATTCTTGACTCAAAATACACAATGTACACAGAGTCCCTCATGATCAATTCAAGTACATGTTGCAAAAATGTTACCTCCAGTAACTATTCGGTTGACTATAGGAGTCTAACCATCTGGGGACTCATCCAGATGGTGTTTGCTGGAGGTCTCTTAACACCCATTTGTGTAGTCGGCATCGTGACCAACGCCATCAACTGCCTGGTGTTCTGGCGCCAGAGTCTTCGAGACCGTATGAACATGAGTCTGTTCTTACTGGCAGTTGTTGACTGTCTCTACTTTACCCTCAAGTTTGTAGCATTTCCTGTATGTATGGCCCTTCGTTTGTACGACATCGCTCTTTACCTAGAGTGCAATACCAAGGTAACAATAGGTATGACAGGGGTCATGCGGGGGTTTGCACTGACATCTGGTTGTATCAGAATGGTGGTGGCTGTAGACACGTGTGTTTGTGTCGTGTTCCTACATCGTGCTGCAGGCACTATGCGCACCAAGACAACAACACTATTGATATTGTTATGTCTTTTCGTCATACAGGTCTCCTATTTTCTACTTCCGATTACGTACATTGATTCTGAGAAAACAATGGTAAATTATTTTAAGTCTCAACCGGTACTTATGAAATTCTACCAAGAAAACCAGTTATTTGTATATATGTATCGAAATCTGTTCCTGGAAACAGTGATGCCTGTTGTTATATTGATAGTCTTGTCGGTAACAACAATTATCACAGTAAAAACACTTAAATCAGCCATAGCGTGGAGGAAAAGTACATGTCACATTAAAAATGACCCCCAAAACCAACAGGTGGCGCTGATAAAGATGCTTACAATCGTTGCCTATTTCTTCATTGCCACTACGATACCGCTATCAGCCTGGCAAATGATCCTGATGTTCACTTACCCCCTTTTAATGGATGAAAGTGGCACACATTATAGTTTTGCAATCAATTCTGTGGTAATTACATTTTATCAAATTAGCAGCTGCGTCAACTTCTTCATCTACTATCGTCGCTCCTCGCGGTTTCGTATGGAGCTACACACCATGTTTAGTTGCATCTTGACAACAGTCAGCAGAACATCATCGTAACACAGACAACATCAGCACCAGGTCGTCAAGTAAGTGATTAACTAAACACGTGTTTTACAAATTTGGCACTATCTTATACTGTTACAAGTTCAAAAGTCTATAAAACACTCTGCTAGGCTCAATAAAAGATTATATGGCCATTCCTTAATTAATATAAGGGCTAACTTCTTCTGTATGTGTTAAACCGTTAGTTAATAAGGTTTTTTGTTCTCTAAAAAAAGGCAAGAGTAATTTAAAGAAGAATCTATCCAGTAAAATCTGCGCTGTCCTACTTTACACTTTAAATCTTACACTTTACACTTTCTTCTAGCGCTATGTTCTATTTTATTATATAGATATTTAACTCATATTTGAGTCCACTGAACGTGAAAGTATTATTTAATGTTTGTTGTTGATTCGTGTACTGTCGAGGGTCATAACGATCGCTTTTCGGAGAACTTTTATAATAAAGAGATTCTTGTTTAATCAGTAAATGGTCCTAATTACGAATAATCCAAAATCTGTAAAAAAAACTATTGTACATGTTTTATATCATAATCTACAATGCAATATCTGAGCCACACACGAACAATTATATGTTATTAAAAAACCGTTACACGGGAGTACCATTTTACATCTATCCCCTAATCTAAGCGATTTTCTTGATACAAACGGCAGAATACAACATTCCCCTCTCAGTAATTACACTACTAACCTTAATGTTAACAGCCGAGTTTAATTGGTCGATTAACGCCTTTTCCAAAAAGTTATTCTTACTAACAAACAATCACTCTCTCGCTTAGAAAGGAGACATTCTAAAACGTTCTTACTCATAATGATAAGAAGTATTACAAGCAAACAGTCTTGCTTGTATAAAAAGGAGATATTATCAAAGAGGTTTGCCAAAGGAAATTAAACAGAAAGTACTTTGGTACCCACCCTTTTTCCAGACCTTAGGGTGGCGCTGTGACAGGGGAAGTAAAGAATGACATACGAAATATGCCTTCTGCCGGGGTTGACAAATCTTTGGTTATTTTATTTTTTTTCTCACGAACCTTTTTTTATTGAACTCCATTTACGTATGATGATACTAAAATAAGAATAGGAAAATGATTTTCGTGAAAATTGGTATACAACGATTTTTTCATTAAAACGAAAAGGCGGTTGTGTCGTGCCAAAAGAGCTTCTGGTTCCCTGACCTTTTTTAAGGATGCTTGCTGTACGAATTATTTCTTTTCTATTCAGTACTGTGATCATGGTAACATGATTAGTCGTATTGCGACAAAGAGTGCTGTGTGTCATTAAAAAAAACACAGAACATCAAAACAAGTTTGTCAAGTAAGAGTTTAGGGAGACGTATGCTTCTCAGTCCATTGTGAAGTCCTGTGCAATAATTACCATAGGCATTTTAATACATGTGCAACACTCTCCACGTTCATGGTTCGCGCAGCATGTTCATCTCTAGAGTTAACACGTTCCTAAACACACTTTAGCCTGAATATAACATTTTACAAATGGTTTTTATTGATCCACCATGAGAATGTAGCACTCAAAATAACTGCAAGAGTTAACAGATGTTTGTTTTGTACAGACTCAGCCAGTACGTTGTTTCTCTTATTTAATATTGACACGGGATATACAAACAAGTATAAGACTTTGTACAAATTTTTGTACTGGTCCTATTATTAACAACCTCCTCAGCTCTTGCAGGTGATAGAGTGTCCAACAAAAAACATTTGACTTCTTTGAAAAACCTTCAAAATCCGAAGAGAATACAGGAAAAAACAAATCTGCCTCTTTACATTGCTGTTTGGTTTTGTGTTCAGTTATTGTTATCTGCATAAGACACCTGCCTTTAAGTCCATAATCGCAAACGTCTTTATTGTTGATTATGTTTGGTGATGATTTGTGTAGTGTTGTGTCATAAAGACCGCTTCTTCGATTTAACTTATTATAGTGACGAGGTTTTTTGTTTACTCATAAGCGACGTGGCCACCAATGTTCGCGACTGAAATTTCGGTATTTTTGAAAGTGTATATCTATTAACATACAATAGAGACACCTATCTGTAATACAATATTTAAGGAGCATTTTTAAAACTTTCACGTGGTGTGAATTTAAGAAAATATAGGTTTTTTTCTTGAACTAAAATCAAATGAAAGATTATAAATGTACGGGAAGGATAAGTCACAGATCAGGAAGACAGCACACATAAACTACCACACAAACATATATTTTATTAGAATAAACATTAGAATTTAAATATTTGTAACTGTTTTGTTCTCAATTTCGGTTGTTGGAGTACAAGTCTATGTCTAATTGAGTAACCGGCAACCGTCTTCACTATGACATGTGACCACGTAAAACGTGGTCTACTTACGAACATAACAAAATATCTCATTAGCTTAGTTTTTCAGCTCTTAAAGGGAAGTAATCCAAAGTGAAACAATCCCTACTACATACTATGCTACTTCAGTTACCGCTGAGGATTTCATAAAATCTCTTTTGTACTTAATTGGATACTAGTTCAATACACTAGACTTCAACTACGATAGTAGTAGGAGAAACGTTTCCATGTATATATCAAAATATAGCCCGACATGTACACTCGAGAGATTGTATCGACTGGAGGTTTCTTTTCTCTGGAATGTGTGGTGGGCGGGCTGGGTGGCTGCATCAACTGTGCGGTGTTCTGGTGTCCGGGACGTGGAGATGGCATCAACCTGTCTCTGTTCTCACTACCGCTGGTTGACTGCAGGTGACTGTTAGCAGGTCCTGCACAGGACATCCAGTCCACTACACATTATCAGCCAGTTCTTCCTCTGGCCACTGCGACGTCAACTGCGAGGAAATTATGTAAAATGACAAATAGCATCGAGCTGCGGAAACAACGAATAATATGTTTCACGATGAATATGCAATAATAAATAAATAAATAAAGCGAGTAAAACGACTGCCACGACTGCATAAAAATATTCAAAACTAAGAGATGAATCTGTAAAACTACAAATTTTCATTAAGTAAAAAGTAAGCGATTTACGACAGTAATTGAGTTAAAGTATCGTTCCTTTATCAACGAAATACGAAATGAAATAGAAATAGTTACTGTCGTTACATAGAAAGAGAAACAGTGTGAAGGTGTGATATTGCTTCTGTCTTCCATATGTATATGTAATCAATTTAGAAGGAGAATCAAGAAGTAAAGGTAAACTGCATTTAGCGGCTTTAATAAAAGTTGCTGTAAACAATTGAAAATATCACGTTTACTAAGTCCTTATGAAACATTTGTTGTTATCATTCATCTAGCTTGTATATTTCTGCAGAGAAGAAGCAATGTTTTTTGTTTTATTTTTGTTTTCGTTGTTTTTGTTTGTTTGTTTTTAGCTGCTTTCCAACTCAGGTGAGCACTGTTTTTTTTAATAAAATCGTCATCAGAGGTGATGATGCGAGCTATTGTGTCATAATCATCATTATCGAGAACAAAGATCCATCGCTGATATCCAAACGTGCAGCCAGTGGAGACAGAGTTATCTGTCGTAGCTCTACTCCAGCTACTCGGCTTTTTTTTAGTGGGTTTGCGGGTGTGGTACTGATGGCAGCCAGAATGACCTGCAGCCATTACACCTGTTCTTCTTGCCTTAACCATTTTATAACCCCTCTTAAACCTTTCGTTGATTGATGATGCTATAGCGATAATGAGCCAACATCCAGAGGTGAATTTTCTCTCTGTTTCAACAAAACAAGTTGCGCTACGGCACGTAATTCCTTGATGATTCAATCAATCTCACGACGGGGGTGGGTGGGTGGGAGGGTGGGGGAGAGGGATGGTTGTCTGGCTAAAAGAATTGTATCTATATTTTTATGAATTTTTTCTCAATCGTTTTTCACCTTCCTATGGTGTATCTATTTCGTCAACATTTGACATTGTAAACTAGATTAATAATGGGCAGCGTCTAATCATAGTTAGTGGGGTTTGTGTGTTATTGATGACTATCTTGTCAATTCCTTGGCCTGAAAGAAGAAAATACACAACCAGGACAACCTAAGGAAGCCGTCGTCTTCTTTGTTGAAAGAATGCACAATCGCTCAACTTGAATAAGTTGACGGAAGCCTTAGTGTTGTGACAATGTTACTTGCCATGATCATCCAAAAAACTGCTGATGAAAAAAGAATCTACTTAGAAAACCAACCGAGAGAACAGATAGCCACTGACATTGTCCCCTGCCCTATCTTGTCATAAAACAACTTTAACTCAGTCTACCTGATGACTACATACAAAAGCCAACGATTGAACATATCGACCATCTGTGATACCGTTTTAATTAAACAGCATTTCCTAAATTTTGTAAGAAATATAGGTTTTGCTTTTTACACTAAATTCAAATGAAAGATTAAAAATGTATGGGACTGAGAACTCAGATCAAGAAGTAGGTCAAAAGGTAAAAATTGGAAAACAAAATTCTTACATAAACATATATTGCCAAACAAGCAATTAGAACCTACATTAGAATTTAAATATTTAAATATTAATAATTGTTTTCTTTTAAATTGTTAGAGTACAAATCCATGTCGAAATGAAAAGCCAGCAACCGTCGCAAACATATTCATGAAATCATTGCCTCATTAAAAAAATTAAAGTTTATTAGCTGTCTAAATTAAAGAGAAAGTAATTATAATCAACAGAAACCTCGATTTCAGCAACTGCAGCGACCGTATAGGTGATTATCTAATTGATCTAAACAGCAAAATTTGCTCCTCCTTTCACGAGGGATTTTTGTCACGCACCCACTCTGTAGTTGCTGACGGACGAGATAAAAACATCAACAAAAATCTGAATATAAGAAATAAATAGTGTTATTTTTCGACACATAAATGACTATCATATTTTAAAGAAATACACAAAGATACAGCTAATGCATAATTCTCCTTTAATGATAGAAGTATATTGTTACAGTCGAAAGTTCTTTTCTTTAGCCTTTTCCTTCAGCTAGAATGTGAAATGAGAAAACACAGATACAACAGTTTTTTCCCGGCTGCTGCCCAATAAGATCCTACGCTACAGTAAACGAGGAACACGAACAATAAAAAAAACTCTTGAAAGTAAAATGCAGTCGTTACAGTGTGAGGATCAAAACTACCCAACAGACGAAAATGGTGACTCAGATTCTCTTCAAGTATTTTTAAGACAATAGAATCTATTTTCTGATGATCTGGTCACGACTAAACACCAAGGGAAACCGACTACATTTTTCATTTCCTGTTTCCTTCCTATCTGATTTATAAAAAAAATATAAAGCATGTTTATGACACTTCTTCCGGTGTATCATCAAGTATCAATGGCTAAATTCTAAAAAGTAGTCAAAGAGAGATAATACAGGGTTTTCAATATAAATGTATGCATTGTTTCTTCCCCTTTTCGACTTTTATTTTTCTTTTTGTTGGCACGAATACTTGGATTTTTCTTTAGTCCTTTAGAGTTTGGTTAATTATGATATATTAAAGCACATCACAGTTATCCACCATATCACCGCCCTAGCTAATAGGATTTTACTGTAATCTTCGGAAAGAAAAAGGCTTCGGGAGTAAACCTAAGTATAGCTGAGTATAAGCCAGCCAAGTATACATTTACATCGGGGGATTTTCCTATTTCAATTGATTACAGAACAAGGATAGTTGAACCACTATTGATTATAGATCAGTACTTTGGCTAAGATTTTGACAGCAGGTGTTGAATGCTCTGATTGATGCTTTAATAACAATGAACAATCTTTGTAACAACCGATCATCCAGGTACTGGGGAAAACACAAGGCGGAGCAACAGATTCCGTCAGGAGGCTGACTGACCGATGTTTACATCGTGCTCCAACCCCCCCCCCCCCATGAGTTAGGATCACCACGAAACCGAAGACATACACGCGGTACCACTTTCATTTTCTGCCGAGAGCAGCGCCACAGACAGCTTACTTTTACCCTCGAGCTTTGTCTACACATAAAAAGGTTTCGTAGTCGTCACCCCCGGAGGTTCTGATGGTGACATGAAAGATTCCACAATCAAACAAAATGAGAAAGAGAATGACCCTGTGCACCAGGGTCTAAAATTGTGTGCGCATACAAAACTTAAAGTGTTATTTTAACAATTCGCAAAATGTAAAAGTGTTCTTTCGTGAAACGTCCGTGTACGCACACATGCGCGTGCGCGTGTGTATGTTTGTGTGAGTGTGTGTCTCTTTGTACGTGAGTGTGTGTGTGTGTGAGTGTGTGTGTTAGCATGTGTGTGTGCGCGTGTGTGTGTGTGTGTGTGTGTGTGTTGGCGCTAATCCACACTTTGATGTCAGTGTTTTTATAAATATTTACCTGTCTGCGTGACTGTAGGAATGTCGTGCATGAATATTTTGAACGCGTCTTTCTGAATTTAATTTTTTTATCGAATAAAACGCAGTAATTAATCAAAAGCTGCAGAAACAGCGGAGAAAAAATACTAAGGCTCAGAACACACATGGATTTTCTGAAAGAAGGTGCGAGTAGATGTTTTAATTCCAGAAAAAGGCAACGATCTGAGCCACTAGGTTCAGAAAGACAGGTTGCTAAGGTGTAAGAGCCTGGACTGGGTGACTCATTACGCAGATAGTTTTATACTTGTTTGACTGCCTGATTTTTTTCTAGCATTGATTTCTAGTGAATGGATATATTCTTTGGCCATTTCTTTATCTTTAGGATCGTTTGCCACAAAGTCTTATATATATATATATATAACCAACACCAATACACTTTTTCCCTTTAGATCTACGACGGCTTTCTCAAAATCTCCTAACATAACTTGAAAAGTTAACCCTTTTAGTTGCCCGTTGAGGGGAAGAGAGTATAAGTCAGTCAGTCAGTCGTCCCTTGCCTGGCACCTGGCGTTGGGGGGAGCACATGGATAGACGCGGCAGCTGATAGGGCCCGCCACTCTTGCCTGTTTTGGGCAATAGTCAGCAGGTCCTGTACAGGACGACCAGTCCAGTCTTTGACGTTCGTAAGCCAGTTCTTTCTCTGACCACCGCGGCGTCGGCTACCCTCCAAGGTGCCTTGAAGGATAGTCTTCGACAAGGTGTCGTGCCGGGTTACATGGCCAAAGAAGACCAGCTTACGTCGCTTGACTGTTGATAGTAGAGGTTCCTGGTGTCCTACCAGTGTGGCAATCTTGTTTCTTACAAAGTCGTTGGTTTTGTGTTCTTTGTATGAGATCCGGAGCAGCCTCCTCAGACACTTCTGCTCGAATGCCTGGATTCTCCTTTCTGTTTCGGCGAGTAGAGTCCACGTGTCGCATCCGTAGAGCAGGATCGGCACTACCAGGGATTTGTATAGCCTGTACTTGGTAGTGAACCTTATCTTGTGGCTATGCCAGATCCTATCTAGCCTAGCCATTGCTGCTGTTGCTGTTGCGATCCTGATGCGGATATCTTGCGTGGAGCTGCCGTCCTTGGAGAGAGTGGCTCCCAAGTACTTGAAGCTGCTTACCTCTTCGAGCTGTACCCCGTTCATATAGATCTCTGCTTTGCCGTTGCCATTGATCATAACTTTGCTCTTTTCTGTGCTTGTCTCCATTCCATATGCGTTTGAGCTGTCTGTCAGTCTGTTGGTGAGGTCTTGCAGTTCCTTGTTTGTACCTGCTAATAGATCTATATCATCTGCAAAGCGTAGGTTGCAGATTGGTCTTCCACCGATTGAAATGGAGGTATGGTGGTCATGAAGAGCTTCAAGCATGATGTTCTCCAAGAATATATTAAACAACATGGGTGATAGGGGACATCCTTGACGTACCCCTACTGTGGTACGAAAGTAAGCTCCTATTTGGTTGTTAAGCAAAACTGTACTCGTTGAGCTGTTATACAACGCTTCAACGACTTGGGCCCTTCTTCAATGTTGAATTTCCGCATCACATGCCATAGCCCCTCGTGCCAGACTCTGTCAAATGCCTTCTTAAAGTCAATGAAGTTGTGGTAAAGGTCCCGCTGATGCTGCAGATGCTTTTCTATAAGAAGACGACAGTTGAAGATCTGCTCAACTGTGCTTCTACGTGGTCTGAAGCCAGCCTGTTCTTCTGCTAGCAGCTCTTCTGCGGTGGTTCTGATGCGGTTCTGTATGACCTTCAGCATGACTTTGCTTGGGTGACTGATAAGGCTTATTGTTCTGTAGTTCTGACACTGTTTGCTGTTTCCTTTCTTTGGGAGGGGAATGATTAGTGACTGCGTCCATTCTCTGGGCCATTCCTTGCACTCCCAGACTCTTTGGCACAGAACAGTTAGGGCTTTTGTAGTTGCTTCCCCACCCTGCTTGAGCAGCTCAGCTGGTACATTATCAACGCCTGGTGACTTTCCTCCCTTCAGACTATGTACAGCTGTTTCGACCTCTTCCCGTAGGACTGGTATGTCTGCAGGTTCACTGTCTCTAGTCTGGTTGTTTTGGAGAATGTTGGCGTCGGTCTTCAGCTGGTAATTGTACAGGTCCTTGCAGTATTCTGTCCATCGGTTGAGTACAGCATTGCCTTCTGTGAGAAGGTGACCATTGCTGTCTTCGATGACTGAGATCTTTTGCTGGTCTGTCTTAGTGAGGGTCTTTAGAAGCTGGCAGGCCTTTTTGCTAAAGACATCTTTCTTAAGCATGAAGTTTCCCATGCAGTTGACATGTTATCGTTATTTAGCAGACTTTAACTATTATCTGCTATCTACTTTTAGTTCAGTTTGGTAATGGTGTGGCGTGGTTACAAAATATTTATTCATTAGCCTCCTCTTGCCATTCTATTGATTAGGAAGGTTGTGTAGGTCTGCTCCTTACCTCAGTTTTCTCTTGCTGCCTTATTTCCTCTCATTTTACTTTGTTACTAGACAGATGATTTATGTTCTTTGTTCAAGCATTCGCAGTGTTCTATTTTTTGTTGGTGACTTAAAAGTTTTCTCTTTTTTAGCCCCTGTAGAACATTTCTTTGTGATTTTATCGCAGTCGACGATATCACATATTTCATTCTTTTGTTTATCTTTACCTAAAATTCTAACGAAGAGCATGTGTAATACACTTGGACTAGGCAAAGTACCCACTTTATGAGACTGTCAGCTTCTTACAGTCAAAAGTAAAATTCATAGATCTTGGTGAGGTGTCAGCTTGAGATACTTGTTCTTAAAAATTCATCGTGTAAAGGTCGTTTGTCTTGTCAGTTGATGTCAGTAGACATGTGTAGACACTGCAGTAGTAGCTTGATTTGGGATATTATTGCATCATACGCAATTCTTGAAAACTGTTTTATTTAAGAATAAACATGAAAGCTGGCCTGCATTATGCTAAGGAGTAGTGACATGTGATGTAACTTTTATCTCGAGACTAACATAATGATATTATCTCAATTATGGTTAATCTCCATCATCCAATTTAAAGATAAAAGCTGAAACAAACATAAAGCAAAAGTAAGACTAGGTAAGTACAGAGATACCTCTAATGTTGTAGAGTTGAGGATGAAAGGTAGGTAGGAAGAAGAGGGATGCCACACTTCTACACGGTGATTCCTGGTTCTAACACCCCACTCTCACAGCCTCAGGATACTAACTTTTCTTTTCAAATTAACTAAGTAATTTATGAACACAGCTCCTTCCTGAGCTGAAAACTTGGCAACAAAATCGCACGCCTTAAGTATTTCCTATCGCCATTTTCCTATTACATGTTTATTTACTGAAGAAAAAGAATCCTTACACTGGACGATTCAGGAGTAAAACACAAAAACGAGGCTAAGACACGTTTTTATTCAGGTCACAAACAAACAGAATAAAAAAATCTTTTACTTACTTCTAAGAGAAAAAATTAAGAGCATTCTGGACAATCGACTCTTTGTATCTTTCCTCGTTGTTGTGTGTCGATCTGAGTGAAAAGGTCGGGAGCTAGAAGCTAACACACATGATGATCTTTCATTACTATTGTAACATACATTATTGGTCACACAAGGCTGTTGTTTAAAATTGATTCTCTTTCTCCATATTTTGACATTAATATCTAGATACATACGCGATCACTTCGTCTTTCATGAGAAAAAGATGATTTGTTCCAGTGGCCGTTGCTTAAAATATTCAGTAGAAATAATCTGCTAAAATCAGTGTTCTTACCTTCACCTATCTTCGCAAATCACCTTTAGGTGGAAGTACTTCCAAAAAATCGGTCACTTTGGTCTTTAAGTCTAACCTCAGCAATACAAAACAGAGGCAATCTAAGGTGCTGTCACAATATGTCAGTGACCCTACATTATTCAGAACAAGTATCTCCTGCAGTGTCTACAAATATCTATTGACATCAACTGACCAAACAAACGATCTTAACACGATTAATTACCGTTGATGGTAATTACGTTCGACATCAACAAAAAGGACACAATAACAAAGAAATAACTCAGTAGCTTGACTAGAAGCCATGTTTATTAGTTTTCATTTTAATACGTTCTCTTTGAAAAATTGGGGTAAAATTTTGCTTTCTCAAACGTTTTACTTTGTGAGTAATATCTATAAAGTTCGAAAAACTAGATTCTGCATACAGCTGGATACAGGGATTTAAGACACAGGTTTTATCTTTCCATTTCCAAGATGTCAATGAAACACTCTAAGCCCGGCTCGCTCACAAATTATCTCCCAGCGGTGAAGTCCTCGTGTGATGTCACGCGGGTATTCAAGGCACCTGCTCACGTGACAAGGTCTTTACACCCCGGACAGTAAGATGTACGCTGGAGAGGACCTCAGCAAAGGCCAGCCTCAGGGTCGAGAGATGGCCACTACAGGTGACAGACGTGAAATTGGAGAAACAAGTCGGCCTGACTTACAAAAAAAGCAGGTACATGCCACTTGGTTTAATGAACATTTTGTTAAGATACGTGGGGGACTAACCTGTAACTCGAGCATTAAATGTACAGTTTTGCGATGCTTAAATTACACTTTACCACAATGACATAGATTTCTTCAGAGAAAAATTAATGTTCATATACTTTAAATAATCATGCAGTACTAGTGTGACAAGGAGCGAATGAGCGGGCAAGCCCTTAAAAGTTAGTGAAAACTGTCATCACATAAGCCGCAAATAACCACGAGTGTTATTTATCTTTAGGTAGAAAAAGGAAAAAACTTGTTCCATTAGATAAGGCTACAGGATTCGTTATTTAAATCATGTGGAATCACAAGTTAACCGAAGAACGACCTCTGACTACACGGCAGTACAAAGATTTGTCCGTTCCCGTGTTTGGTAGATACACTGGTCACTTGGAAGAGTTGAAGTGTTTTATGTCCTTAGTGACAGAGGTACTTTAGCCCACAGTAGCTGAGCTCAAATCAGTCAGGTATGTCATGAAACAAGATCATTGGGTAGTCAACTTACTGCTGTATTATAATATTAAACCCGCTACTAATTAATGACCCTAACTTTACTCTAGACTTCACAGTAGCTTGTTTTACAATGATATTTTGTAGTTTTTAAATAACTGAATGGATTACTATGAGAATAATGAACAATGTGGTCATACGGTTGACCCTAAAAACGAAAAATTCTGTAGAATACCATAAAATATTAACTGATTTACTCAATTACTGATCCGTAGTTGTCAGAGCAACAGCGTCCGAGGCTGGAGGTAAGCGTACTACCTGGCCTAATACCTGTGTTTGACTAACTACAGTACAAGATCATCAGCTTTATCATTCACTTGATTAAAGGCCAGTAAAATGTTTCTCGATAGTAGTGGGCATCTTTTCTGCTTAAAATTGCTTCCGGCGCCGTCGTTATACCTTTGTCACTATTTCCTAATAACAATCAATTCTTTTGTATTTCAATTAACTTGCACTTTCGAGCGATTGTCATAAACAATTGCTGACGCCCAAAGTCATCAATATTTTACAAATAACACGTAGACATTATTCTTAATTACGTTTGACTACTTTTTACTGCTTTTATTGCAATCCATCAGCACACGGGGTTACACCAAGTACTCGAGAACTTACTGCTTGTCCAAATGAAAAAAGCCACGTCGATGAACTAAAGTGTTGGCTTAGACAGTTCATACAATAATTGTTTCAATCAAAAACAACAATATCTTTGCGTCACTATGTACATTTTACGGCAATGGCTTTCAGGAAAAAATTATTCATCTCATAGGATCTTAAACTAGATTACGCAGTGAGGTCAGACTGTCAACATTATTCTCGCTATTGAACTATTTCCTGTTGTATTTACAATAAAGTTGTTCTGTTCCTAACCTTTACGTTAAAAATTCGGCGCAGGACATGGCGGAACCGTGAGGAGCGATAATAGTAGATGAAAAAGTTTAGACAGCCGTAGATTGTGACAGAAAGTAAATATTACCGCTGTAGCTGTCGTAAACTGGTCTAGAATGGTCGCGTCCTCAAAGAGATGTGGAATGAACCATAAACTCACCTGACAAGAGACAAACGGACTCATAACGACAATAAAGACAAAAGCGATGATCGTCAACATTTTGATCAGCGCCACCTCTCGGGTCCGTAGGATATTACAGCCGTTAGTTGTCTTTTCTTGCCACGCTATGGCTGACCTCAGTGTTTTTACTGTGACACTCGTGGAGACTGACACGACTGTCAGATTGACAAGAGGTAAAACTGTTTCAAGCAAGAGGTTTTGAAACACATACACAAATAATTTGTTGTCTTCGTGAAACTTAGAGCGGACAACTACCCACTGTACCCGTTCTGCTGTCGTAATGCGATAAGCATTATAAGAAAATGGAAGTACGAGATAGGAGACCTGAATAAACAGGAAGCATGAGATTATCAGGAACTTCATTGTCTTAGTTTGCATAAGACTGGCAGCACGGTGTGGAAACACGACACCAACACAGCGACTGCCATGTTGAGACAACTGGATGTCAGCGCACACCCGCGCAACACACCTACTAGAACAACTTTAGCTTTGGTTAGGTACTCTTCATATAGACAAATATCGTAAAAACGAATCAACCAGGCTACAGTATATATTGAAAACATTATTGTGAAGTACAAGCCATCAACCATGGCCAGAGAGAAGAGACACAGGTTGATACGATCTCGAAGACCCTGGCGCCAGAACACCAGGCAGTTCAAGATGTTGGTCGCTATGCCCACCAGACATTCCACAGACCCCAGACCCCCGTAAAATACGGCTTCCACTATCTGGCGAAAGTTCTGATAATTAACTGAATTGTTTGTAATGAGATATATGCTACTATATGTACTTGAGTTCATCGTCATTAACATGGTTTCCACCGAGTATCGTTCGAGAAATATTTTGCAACACAAAGTATGCCGTGGTTAACTGCTAACCAACTCGGTATTAAATCTTACAGGATCTTATTTATAACTGTCGGATGCAGGGCAGTTTCCAGCTAGTTTTGACTTGTGGTCGATCTTATCTTTTCATATGACTTGCAAACACTAGAAGACAAAAAAGTGACCACTTGATTTTCTTCGTTGTAGAAGTAGAAATATATACCATCTAACACCAATAAAGACTTTGCCACCAGCACAATCTTTTTCTATTTTTTATTAATAAGAAATGATTTTGCACATTCTCCTATGACAAAGTGGATAACTTCGCCGTGATTGTCCAAATGTTTTACTGTAAAACAATTTTCCTTTTATCTAAACTTGTCAAAAATGTTTTGCACAATTACTTAACAAACATGTATGTTTAAATTATAAAATTTGAGATCTGTCATGATATTATTAAAAGGCAAAATGTTAGAAAAAGAAAAAAAATCCTATACAAGAAAACGATGGTTCACAAATATTATAAGATCTGAAAAACTGAAATCTAAAACTTTTCTGCCCATGAAATGTCAACAAGATTGATTGTGTGTGTTAAGAGGAGAGAATCGTGAAATAAATTGAGCTGATTGAAACATGCAGTGAATAATTCCCGCAACCTGTGTGTGTGTGTGTGTGTGTGTGTGTGTGTGTGTGTGTGTGTGTGTGTGTGTAAGAGTTCTGTATGTGGGCGTCCAATGACGTGTACCGGTATTTTTGATGAAATGTAATACAAATGCAGATGTAGGAAAAGTTTGCCCCTAATTACCCAACTTCCAGTCCATATTTAAAGGTATAAAGGAGACTTATCGTGATATAATAAAACACCTTAATTAATCGAAAGAGCCGAAACTGTAGCAAAAAAACATTGACATTTTTATAGAGATTTTACAAATAAAAGGCGTGCGTGAGAAGCAGTTGTGTAGCAAACTACAGACTAGTGAGCACACACGTAGATGTATTCAGTCAATAAAGGCTGGAGACAGATGAGCAGGAAGGTAGATGCATTAAATCAGTTAAAGCCAACCATGTGGCAAGGACACTCCACTAAAGTGTAAAAAAAACCTGAATCGCTTGACTGCCGGCAGGTTAGCTAAACGCTCTTCAGTAATGGGCAATAGGCGGACACGTTACCCTGAGTGTTACTTTGTTTGGATGAATAACTAGGCTGATGATTATTTTATTCTGGTATTGACAGATTTTTAACAGCATGGAGAAGCGACAGAAGCACAGATAAACAGTTTTTTAACAGTCAAATCCTAATCGAAAAAACATTTTCAAAACGGTACGAATTTTATTGTAACTTTGTTGACTTAATGAAGGCATTGATCGAGTGTGGCGCGAGGGGCTGAGGCACGTGGAAGGGAAATTCAATGTCGAGGAGGGCATCGTTAGACCCACACAGTCGCTGTACCCCAGTTCTAGGAGCACAGCACTTAGTATCAGCCAGGTGGCAGATTTCTTTCTGGGGACATAGGCAGTCGCCTAGGCTTCACTTTCACTCCGGTGCTGCTCAACACGGTGCTGCTCCGGTGCTCGGTGCTGCCGGCTGAGTCTCACTCTGCTATTAGCTCTATAGAAGCTTGTATCAGCGATGTCATGGGCTGGATGGTAAAAAACAAGCTTAAACTAAATGATGATAAAACGGAAGCCCTCTTGTGCCATAGAAGAAGACATCAACCTTCACTCGTCAGTCTGCCCAATCACATCAAGGTGGGCGACAGCAACATCACCTTCACGTCATCTGTTAGGAATCTGGGATTTATTGTCACTGATGACATGACACTCGATAGACATGTAGCATCTGTCTGTCGGTCTGCCTATTATGAGCTCCGTAAGACCAGTGCTATCCGTCACTTTCTCTCTACACGCGCTACCAACACTCTTGTCTGTGCGTTTGTTCTTTCTCGACTTGACTACTGGGGAAGCGGATGGCCGAGTGGTTAGAGCGCTGGCTTCCGAACCGAGAGCGCGCTGGTTCAATTCCCAATAAGCGCAGCAAACTTCCCCCAGTCGACCCAGCTGACGGGAATGGGTACCTGACTCCATAGTGAGTTAGGGAAGGTAAGGCAGCGAGGGAGAGGAGATTGGCACCACCCTCATGTAAATGCTGGCCCCGAGAAAAGTGGGGTCTCTAACACCTCACTCCCCTACGACCTGAAAAGGTTATGGGATGACCTTTACCTTTTTTTACCTTACTTGACTACTGCAACTCCTTGCTGGCAGGCTGCCCCTCATCCCTCATTCAGAAACTCCAGAGAGTACAGAACTCCGCTGCACGTCTGGTGCTTAGAGCAAGGAAACGGGACCATGTCACTCCTCTCCTTCGTTTTCTACACTGGCTACCCGTCCGTTCTCGCATTCAGTACAAACTGTCTGTGCTGTGTTTTACTTTCTTTGCTGGCTCCTGTCCTGACTATTTCTCTGAACTTCTCATCCCTTACTCTCCGGCCAGACAACTACGCTCTTCGTCTGATGACCGTATTCTAACTGTTCCTGTCACCAGAACAACAACATATGGTCACAGGACTTTTGGCTACTGTGCTGCAAAACAATGGAACTCTCTTCCTTTCCATATCCGCCACCTTCCTACAACTGAATCTTTCAAATCTGCACTGAAAACGCACCTCTTCCTTGAGCATTTCTCCTAACACAGTCCACACAATGCTCGTCCTTCTTAACCCCGCCCCCTTCCCTCTTGCTACTTTACCCATCTTTCTCGCAGAATCACTATATTTTTCTGTTCCTGTTACTTGATGCCTTTTGTTTTCTGTTTCGTCAGTACTGTCGTTTTCTTTCGTCCCTTTGTTCTGTGTCTACTTAGTCCACGTCTCTTCCTCGTTTTAAGCGCTAAGAGCATGCTCTCTATGAGTGTGAATATGCGCTATAAACATCTTCACTATTATTATTATTATTATTATTATTATTATTATTATTATTATTATTATTATTATTCAACACCTATTTGAAGATTGGTCACATCTCTAGCACAGGCTCAAGTCTCAACCCTGAGAGTTTCGAAATCAAATCTCAGCGCGAGGCTTCCACTCAAAGTGTCAACGTCGAGTCAAACCACCAGCTCGTCAGACTGTCACCGGGCAACGTTTTCGACGAACGTCTTCAGGAGACTTTACTGTGAGCCGTCGTTGTCCTCGCCTGTCTTCGTAGTCGGTCGTCGCCGTCGCTCTCGTCGCCATTTTCTCCGATCTGGGACCATGGTGCCGTCAGGGAGTCACGGACAACGCTGAGGCCCAATCAAGGACAGGCTGAGTGCCCCCCGCTTTTGTGTACATCTCCCGTTATAGTTACTGCTGGGTGCCTAGCCCTTACCAGGCCCCTCTAGCTGACCTAGACAGGTGTCCCTGCCGCGGCGTGTGTGCCTCGGTCAGTGGTCAGGGAGAGGGCGCAGTGGACCCTGCGTCCTCCGGGGGTTGTTTTGTTTCAAGCGTGTGGTGCATTGCTGAGCCGTGTTGTTTAGTGGTCAGTGGGCGGGGATGTCCCTGTCTGTTCTGTGTCTTCTTCGGAGTGCTTTTTCTTTCCCTTTTTATTTCGTCTCTTCTTTAAGTAGCCTTAGTGAATAAACCCGTATTCTATATTGTCTCCACGTGCGTTCGTTTATTTGTTCACTGAGGAACGATTGGTCACGTCGCTTGTATCGGGCGCCAGAGTATCTGCGTGGCTGTGAGTGTCTGAGAGTGGGGAAGATGCAGCGCCTGATTGCATAACGTGACAACTACAACCGAAAACTTCTGTAAAATACCATAAAAATATCAACTGATTTACTTAACTGCGATCAGTAGTGGTCATGGCAACATAGTTTGAGGCTAGAGGTAGGCATACTACCCGGCTTTTAGTAACTATAATACATCATCGGCTTAGTATTAATTAGAAGAAGTGCTAGTAAAATCTGTCTCAATATAATAGGCTTCTTTTCTGTTTAAAATTGTTGTCAATACCGTCGTTATATTTTCAGCATCTTTTCCTAATAACGAACAAGTCTTTCATAGTCCCTTTTTCACACTTTAGACAGAATGTCATAAAACAATTGCTAACGATAAGGATATACAAGAAAGTATCCTGAATACTTGACAAATAATATGTAGACACTATTTTCAATTACATTTGACCAATGTTTACTGTATTTTATTGCAATCCATCAACACCATCAGCAGCACAGGCTGTAGCGTTTTTTGTGAAGAGTGCTCTTATGAGTGGGTGCGAGCGTGTGAGTACATCTTCATGTAACTGCGCTCGTGACACTCTTCTACCTTTTTCAATAAAAAGGGGCGACCAACCATTTCCACATTTAATGTCAAACGAAAAAAAGAATGAATGAATAAAAGAGGATTCATTATGGGTAGACAACGATATGCTCTCTGCGGCAGTGCCACCTAAGTGTAGATGAGGTAATCCAACACAGGTGAGCCGGTAAACTGGTATCCAATAGTTCGAAAGTGCGATGGATGGGTGAACAGGTGATCCGATGTGCAGGCAATCCAACACAGGCGAACGGATAACCCAGTATTCAATAGTTCCAAAGCACGTTGAGTGAGTAGACAGATGTTCCGATGTGCAGATAATCCAAAAAAGGCGAACAGGTGACCCGGTATCCGATATGAACCGATGTCACAACAATTCGACCAAGTTATTGTTTATAAAGTTGGACATACCCCCTGGTGGTGAAGACGCTACCTGTTCGCAGAAAAGCTTCCGTCGTCACCGTAAATTCTCTCTCTGATGACCTGTCCTCTACAGTCGAGACACTGACGGTTTGCAGTAAAGACTCATGCTCAAACCGTGCCGAGTAGTTTTTTTCTCCACCTGCTTGCCACAGAATCAGTCTCTCAGGAGTAGAGACAATGGTTTGTAGAGACAGTCTGGCGTCTTCATACAACTCGCTCCTCTCTGGTGGATTATCTCAGGATCAACTCCTACGTGGAGCCGCTAACGGTTTTCTGTGAATGCCGTCGTATAGCTCTGTTCTCTCTCAGGGGTTGCCGCAGAATGACCCGGTATTCCTCGCATACGTGCCTAATTATTTTTTTCCTCAGGTTTTCCACCAATCAAGCCCCTAGCCGCTTGGTTGCTACGAGGATTGCCTGGCGACTCGATGGCTGTGCGGGCTCCATGGCGACTGACTACATCACTAACTTCTGTACAATTGTAGTCGACATGGATCATCACGTTGAATAGTCGTGGCGGCCACTATCACATCACACCATGATGTCTTCACTAAGATTCCATCCTTGTTCTCAACACAAAGATCTCCCATCTATTAGCTACGTCATGGTGTGACGTAATACGCAGGTCAACGTCACAGCTCACGAGACTATTTAGGAACGTGCCGCTGTTCCCCTCTCCATGCGTTTGGACACTTTCTAACATGAATAATGATAATGATGATATAATATAAAGAAAAGGTTTGAGCCGTGAAACGTTACACAGGCTTACACCAGGTACTGCAAGACCTCTTTTACTTCTTATACGAGATGCTGGAGGTCGCTGAGCGCTGCCAGGGGGACTCAGTGCTGTCTGTGCTCACCACACCAGGAGACCAACACAGGTTCCAAGTACCACTGGATGGGTGACTACATCGATCAGCTTCTTTAAATATTGAGTGCACGTCACGGGGGAACATGCAGGGTCCACCTTCACACACCAAACATTTCTAGTGAAAGAACCTGTAACTTATATTCCTATATTTTGTCCGGTGAAAGAAACTGTAACTAATATTCCCATAATAGTATGTCTGATGAAAGAGCCTGTAGCTCAGGTTCCCATATTACTCTGTTGCGTTCCGTGAACTACGCCTTTCTATTGTCACATACACCATGTCAAATTATTACTTGTCAAATTAACTTCACCACTAAAATCTTAAGCTTTCTTAAACTCAATTTTCATAAACATTATTATTATTAAATGATCTGCAATCTCACAAACCTTTTCTCAGTCTCAAGGTACCTATTTACCAAAGAGGACCACAAAAGCCAATTCAAGCGGAAAATTGAAGCCACGCTGACTCCTAGGAGACGGTGGCCACGCCCTCTTGTACCCGCTTGACTACCATTGTTTGTCGGGTGGTCCATGGTGCGCTGCATCGAACTAAATGGTTTTGATTGTTCTCTTTACCGAAAAACGAAGAGAGCTGACTTAACATCATTTTATTTCTTTATTAGATTTAACGAATCGCATTTATTGTTGATTTTGCGGCATAGGTTGCTAATTAGCAGTTTCACGAGCCTTGTGTTGTCATTTCCAGACATGTAATAACTGGATGCACAACTGCCGGTGAAATGATCTGTTGGGCCATCCAGCATGTATCTGAGTGCAAACTGTGCTCTCTGCTCTGACCATTTTGAGCCAAGACGGTTGATGAATCACTTGAACAAACACAACCGGCTGCTTTCGGGTGCAGTTCCAATCCCCGAGCACCGCTGTGTCACACCACTCGGTCTGATATGCGCATTCGTTCACAACACCCAATGAAAACAGATTATCTTGTGGGGGATACTTCACCCACTACAACATCAATGTATTTTAACAAAAGAAGAATCGTAAGCTTTTTAATCACACATCAATGAATCATCTAGTATAGGTATAAGACAGCTTACAAAATATCTTCTGCCATCAGTCTTATGCTCTTCCCCTAGTACAGATTTAACACAATTCAGTAAATATCGTCCACCCGACATCTATTTTTATCACTAAAGATGGAAATGTTTTTACTTTGCCCGGATTTCCCGTAGGTCGGAGAAGTCTTTCGCCAGAAATAAAGGCTCTACCACTGGTTCAGGTTTAGTGGGTGGTCTGCTGACAAAACTCCTTGCAGCGAGTGGTCGTGGCTGCCCCCAGGTGGCGGTCCTGTATCTCGTCAACGACACACGTGTAAATTTTAAGATACAGAGGTTTAGTCTTCGAGTACTAAAATCAAATGAAAGATTACGACTGTACGCATTTTAGAAATTTTTTCGGAAATTAACAAAAAAATTATTTACACAATATATACAGACATAAAGTACCAAACAAATATATGTTTCATTAGAATATACATTATAATTTTAAAATTACTTACTATTTTCGTCTCCTTTGCGGTTGTTGAAGTATAAATCCATGTCAAAGTGAGACACAACAACGTGCTTCAAGATGGCGCTTAGCCATTTTTTTTTTTCACCAAAATACACGTGATCACGCGTGATTCACTGCCAATTCAAGGAAGAGAATCATTGTGGACTATTTCCTTACTGTTTCAGTAGTTACCTCCCTTATGTTATTTTCAATTTTGCTTTTAGAAACATGTACTGTCACCACGAAAATGTTTTGAGACGCACTCATTATCATGGCATTTTCGGTTGGGAATACTATAAAAGTATGTTTTTAAGCAAACACAAGGTAAAGCTGTTTCTTTTCTACATATTTCGATCTATCATTATCAATTTAAATTGTTCATCTACCCCTTTTAGTTATTTTTTATGATTTTTTGAGAAAGGGCTAAAAACTTGCGTCCCAGGGGGTAGAACGCCTCCTCAGACTTCCGTCAAGAATGAGTTAATCTCTTCTTTTATGAACTTACTTTATTTACATATAGTTCCTTAAGCACACCTTCGGTTGTAATGTAGC
This sequence comes from Marisa cornuarietis, assembly GCA_004794655.1. Classification (NCBI taxonomy): domain Eukaryota; kingdom Metazoa; phylum Mollusca; class Gastropoda; order Architaenioglossa; family Ampullariidae; genus Marisa; species Marisa cornuarietis. The sequence goes on along the minus strand of SMMW01000638.1, from coordinate 461,458 downwards.
TGCTCTAATTATAGAATAAAATTACTTTAACGAGAAGTAAAACAGCCTGCACATCAATATCAACTATAACGTCTAGAACATTCCAGCCAGTGTCATTTGTAAGGAAGCAGAGCCTCGCCACTATTACCGAAAGCTTTCTGTTTTTTCCACACAGACTCACAAGTGCCGAGTGTAGTCAACGGGTAACTTTTAGACATCATCAATATCTCTACTGCCCGTTGTGGCTAATAGGAAACTTTTACATATGCTATAGATGTGCCCACTGCCCAAACGGATTAACGAATAAATTTCAGATGTTATAATCGATGGCAATCTGTTATATACGTAATAATGCGGGATATTTCAATAGCTGGTCTTTTCTGATGTATATCAAATAGGGTCGGTAAAGTTTACTTTTTTCTGATATATAACTCAACGAGATTAACAGCTCTGTCATGTCACCTGTACAAGTCTAACATGTTGTAAATTCATACTACAATCACCAAATATATTTCTGTTTGTAGAGGTCTTGCTTTATTCTGTCCACGTACTGTTACAAAAGAAGTAGGATACCGTCTCTTTATGACGGTTACACACTAGTTGCAGGCAGCCACGGAGAGCGTCCGAACCCATGATATTTTGCTCATCACCGGCGACCTCAATGCCAAGGTGGGAAGTGACAACACCTGCAGGGAGCATATCATGGGCAAGCATGGAATTGGAACCATCAATAACAACGGAGAGAGGCTGGCAAACTTTTGTGAAGAAAACAATCGACTGATTGGAGGCACACTCTTCCAACACAAAGACATCCACAAGGCAACGTGGACATCACCGGACAGGATCACAAAGAACCAGATAGACCATGTCATCATCAACCGAAGATGGTGGAGCTCACTTCAAGATGTCAGAGCCTACAGAGGAGCAGACGTTGCCAGTGACTACACTCTTGTGATAGCCGCAGTTTCTCTAAAGCTACGTCGATCGCGAGGAAAACAGGCAGGTCAGCAGAGAGTGGACTCCGGCACACTGAAGGACCCAGCCACCAAACGGGCCTTTGTAGTGGAAGTTAAGAACAGGTTCCAGGCACTAGGTGACCAACAGGAGATGACCTTAGAGGAATTCAATCGAGTCTTACAGGAAACAGGAGAGAAAATACTGGGCTTCCAACGAAAAAAAGAAAGAACAGTGGATCAGAGAAGAGACATGGAAAAGGATAGACGAGAGAAAGTCAACCAAGCAGAAACTCAACAACACCAGATCTGAACGTCTGAAGGAACAACACAGACAAAGATATACAGAAATAAACAAAGAGGTAAAGAGGATGACCAAAACCGACAAAAGGGACTACATTGATAAACTGTTAGATGAAGCAGAAGAAGCAGCAGAAAAAAATGACATGAAGACACTGTATAAAATCAATAAACAGCTGAACAACAGGTTCAATAACAGTGAGGTACCAGTGAAAGACATGAACGGAAATGTTGTGGAGGGAGAGGCAGAAAAACTACAGCGCTGGAGGGAGCATTTTGAGTCGGTTCTAAACAGACCAGACCCCCCTCAGCTCGCAGACATCCAGCCAGCAGATACAGACCTTGACATCTGCACAGACCCGCCAAGCCTGGAAGAAGTGACAGCAGCAATCAATGCAATGAAAAGCGGCAAAGCACCAGGGGCAGATGGAATAACAGCAGAGATGTTGAAAGGAAATGTGAATGTGACATCTCCCATTGTCATAAACCAGTCCGGTTCAAGGCCAGAACAACATAGCTGGAGCCCATGTAGGTTAATTATAGGGGACAGCGGTCAGGAGTTGAATCTATTCTGTTCGATTTTATGTCTTGACAAGCCGCTGTGATGGATGTGAGTGATCTAGGTCTTTGGACAAGGGGTAGGTTTTGAAAGTTTAGAGAATAGCGCGGGTGGTTGTAGTTTTGCTTGTAATATCGCGATAGCGTCAGGGCTGGGAGTTAGTTTTGAGGGTCACGTGGTTAGCTGGGTATACAGTTTAAGGTAGGTGCTTAGTCGAGGCCTTTCCTCATCGATCGAGTAGGGACTACCGTCTCTGAGCGCCATCAGCTGTACTCAGTCCGACTGCAGAATGGGCGGGGAGGGGGGTCCGTTCTACGAACGTGCAGCGCTACTGACTGGCACTTGCAGTCTGTGGCACCAAAGTGAAACAAAGGTCGCCGTCATCGCATACGAGAAGAAGGGGTCACAACGTGGAATACCGGTAACTGCAACACTGCCGTCCGTTGCCGGGGGCAACCGCTGGAGGTAGTGGCCGGCACAATACACCGTCTGTGTGTCCCTGCAATTCTTGGTCGTCTGGAGCCGGTGCCGGACAACTGTCGCCTAACAGTCTTCATCGCAGCTGTTGTTGTCGCCTGGGGCAGCCAGATGCAACAGTGCAAGCGGGTTAGAGACAGCCGCCTTATTGTTATCCTTCTCGCCACTGTTGCCTGGGGCAACTGTGCACGACAAGAGGATTCGCGGGTGTGGACAGTGAGTGCTAGAGCCATTCTACGGGTGTCCACGACGAGGTGGCGAGGAGGCAGACAGTCGGGGAGACACTGCCTTATTCTCAACTGTGTGCGACATGAGCAGCGAACACGTCTTGGGGACTCAGGGTAAATCATTTGCCCTGACACGGAACCGCATTAGAGGGGAGTTTTTCTTTAAAAATATGACCTGTTATAGATCATCATTTATTGTCAAGGTTGCCATTCTGCTTTTGTTTGTAATTGAAATTTACGAGAGGTATATTGAGACCTGACCATTCATTTCCTGATTTGTTTTTTTTGTTTTTTTTAATATAATAATAAATTGATTTGTACTGTACAACGTGTTGTCAGTGTGGTTGCACGCGTGAGCGGAGACAGTGGTCTGTGTGTTGCGCGTGGACGTGCGAAACAGCGAGCGAGAAGGTGTGGCTGGGCGAAAGTCGGGAGTGAGGCGAGCCAGTAACCTCTCTCTTTTCCCCTAGGGCGGTTAGTCCCGACCATTCTCCCCGCAGGTTTTTGTCACACCTATGTTGACTGAAATCTTCAGGCATGTTTGGGAATCAAGACAGATCATCGATGCGTGGAAGACATGGCTCATCTTCAAGTTACCCAAGAAAGGAGATCTTGGAAACTGCAATAACTGGAGGAGTATAACACTTCTTTCCATCACCAGCAAGGTCTTCAGCAAGATTGTTTTGTCAAAACTGACGGCAACCGTAGAGAAAGACCTCCGGCCTCAGCAAGCAGGATTTCGCCCTGGGCGATCCTGCTCTGAACTCATTTTCATTCTGCGTCAGATTCTGGAACAGAGCAATGAGTGGAACGCACCGCTGTACATCAACTTCATCGACATGGAGAAGGTTTTTGACAGCATCCTCCGCGAGTGCTTATGGAAGATTCTGAGGCATTATGGAGTCACTGCGAAACTTGTCCAGGTCGTTGCAATGCTGTACAGCGATTTCAAATCTCAGGTGGTCTGTGACATGGAGCTCACAGCCCCCTTCAACGTCAGCACTGGGGTGAAGCAGGGTTGAATTCTGGCGCCAATCCTCTTCATCCTGGCCATGGACTGGATCATGAAGAATTCCACCGACAGAGAGAGGAGAGGGATCAAATGGACCATGACTATGACAGCAACAACAATGCTGGAAGACTTGGACTTTGCTGAGGACATTGCCCTGTTGTCACAACGCCACCAAGACATGCAGGAGAAAACAAATGCCTTCTCAGAAACACCTGAAACCTTGGCTTGAAGGTCAGCGCAAAGAAAAAGAAAAGTATGAGAGTGAACGCCAGAGTCCAAGAAAACATCCAACTAAATGGAGAAGAGATTGAGGAAGTCGACAGTTTTACCTATCTTGGGTCCAAGATGTCAAATACCGGGGATGTGGAGGTGGAGATTCGATCCCGACTGGCGAAAGCTAGCCAGGTATTCGCCTCACGCAAGAGCACATGGAAGGCAAAAAACATCATCCAGAAGACCAAGCTGAGAATCTTCAAGTCAAATGTGATCAGCACCCTTCTTTATGGATCAGAATCATGAAAGATGGCCAAAAACATCGGTAACAGACTTGATGTCTTCCAAAACAGATGCCTCAGGCGCATACTTAACATCTTTTGGCCAAACACCATCACCAATGAAGAACTCCACCGAAGAACTGAAACCGAGTCCATCACCACGCTGGTTCAATGAAGGCGTTGGCGATGGATTGGACATGTGCTCTGCAAGCAGACAGCAGACCTCTCCACAATCGCCCTACGATGGACTCCAGACGGCCGAAGAAAACGAGGCCGCCCAAAGGAAACCTGGAGAAGAACAGTGGAAAGGGAGATGAAAGGAAAGTTCTGGACATGGGGTCGCCTGGAGCGGGTTTCAGCCGATCGACATCACTGGCGGGCTCTGGTTGAGGCCTTATGTGCAAATAGCACGAAGATCTCTCTCTCTCTCTCTCTCACTCTCTCTCTCTCTATATATATAGACAAACACCATCTGTTTTCTCGCTACATTAGTATAAAAAGGCAGAGAAATGGATAGTCCAGTAGTTTATTTCTTTGATAGCGCGCGTCCAACAAAGACACATAGTTTTACGCCTTGTTAAAGTACATTAGTCTAACGTGACATAATTTAGAGAACAGCACATGACAAGAACGAGAACTAAGACCTGGAGGTATGAGTTGTTGAATCTTTACTTGACCACCGGCAGACGTGAACCTGGTCTCAGTGATTAAAGACAATGTCGGTGTTAGAAATAAAGTCAGGTAGTGTACTTGTGTACATTTCTGCTCAACTAACCAGTGAAGAGCACGATCTGAAGTCATTTCGTAAACACACCTTAACATGTGAGCTAAAAATAGGGTTTGTACCCTCCACACCCTGCTACTGATACGTGTGTATTTATTAACGGAAACACATACATAAGGCCATACAGTAAATTATTTATTGACTTATTTATTTATTGCCTTTTAGACAGGCCAGTAATTAAATAAAAAGAAAGACTGAGCAACAAAGATTTTTCAGAAAACAAGTTAAAATGACAGTTTATAAAATGTAAGTTAAATGAGAAAACAGGAATAAATTTAGACGAACAATCGGAAATTTAACTAGATTATCTAAAATTTTAACACTAAGACATGCGTGTGTTACAGCAGAACATAATTCACACACGCCAGCTGAACAAACTTTGCCACAAAGGCAACAACAAAAGTAAGTTACAATAAGACCCAGTAACACAAAGATGTATAAGGGAACGAGTATGGCATCCATACAATCTGAGCTGCCTTTACATGTTCTAATCTTTATTTCAGTGACAGCTGACTTTTTCATGCAGATTCCAAAGATATTTTTGTAAACGCTTCTAACCATGAGTCTTCAAGTGAAGGCAGTGCTGAGACAAGGTGGACGAAATGCTGGAAACACGAGCTGCCTGATGAAAAGGTCAAGACCTACATCATGGATGTTAGGCAATGGGTGTGATGCTTTCTGCACTTGTATACAGATACACTCACTCCTACTGTTTATACTCCGACCAAAGTAGTTCAGATCTGCCTGTACTCTCGACAAACAAGCTGCTGTAGTGGCGCCTCAGTTATACTCACACGCATTAAATAATTTTGTACAAAATGTGTGGCAACCCCAAACCTGAATTTATTTTTTCATCAGGTCTAGGACGGCTGACGTAGAATTCACTCTGATTAGTTTACCTCTCTGTCAGAATAAACAAAGCAAAACAAAATCAAAACTAGTTACAGCTACACGATTAATGGAAATAGGTGTCGTCGTGTAAAGATAAAAAACCCGTCGTTTGGTACAATGAGTCTCCTAGAAACTTTCATCTCTACTTATTATACAGAGTTCACGTAAGCTGAATTGTCATTGGCGACCTTACCATTAAACATATCTTTCTTTAATGTGTGAAAGAGGTCTATAGTGCACGTGTTCCTCTAATGTTTTATAGAAGTCTGTGGTGTATATGTATTTCTGTAATGTCGTATTGTCAATAGTGTATATGTGTTTCTTTAATGTTTTAATGTCATTGGTGTTAATCGGTCGCATGTCAGCGATTTGTGCGTCTGCCATCCGCCTGCAACCAAAAGGAATGAACTCACGGACGCACTTTTACTGAGAAGGGCACCGGAATGCACACCAGATGTAAAGTCCTGGATGCTTCAAACTAGGCTGCAACTGAATGACGATAAGACTGAACTGCTATAGGCTTGTTCCAAGAAATTTCTGAGTCCCCCTTTTCTTCCTTGGTCTTTGTCCATCAATCACTCAAATATTCCTTTCTCTATCTCTGTTCGCAACTTGGGTGTCATCCTCGATCAGAGTTTGACTTTCCCTCAGAATATTTCTCACGTCTGAAGAAATGGTTACCTTGAACTTTGTAGGATCAGGTACCATTCGCCATTATATTACCACTTATGCAACTAAAATCTACTCTGCATTTCTGGTCTCGAGGATTGACTATTGTCATTTTGTTTTGGTTGGTCACCTCATCTGAAGACCATCTAGATATGAACATTTATCACCTATCATACGCTTTATTCACTGGCTGGTTGGCAGTCGTGGACCGTATAGTCTACAAACTGTCCACGTCGTTGGTACCTCTCCGAACTCACTCCCTTCTATACGCTCACACGATTTCTTTACTCATCTTTTAACACCGAGCTTCTGCGAGTCGCACTACGACAAGAACTATAGGCAGAGGTCTGTCTCCTACCAAGCCCCATCAACGGGGAATAGATTATCAGCCTTTGTCACTCTGATTCTCTTATCGTCTCTAAGTCCAAACATAACACGCGTTTTTCAAGAACAGAGACTTCACTAACTTCATTGTTTACTGTTTTATGGAAGTGTATAGTGTGTTGTGCCCTATGCTCCACTGGGGGTGAAAAAGAATAATAATAAGAAGAATAGTGTGTTGTACCTTGTAGGAAGGTCCTTGAGCATGGTATCGTGCCAGATGCACACAGCTGGGTGCTAACTGCATGTGAACTCTCCAAGGACACGTTCTGGGGTCATTCGCATCCCGCACGTGCAGTCCACAGTTGCAGCACTCCACCTGGCCTGAGAGATCAAGAGGCGAAAATCACCGGTTATCTTCGACAGTAACTCTTTAGAGGGATACAAAATTCCCGATAAGTTTATATTTTCTAACATGTTCACCGCTACATGGTATCAGCAGGTCTTCCTTTCATAGCTGGATACAATTTCAAATTTGAAAAAAAAAAAACAGTCGCAAAAAAAGTTAAAGATTAAGCAGTTTGCTCCCACAACATACTATTTTAAATCAAATAGTTATGACTGAGAAGAAATTATTTTATCTTGAATTTTAAAAATGCACAAGAATTTCGATCAAACCTGTGTCGGTGTAGAAGAACCCTGCTAGTGCCATGTCTAACGAATGGGGGCCTCGCCAGTCCTGCGGAAAGCTTATTGTTCTTCCACGCAGAGTCATTAAGGGATTAAAGAGATCATGGAAACTATCTGTAAGGGTTTTGCCAAGATTTCGGCTGACAAATATGGCCTGTTGATACAAAAAAAAGTTTCAAAATGCAGTCATTGTAAATTACACGCAGTAAATTAGTTGAGCTGTGTTGCATATAAGTTTGTTATACCTTTACGATAAGCAACCTGATATTACAGTAGATAACCAAAGGTACTAGCAGTCAGCTTTATGAGATGCAAAATGTAAAATAGTACTTAAGAGCAGAAACAAAAGAAAACACTTGTTTTCTATGTACTGTTAATAATACAAAAAGGACAACAACTGTCTTCACAAAACACAGCAACGCGACTTCAGCGCCGCCCTTGACTCCAGTCACTAAAACAAGTTTAACATGTTGTGTAAGGTTGTGCTGTAGCCTGATATACAACAAGTCTGATACCTTGTGTCGGTGGCTGTTAGCCAGCAGTTGAAGGCGTGTAGGTGACTCGGCAAAGAAGGTTCTCACAAAGTCGTCTACGTCCTCCTCATACACGGCTTTTGTTATCTCTCGCCAATAGGAGTCGTGACGTGGAAGTCTTGATGCACCACGTGACTGCGCCATTTGAGATCCTGATGTGTCGTCTGCCAACATCAGCCGGACATTTACAAAACACACAGAAATGAGTTTGTTAGTCAACTGTCTGTACATAGTACAATACACACAGACATGAGTCTGTTGGTGAACATATCTAACACGTTCAGTACATCTTTTATAAATCATTTAAAGTCAATAAATGAGTGTATGTTAAACTTCATAACTACAGTATTAAACAACACACAAATAGAAAATGCATTGCATCACTGCATGTCTTTGCGCTGCAAGAGTAAGCGTGTAATAACCATACATAAAAAATAAACACTACTTTTCAAGGCACATAAACAAGCAACACAGCTCATGACTGCTGAGCTTAGCCCCATCGTAATTCTCGCTCGTTATTATTTATTTATGGACAATCAAACATTAGCGACTAGCTTGTTATAAACTATTGCTTGTCACTGTCAATCGTTGATCAATCTCCACACCCACCCCGTTTGAACCACCCTATATCTTGCTCGCAAGCCCGTCACTAATCGTTGTCAAAGCTCTCCATCTGTACGACTGTATACAAGTCTAGGCTTCTAGTCATCTGTCAGTGACTGTGGAGAAATCCGCTGACAGCACTGACAGAAAAGGTTGGTAAGTATGCGGACGGTGCGGGTAGACCCGATGACTACATATATCGCCAGCACAACACTGAGGGACACGTGGGCCTACATGAGATCAGCTCTCTCTTTCTCTGCGACAATATAAGTACAGACTTGTGTCACACTCACCACCAACATCACCCGTGAGAAGCTTGCCAGCACTGATATCAAATAAATGTCACCAGATGTAATCTCTGTGAAACTTCGCCATTGGTGATCTCTGTGAAATCTCATCAACATTGATCTCTGTAAAATCTCATCAACACTGATCTCTGTAAAATCTCATCAACACTGATCTCTGTAATTGTCAGAACGTGTGCAGCGGATGGGGACAGCGAAGTGACGAGTGTTGTAACTCACAGCAACCCACCTCAACAGTTCAGGACCTACCTTAAGAGGTCAGGCTTAACAAAGTCTTTCAAAGGATAAATCACTAGAATAGTTTCAGCTCGCAGATTCGATTTTTGAATTATTTATGTTCATTACTAAAGATGTCGAGAAACAAATGCTCTTTTGTCTTTAGTTTCAGTAGCATGGTACTAATAAATACGTTTAGTCAGAAGGAGTGGTGGCACTACTTTTGTCAGCATCAACACCGCTACAAACCCCATAAAAGTACGAGTAAAAGGTTAAGTAGTGATATTAGCGGTAAGCTGAGTAGTGAAATATTCGTAAGTAGCAGTAATCTAAGTAGTGAAATATTAGTAAACTAAGTAATGAAATGCTAGTAAGTAGCAGTAAACTAAGTAATGAAATGCTAGTAAGTAGCAGTAAACTAAGTAATGAAATGCTAGTAAGTAGCAGTAAAGTAAGTAGTGAAATGCTAGTAAGTAGCAGTGAAGTGTTGGACCATCTGTAACTAAGCCTAGCTCTCTTTAGACGCTTACCTCTTACAAACAAACAACTCTGTCCTCATGATTACCAGGCACTGAAGCCTTTATCTGGTGTCGGCCTCACGTCAGCCAATCAGATGACACGACAGTCGGGGGCGGGCATCGCGCGGGGAAAACGGAAAATATCCTGGACAGGCTGCAGCAAAGAAAGAAAACGATTTCGCGCCGAATTACACTTAGTAATAATCACCACACAACTATGTATGTCAGGTGTCGCCACGGACTATGCATATGCGTGTGCGTGTGTTTCAGTGTGTATATGCGTGTGCGCATGTTTATACATGAGTGTTTGTGCGTGCGTGTCCGTCTGCGTGATCAAGTAGAACATGAGATCCTTTTACATTGTTATCCAATCATTTATGTTTTATTAAGTAGTTTAAAGCCTGAAAGCTTGGTTATATACTGGTAATACTGGTGTGATTTTACACTAATAAATTGTTGGATTATTTTTGTTGTTATTTATTACGCTTAGCATTTAATACTCAGTTTGATTAACTAGTTATTTCTGTCTAACAGTGACCAGTCCGCTATTTGGTGTTGAAAGTTCCTTGAATACACCTAGTCAGTAAAATACTATGTGATTTAATGTAAATAAACATTACGGTGATGAAGTTGATCACGTGGACCATTTACAACACAAAGAACATCGAGGAACTGAGAAGACGTCAATCGCATTTAGTAACATTTCCTCAAGTCACGTGGTCTCCCTTGGCCTTTTGTCTGGGTACCTTGGAGACTGTTTGGCTGCTTGACTAGTCTCTAGCTAATAGGAAGCCTGTTGTGCACCCTACTCACATCATCACAGTGACAACCACGACCTCGGCGACGTCAGCGCCACCTGTTGGTTTAGGAAGGGTTTTTGACTCACGTGATGTGTTTTCCCCGCCAAGTCATAACAATCTACATGCTTGTAGTGTATTTAACTTTGTCATAATCACTCACTAGTTAGCAGACGACACCTACATTGCATGCGCAGTATAGCAAATTGTGGACGTGTGGACAGGCGCGCGCTTGCGTGTGTGTGTGTGTGTGTGTGTGTGTGAGTGTTGTGAGTGTGAGTGTGAGTGTTATGAGTGTGTGTGTGTGTGTGATTACGCTTGTGTATGCACGTCTCTCTCTCTCTCTATATATATATATATATAATGAATATAATTAAAGATGAGTAATCAGACACGCAAATAAACACATTAATAAACTTTGGTGAAAAGATGTGCAGCATTTCATTGAGGAATTACTGACAGGATCAAATGACTGACTAACATTTATCATTGTACAGAGACTGCGTGTACTAAGGCCCTGTCAGCTCCAGTAACACACGTGAGTATAATTAGCAGCGTGTGAAGTGGTGTTAACTCCAGGGAAAGTCTGAGAGTTTACAAATAGTGTGAACAACACGACCTCGTTTGAGAGTCCAAAGACACGACCTCGTGAAATCTTCAGACACTAAGTCGCTAGTTTGAGTTGCTGTGATCGGCGCCAGATGTCGCTCTACAGATCATCATTTAACGATGCTGTAATTTTCAGGACCTGGAGGACTTTGTGAGAATCCTTTCTGGGTCCAGTCATCTGCATCTTCGTGATCTGTAAGACACATCAAGCAGACAAACATTGCCAGTGTCGTTAGAAAGACATGTCAGTAAGACAATGACACAACAACAGTCATGTCTGTGTGCGGCGACTCACACATCACCTGTTATCGTCGTCAATATAATTAACTACTCGTATAGCAGATGATGACATACACGTGTGTGCAAATATAAACATATGCACTCCAACACCTATCCGTTGACAAGTTCCACGATAGCACAGACAGCTGTGTGTGAGAAACGAGTGAGTTTTCCCGAAAATCATCAGCACGAAGCTTAGACTATGAGGAGTAGAATGTGATGCCAGAGGCTGGTTGGAAGTTCAAGTCACGTGAACAAGGGGCTGGAGAATGTAAAGCGAATGGTTTGGTGCATCACACACACACACGACCCCTGTAGCCGAGTAGGTCTCTAACTGATAACAACACATAACATTGTGATGTGTCCATATAGGTAATAACTGACAGTCGTTAACAATAACCACACCATGCATTGTAGTAAACATTTATAAACAAAGCTACTTGACACTAAATCGAAAGTTATTTTCGTTTTGAAAATGTTTGAGCTTACGTGTTTGTAAAAGCACGACCATAAAATATTATGCTATAGAGTTGTATCATCACAGGCTTCTCGTTTAGCATCGCAGATAAGGAGAACCGACAAAGAAACGATATCTTCAGTCGTCAAATGTTTCTGAGTACAGCATCGCTAGTTTGCTGCTTTATTATTCCTTTTACTAAATATTATCTTTTCTTCCTGCTAGGTATGGCTAACAATAGACAAGTAAGTCGTACCATTACAGAATGATAGAGAGTATAATCTCTCTCTCTGACACACACACACACACACACACACACACACACACACACACACGATATAACCACACACACACACACACGATATAACTACACAGACATGCAAACCAATACAAGCACAAGATAAAGCAGTGTGATAACAGGGAGACAACACAAACATAGGAACACCAATAAAATAGTGATCTACTTACACATAATGAAGAAACAATCAATTCATAGAAAAAGAAACAGTATGAATGAGTAGCGCGTGTTACGCCCATGTTGTTATTTAAATGTTTACTTGAACTTGTTTTGTATTTATGTAGGTGAGTTCATTAGTGTCCATCTTGATGAGGTTATTATCACAATAGCAGTATTATCTACAGACCTAGTTCTTTTTTAGTTCTATGTTCTCTATTAAAAATTGCGAATGTTTGATTACACACTTAATATATCAACATTTATGTGTTCGCTGGGAAGGCCCACATTTCTACACATATTGTCCAGTTTATTGTTGAATTTGACATGAATTTAGGTTGAGCATATTGATATTTATTCAAAAGAGATTACTGCTCTGTAGGAAGCTTGTGCAATGTTAAAAACAAACAGTAATTTGACAGTTGAAACACTTAAATCATTAATAAATCAGCGGGTTATTTTGACTAAGATCTTTAAAAAGATATTCACGAAGTCTTTCCAAAACACATTCACATTTGTAAAAAGGGTCTATTGAAAATAATTACAAATAAAACACCTCGTGAATTGATTTTAATTAGATGAAATTAACTAGACAACCATTAAAAAGATATGTAGACTTTTAATCACCAGATTTGAATACTGTTTACATTAAGGTCCGTATATGACATTCATAGCAGAAGAGACTGCAATAATATGGTAACATATCAAACAAGATGTAAATGCACTTTAAGCAACAAAGACAACAAGAGAGAAAAGTAGACTCGGTGTCTACCATTATATGGCTGTACTCAAAGATGCAGACTACAATGCTGACTTGCGATGATTGTTTTCATCTTAAGAGATGATTTGCATGCTCATGATTGACTCAATAAATGATTGAGTCAATAATCTTCTTCCACACAGTACAGAGATGTCCAGATCGCTGACTGCCACTTGTTTGGCTCAAGACGAAGTTTCCCCACATGATGATGCTGTCAGGATGCATTCACACGGCTGCCTGTGTCGCACGAGGGACTTGGCGGAGGCAGGAGACACGAGCCCAGAATCTTCCTACCACATGAGGCACAGCTCATCATGGTCTCGGAACACCGTGAGCACGTGATCACGTGACCACACGGAAAGAAGAGGACAATGGGATCTCGCTCATGACATGTGACACAGCTTTGAATCGGACTTCTCGTCATTTTCCGTAGCTTACAGTGTGAAGACATCTTTTGCTCTCGTGTCCTGTTTCCTGGAGAAATTTTGACTTTATAAATGTCCATGTTGTTGATACAAATTATTTAGTTTATAACAATATTACTACTACTACTACTACTAATAATACCAACATCATTATCAATATCGCCGTGATGATCATTTTCATCGTTATTATTTTATGGGAAAATGCAACTAAAAGAAGTGCATTTCTAACATCATGTATAACTGGAAAATCTTTATGAGCGACAGAAAGTGAAAATGTGTCTGATAAAGTAAGACTGGCGTACACATGACAAAGTGTCAATGAAAGGACTGTAGAATAGAATGTAATAACAACGGACAATCCTTAAGGTGTGGCCCCCGGCATATCTAACTGTGACAAACACCTGGCGCACAAACACGCATAGAAACAGACTAACATAATGATTATATGTAGCTTTACATACATTACATACACACTAGCGCACGGACAGATAAACACAACATAACACACACACACACACACACACACACACACACAAACATGGAGATGATTTGATGAAATCTAACACATTTTCTTATCTCTCTCTCTCTCTCTCTCGGATTCATGTCCATATATTCACTGAACGCTTCCTAGATCGCATTGCATTGTGTAGGAAATATTCGCGGTGAGACTGAGGCAGTAGTCGGTGTGTAAAAGGAAGTAAACTCTTACCTCTGTATGTTGCTAGCTAACCCTGCCTTGGTGCACCGGTACCCGAAATAAATCTGACGGTCGGTGGTAAAACCTCGGCAAGACAGTGGCGAATGTTGGAGTGGAGTAAATATAGACCAGTAAGGTGACACGCACGGACATCCTCTAGTGACTGCCACACAGACATTAAGGTTAACCCTTTTCCTGTTCTTGCCCCCAGCAACCTTCGCCCTCCCCCTCCCACACCACACACACACACACACACACACTGGTAATAGTAACGCGACTGGTTGTCTGTCCGTCACATGTTGATCTATAGGTCACGTGACTGTGCTGCTGTCGTCTCGTGACCTTACATCAGGATATGTGAGATATTAACACCTTATCAGCCAGTCGGTCTCTAGTCTACTTGTGCCCAGCGGCTGCACGTGCTTTGTATCTGGTGACCACCGCTACTCTTCTTCTCCTTGACTCCAGTGTTTGGACTGTTCTCCCTCCTACCATCACTTTGAATACTTGTAGGTCTGTTTGTACGCCGACATTTTCCAGGAATACTTTAAGTACTGAGTGGCTTTCTGTTATCTCTGTACATACAGTCTGCCTGTCAGTCTGCGTGTGTGTAGGTGTGTCCGCGCACGCAAATGCACAGTGATATTAACCGTATTATTATTATTATTATTAATAGTAGTATTCCTCAATTTCTTTTTTTCTCTTGTAGACATAGCTATAATAAATATTAAATCACACAGGTTAGGAAAATAAGGTTAAAAGGACAGGTATACAAATAAACTCGATGGCGAGTATAAAATATTAAACAATACAGCAGACAGTAATACACTCATTTTATAAGGCAGTGAAGTAAGACCATGGAAAACCTTGATGTCAGACCTAACACTGGAGGTAACAGTGGAATGAAGCATTCGTCCTCTACTTGTTTTCTATGTCATGCATTCATTTATTTATTTGTCTCTTGACTACAACCGGTCGTCGCGTGGAGCCGCTGGGTCTACAGTGTGATGCCAGTGTAGAAACCGTGTTCCACATAAAGTCACTTCCCGTACATCGTCAACAAACTATTTGTCAACAACAAGCATAATGCTGACACACGCTGCTCGCACGATATATTTATTTACTTGTAATTAAGATATTAATATTTATTTTAATGTATTTATCCGACACGTTGATAATATACAGGAGAGCGGCTGTATCCCGCATGTACATAAACAAACCGACAAGCACTGATTTCAGGGACAGCCTAAGATAGTAGGAGAGTGGGTTTACCCTCGTCTATCAGGACCCTGATGTTAGCAACTCTTGTTGTTAAAAACCTTGAGGTACAGAAAGTGACATATTAGTTTGCACTCAGTTTCAATAAGGGGGAGGAGGATTGGTGTCTCACGCCGAGCCAGCAACTAAGGCTGTATCGCTATATCACTACATCACTATATCACTATATCACGACAAGGCAGCCAGCCCTGTAAACATTTGTCAGATGCAGAGAAAGAGCAGTGTGCCCGAGACGAGAGGTGAACCAGGGACAGCCAACCTTCACTGTATGGGTGACTGGCGCTAACCGTTGCGCCACCGGACCGCCCCGCAATTTCAAGAAATCTCGCCATGTGATGGACATAGTAACAAAGCCATCCTCTTTTTGTATCTCTCTCCCACTCCTTGCCTGTGTGGTCGCTACTATTTCAGGCACAATACACTGGGATTTATCTCACACACAGACTGAGACACAGTTATTGACACACGGTCTGTCATTGAACATACAACCAACATCTGTATGTGGACTTCTCGGTACTATAATAAACTTGCCCAAGTGAATCAGTACTTGCTTAGTTCCTCTTTTCTTCTTGTGTTATTGTTTTGGAGAATGTTTTTTTCTCTTAATACGTTTCTCTTGTGTTCTTTTCTTTTTGTTAAAGCCAATTCTAGCATATAATATCAACAAACAATTTCAAATGGACACACACACACACACACACACACACACACACACACACTAACACACACTTATATATAATAAAAATATAAAGCAGGTCTTATGACACACAGACAAATATTTCCAAAAAAATCTTTCAATGGTTATCATCCTTTATTCACACTCCCACAATTTCACATTCTCAATCACACAGTTCTTATGAAAAGCGGAGCCTTTTGGGCAACGATCACGATTCTTACATCAGCGCCTATAGTGCATTCCTGACACTGAACCTCCATCGTCCAGCTACAGGGCAGACTTCTCTGCTCCACCCGCCCTCATCTACCTGACTCATTCATCATCCATCATCCTGAACTTGCAATCTCCCAGTGGGCAGCTGCACGAAGACACACAGCATCACCTATGCGCCCTTTCACAGTACATGAGAGTGGATGTCCAGTGGATCCCTACACAATGCTGCTTGTCAGGAAACAAGGAGGCAGACAAACTCGCAAGGTCTGCCACCCGAGGTCTCGTGCAGCTAAAAGCAGACAATCGCGTACAACAAAGCCAATGCTCTATTTAATCTGCACTTTAAGAGCCGGTGGGCAAGTGAACAAACTCACCACGACCAGATGCTCGACCTGAAACCCCACCAATAAACATCTTCCGTCTGCGCACCAGACACTGCCAACTGCTACACACCCGTACAGCTTGTGACTATCACACACCGATAATAGACCATATGAGACAATTCCACGGACCTCTAAGCATGTCCTGCAGTTCTGATCGTTCACAGACACACGGTGACAGAGCTGTGCCCACAGCAGCACTAGAGAAGCTCTTGAGAACAAGGAAGAACTATCTTCGTCACCAGAGAGGAGATAAAGGTCTGATAGGCAGTAACACCAAAGAAAGACAATAATTGGTTGGTAACCAAGTTGTTCCATTCATAGACCAATTTTTTTGTCTGCCGTCTGAGTGGTTGACTGAACGACTGGAATTCCAGTAAGCAGGCAGATGGTAGGACTGAGAAGTGTCGTGATGGCTTTGGTGATGTCGATGAGCTGTGGTCTCTTAAGCAGCCTCTTCCAGTCCATGTTGACGCGAGACAAAGACAAATTATTAAAATCCAAGTCCGGATTGAAATTATTATATTTTCTTATTACATTTTAAAATAAAATCCCCGACCAATGTTGAAGACACCGAGAACAAAGTTTCTGACAAACCAGTTGTACACTTATTACCCCCTGGCATTGAACACAGTCATGTTACATATACAATCTTTACATATGTCGCACACATATACTAGCAATCAAACCACGAATACCGAGTGTCATCAGATAAAGGTAGACCATTATATATATATATATATCGAGAGAGGGAGAAAGATTTCAGTGAGAACCACCCGCAACAAGTGGGTGTTGATGAAGTGAGGTGGAGGGGGTGACTGCTGGGGGACACAAAGAGCGGCAGAGATTTGAATTTAAGTGTTTTGAGGCTGCATTCATGTTGGCGTCGATGGAAGGAAAGAAATAAGATTATTCATAGTATCCTTTAATCAAACATCTAATGCCAGTTCTTATTTTTTAAATGTTTTTATCCGAGACTGCGTTAGAATATGCACATCTTTATTTATTAAACTCTCGGCCATAAGTTTACCAAAATTAAACTCTGTGGTCAGATGTCAGTTATAATGTACCCGTGTTCACGACTCGAACCGTTTACTGTTCACTGCTGAACTTTAGGTTCAACTCGCCCCAGATTGTTGAGGGATGTGAAGTCATTGTTAAACTACCGTTTGTGTAATTCACTGATGAGGAAGGTGGTGTTATTGTTAAGTTACCGTTTAGATAGTTGATTACTGAGAAACTGCTGCTAATGTTTACTGGTGGCTGTTGTGTTGCTTTCGGAGGAAGACAGTGAACAAAAAATGCTGCGAAGCACCAACCGATATCGCGATGAACGTCGACAATAAACACAAAAGTGGATACAGCTGTTGGTTTGGGAAACCACATTCGCCATAGCACTGAAGGTTAACAACGTTTCGCGACACCTGGCGGCGGCAATGCAATCAGCTAGGAACCAGTAGCTCATCTGCCGCACCACGTGTGGTGTCGTAGTGACGACGTAGACACACGAGATGATCACCAGCATCTTCGTCAGCGCCCTCTGGTGGTCGTGTTTTCTAACAGAGCTCATCGTTTTCCGCCAGGTCATGGAGGCACGAAGCTGTTTGACAGTCACGGCTGTTGCACCGGCCACGACTGTCAAGTTGGCAACAGGTATCACACCTTCCAGTAGGACATTTTGGTACAGGTAAACAAACAGTTTGTTGTCCTCGTAGAATTGGGTTGGGTAAAGCATCCACTGTAATTGTCCTTCTCTCATGATTTGATTAGCTTTAAAGGAAAGAGGAAATAAGATGTAATTTATCTGCAGAAAGAAGAACAAGAGTGAAATCCCGGTGCCCATGGTGCGCGTACTCAGTAGAGTTGAGGCAAGGTGCGGTAACATCACACACACGCACCTCTCGACAGCAATCACCATGGTGATGCAGCTCGATGTTTGTATGAGGCCGCGTGTGACTCCTCCCAGTACGATGGTGCTGAGACAGTAGTACATCTCGTACAGGTCTTTGTCACAGAAATGAAGGAATGAGCTGACTGCCTGTACCGACAACACGCACATCAGAACACAACAGTCGACCAGCGCCAGGCTGAAGAGACAGAGGTTCATGCGGTCCTGCAGACCCTGGCGCCAGAAGACCAAGCAGTTGATGAGGTTTGTCGGGATACCCACCAGACACAGCAGGGTGGTGACACCCGTGTAACACACTGTCTCCGTTAGCTGGCGAGTCGCAAGGTTAAACATTTCTTGAAAACCGTCAGAGAGATGAGCTACTGTCTCGTTGTTCGTAGTATTAGAAGCGTTTTCCATGTCGAAGATTACTTTAAACGACTGTGGAATGAATTAGTTTTTGCTACCTCAAATAACATTTTAGGCAAGTTATATTTCTTGTTCCGTTACTAGCTATATATAGACAATAATAGCGCTTTTGTAATACTGTTTATCTTTATATCACTGGAATAATTGACAACAGAATACAAAGTCTTTGTGTAAAATTTTTAAATAAAAGGAAACAAAACAAAAAAAAATTTTTTTCTAATGTTAAAAAGAAGCAATTCCAATAGGATAATGTCTTTCCGTACAAGCATAGTCTATTTTTCTTGCCTTTCAGTTAGTTTCATTTCGTGTATTTTAAGACTTTTTTCTGAAGAGATTCAGTCATGCTATCAATTAACTGTAAGAAATTGCTGGGTCTAAAGCAAATGTTACAAGTGAACATTTCCTCCTCTGCTAGCACATTATATTTAACAGACTGAAGCTGAACTTATCAGATCAAACAATGCAAGCAATTTGGACAACTAAGCGAAATGTTTGTTTTATCTTTCTATAACAACAAGATTTAACCAAAACATCTCGTGAATCAGAAACATTGAACAGACTGCAAGGAAAGTGAGCTTCGTATGTTGTGCCGGCTTCCAGAGGCCCCCGCAAGTCTATTTACCCAGGACCCCGCCTCACCCCCCCCCCCGGCACTGGCTGTGATTACAAGCCATCGGGACTTTACCATGGGATGTTGGCAGATCATTAGCTGACTCACCTCTCTTCACTTAACGGCAACGCCTGTGACAAACTTTTATATTTTAACTAACAACAAGTGGTGGTGGAGAAGAGAGTAAGTGCGCTGATATCTTTCAGGAAAAGTGTTCATGGTCCAACAGAAAATCACACGCTAAGCGTGGTAGAAGTCAGACTTAAAGATAAATGTAGTTTGTTTATTTCTTCCTCGGCGAAGTTAAGTGGTATAATGAGTGAGGGGTGGAGGAAAGATTTACTGTTTATAAGCAGGTGTCACCGCATGTAAGGAAAGAACAGTAAGCTAGAGACGAGATCTGAACCCAAGACAGTCGATGTCAGGAATCAGCTACCCCCCCCCCCACTGACTGGTTAGGAATGTGTTGTAGTGTGTGGTGTGAGTGACAAAAGAATGCGGTTTAGGAAAGTTAGGTGTGGGGGCTATCTCCCTTAAATGTTCTAAGGAGTATGAATGGTCGCCCTTAGAAGTACACGAGAATGGATATACCAAGTAAGGAATAGTTCATGGGAGACTATTTAGGGGAGGTGTATAATTATATCTGTGAGTGAGTTCCGACACGAACATCTTTGCAAGTAAGTTAATTTTTCTGACATTTTGTTTATATCGGGATACCGGACTGGGACAGTAGTAAAACCCGTTTCGGTTCCCTCATGAAAAACGGTGAGAGGGCAAAGTTGAAGTGAGTTGGACTTAAAAAGAAAAACTGTTGTTTATTGAAGCTGGAAGCACATAAGACATTGACCTGGTATTTACTATTGCTTGTTGGACCAAGTACATGTCTCAGGGCAACCAATGTGATTTCGGGGGTTCATATACTTGGTAATTATATGATATTTATATGTTTATTTGGAAACCAGTTAAAATTATTTGAAAGTGTTGAAACTATTTGAGATATGTAACATTATATGAAAGTTGTGTGTTTTGCTGCTTCCCTCTAAAGATAATCAATGATCCCGACAATAGAGAATTTGAAGCCCACGTACACATCATCGTGATTTGTTGAGTGAAAACACACGTGTCCGTACCTGTGTTCAGTCTCTGTGTGTTGACTGTGGGACGCGGGTTCGTGACAATCATCACTGTATTGGTGACACGCACCCCCGGACCACCCCGTCATAATATCATAGAATTCATGTAAAAAGAGCAAATTGAAAAGCCGACATTTATTTGGTGTGGACACGCAGAAACCTTTATTTTATTTCATTACATTACATTATCTATGAAAGTATTAACTAGGTAGTAAAATGTATCGAGTGTCGCGTACAAGTACAGCTAGACTAATTGTTATTAAAAGAGATGGTGGTGTGTGTCACCATGAGGCTCAAGAGAGGCAGAAAAAGATGACCTTTTTCATTATTTGAGAAAAAGTTTTTCTTCTGTCTTCAGCAAACAAATTGCACAAAGAAAGTGGAGTACATTGTAAAAGCAGAATGGGAATCTGACGCATATTAAAACTCAGATATTCCCGATGCAAGGCCTAGCCATCCTCGCTAACAATGTCATCATCTTTATTGTGGCAGTGCAAAGGTCAGGTCTGTGGCTACAAGTCTTCATATGCTTTATACAAACATAGTCTTGCGTGTCCTCGTCAAGCCGTGAGACTGGGTTGTGAACTCGGCATGTACAGGTGAGAGGTATGAGGTAACTCTGGTCACCCACAGGTGTATGACTGCAGGTGAACCTTAGGTCTACACCTCAGTCACAGCATCAGTACCTGCACCTCACGAGCTTCCGTCTCTACTCTTTCCGACGTGCTTATCAGAGTCTAACAAAAACAGACTAATTAAATTTCAATTTATACAAAGCAGTCTGTGCTAACTGTACCATTACTACAGCAGTGTTGTTAACTTGTATTATAACTAACATCTACTGTCCTGCACACACACACACACACACACACACACACACACACACACACACACACAGCCACAGCATCTTCAAACTAATGAACAACTAGCCAACGCGAACAGAAAGGGAAGACAACCCTCCAGTGACCATTTGCTAGGTCTAGACACGCCTTTGGGTGGCGTTGAGGAGAAAAGAGACCGCGGGATGCGGGTAGGTGCTGCTGACCAGGAATCAAAGATGTCGGATGTTCTCTCTGTCTATCCGTCATGGCGGTAGTCTGCTCTACATGAGTGCCCTCTAAAAGCGTATTTACAAAACTTTTTTATTTACTTAATGTTTTCATGACTGTAGATGTGTCGACAATTTTAGTCTGAACTTGAACTGTGAACGATTTTCATGTCAAGTCAGCCTTTCCCGAGTCTTAAAATTTAAAAGCCAGACATCAATTGATCCAATTACTCGGGTAGGAATGTTTATGAAGCAGTTTATCTGTAAGTCCTGTCATTACCAACAATTGGTGAAGAAACTCTATAACCATTACAAATGTTTTAATCAGCAGCTACGAGCTACGTTCTGATGAACAAATAATAGAAACCCTACTGCACAAGATTAAAAATCACCTGGTGTCTATATAAATTACATTCGGCATAGTGAGCTGTAATGAGAACTCTGTGCCTGACAATAACCATCTCGTAAGGTCATTGCCTTTGCTATTAAAATCTCGCGTAGCTTAGGTTTCCGAATAGTCGGAAAAGTTTCTCCATCTTAATTACTTTTCTTTAGCAGTCTAGGAGTCAAACAATATGATTGCAGCTACAAATACGATATTGCCATTTGGCCGTCATTGCTCCCCGTGTGGATCTGATGGACCTGCGGAGGGAGGCATTGTGAAGATGTATTATTGCAGACTCACTTACCTAATTAAGCAAGGGATTGGCCTTCCACAGATCGCAGATTTTTCTTTGTGACAAATGGATGTAACATCAGGCATTCCTAACAACTGTAACTTTGTCTTAGAGCTGTGATCACAGAGCAGCTTACAGAGTTTTGGTCACTGCAACAGTCCTCAGACAAACCCTTCAACAGCTGTGATATGAAGCACAGATTTCACAGCTGTGATATGAAGGACAGATTTCACAGCTGTGATATGAAGGACAGATTTCACAGCTGTTATCACACTTTACTCGTAGTTGTGTTAAAATAGACAGTCCTCACGGCTGTAGAAAACCGTTATTCCGCATAATTTTTCCCGCTAACTCCGATTACACACACTAACTCTGAACACACTAACAAACATTGATCACATAGTCCTTTCGGAAAATGTCGGCGGTCTTTTGGAAAATTTTGACGAATGCGTGGAAAATGTTGCCAGGTATTAACTCTGCTCACACGGTCCTTACATTAGTGAGGCTGTGACACACCGTTTGGAGGATACACAAATAATCAGACCACATAACTATACAATATGCCAACATAGAAGACAAAGGCGATGGAAATGATTCTCTGAGAAATAAGACAGCAGGAGGACACCTGACGGGGAGGAAAACAACTTACTGCTTGCGCGTATGTAACAAAACTACACATCACGAAGTTTTCTCAAGGCTCTTACTTTTACTGACTGCTAATATTCTAATTGTTAGTTTCATTACTGGGGCAATAAATGTTAGTGGTAATGTTCCTGAATGATAGTTAACTAGTTGTTACAGTTGAGGTAACTACTTGTTATCGGGTAGTTTACCAAATATTAACTCAGGTTCGCGACTGTTTTCGTGGAAAAGATGTTGTACAACACCAACCTATATCGTGACGAACGTAAACAGTAAACAAAAAAGTGGGTGCAGCTGTTAATCTGGTGAACCACGTGCGCCATGGCACTGAAGGTCAAGAAAGTCTCACGACACCTGGAGGCTGCGAGACAATCAACCAGAAACCAGTAACTCATCTGCCGCGCCACGTAGGGCACCGTAGTGACGACGTAGACACACGAGATGATCACCAACATCTTTGTCAGCGCCCTCTGGTGGTCGTTTTTTGTCCGTGAACTCGCTGTCTTCCGCCAAGTCATGGAAGCTCGAAGCTGTTTGACAGTCACGGCTGTTACAGCGGCCACGACTGCCAGGCTTGTAACAGGTATCACACCTTCCAGTAGCACGTTCTGAGACAGGTAAACAAACACTTTGTTGTCCTCGTAGAACTGGGTTGGGTGAATCATCCATTGTAAGCGTCCGTTTATATTAATCTGATCTGCTCTAAAGGAAAATGGATATAGGAGATAACCAATCTGCAGAAGGAGGACCAAGAGTAAAATCCCTGCCCCCATTGTGCGTGTGCTCAGGAGGGTAGAGGCAAGGTGGGGGTACACCACACACACGCACCTCTCGACAGCAATCACCATGGTGATGCAACTCGATGTTTGCACTAGGCCGCGCGCGACTCCTCCCAGTACGACTGAACTGAGACACAAATACATTTCCCGCAGGTCCTGGTCCCAGAAATAGAGAAACGAGCTGACTGCCTGTACCGACAACATGGACATCAGTAAACAACAGTCCACCAGCGCCAGGCTGAAGAGACAAATGTTCATGCGGTCCCGCAGACCCTGGCGCCAGAAGACCAAGAAGTTGATGATGTTTGTCGGGACACCCACCAGACACAACAGGGTGGTCACACCCGTGTAACACACGGTCTCCGTTAGCTGGCGAGTCTCCGGGCTGATGACCTCCTGATGATCATCCCCCAAACGTTCAGTAGCGACCCTCCCTCGTTACGAAGTATTAAAATACTGTTCCATGAGAAAGATTTCTTGTAACAGTTACCGGGATGTTTTAAGGCAGCTTCCTAGGTCGTCAAATCATAAATGTAAACGATTTGCTAGCGTGTACTTCTGCTTTATATTATCAACGTGTCCGGGTCTGTAGAATGCTTTGTTTCTGTAGAGAAGCAAACTACTTTGTCATTTGGTATTGAACATTTAATCGCAGTACAGAGAAGGCATTTTTCAAGTATCTTTTTATCAAATATAAAAGTTTCTCCTTTTAAAAGAACGTACGTCAACAAGCACTAAGCACACCGAGTTGATATTTTCACAGCAATTCCACCAGTGTGATATTTAATGAAAGGAAGCAAGGCTACCCTAAACTAACTATGCATAATAAAAGGTCGATAAAAAGTATTTCTTTGCTCCGCCATTAAAATTTACACTTCCCCGATTTTTTTCATAAAATTACACAATAAGAGAAACAAAGAATAAACATATTGAGAAAAATGATAAAGTTTCTGGCAGCTTGCGTATGTGCGTCTGTATTTGTGTTTGTGCGCGTGCAAAACAATGGGTATATATATATATATATGTGTGTGTGCGTGAGAGTGTGTGTGTGTGTGTGTGTGTTATGCAGGGAGGTTTTTGTTTGAGAGTGTTTGCTTTCCAAATAGTGCACACAATCTTTCACAATAAACTTTCAAGACAAATTATTCTTACTCTAGATCGCTAAAAATGCCATTGATGAGTTTTACCTTAGCGAGGTGATGGATCGAGACAGATTTTGTTTTGTATTTGAGTTTTTCTCTTTGTCACTGACACAGTTTTATTTGTCCATTCGTGCAATCAGTTGTGCAGTTATTCTCTTATTTGAAACTTTTTTTGCATCCAAGTCCTGTATATAGATACTGTATATACTGTGGATGATGTAGATGCTGTTGATGCTTTAGATGCTGTGGCAAAGAACTCGACATGACTGCCAGATAATGAGCATCGCGTGAGTAAAGACTTGACTCACCAAATGCACTCAGATGTTGGTGTGGATGCCAAACACTGTAACATGTTTATAACACTTTTTAGCCTGTTCAGCTAAATGACTGGATAATGTGTGTGTGTGTGTGTGTGTGTGTGTGTGTGTGTGTGTGTGTGTGTTATCTATCGTCTAGTCATCACCAGCGAGTAAGCAATACCATTCAGTTTACAGTCCGTGGTTTGTGCCCTGCAGTCTGTGGACCGTGCAGTGTTGTCTATAGAGTGGTCCACTGTCTTCAGTGCGCGGTCTATACTCAATAGTTTAGAGATTGTCGGCTAAAAGGTTTGGCCTGGACTGCATTTACAAACTCTCTGGGCGTTTAACTGGCAAGATGTTAGAATCTGTACAAACATAACCATTGGTATCTTCGGACTATATTTACGCTTTGCGTATTCACCTCATCTTGCAGTTGGTGCCATTATGGCTACTTACATCTATGTAGATGACAGTATTGAAAAATTAATAACACCTTGAGTGTTTAAAATTGAAAAATCGTTGAGCAAACACATCGTTATTAGTGCCTAATGGAACTAGTCAGAAGATCACGATTTTGTCAAGACTAGAATTTCTTATGGATATGTCACGAATGTTTTCCTGGTAGTAATCTCACAACATCTGAAACGATTCTTTCACTACCTGGCACACACTATATTCGTGAGTAGAATGTAGTTACAGATTTCATTTAAATGACCAGCCATCGATACACAGCGAAATATCGATGTTTGTCGATACAGCTGGCGTAGTTTTACAAGTACCCATGACAAAATACCAGGCATTTGCAAAGCTCTGCGAACACCACGAGGACACGATGCTTACATATAAGATGGAGATGTACTTTTTATTTCTTGAATTTTTAGGCAGTATTCCACTGCTATAATTATTTAAAAATTCTTTTAGGCTCTTCAATTAAACGTCGGCTTTCAGATGTTCTTGGCTGACTTCTGTTCTCTGTGCTTGTCCGTGGTACTGGAGTACATTGCTGACGTCACCAGACACGATCCTCGGATTTTCTCGCCGCAGGTGGCGCAGCTCCGCATGACGTCAGAGCACGCTGAGCACGTGATCACGTGGCCGCATGGCAAGAAGAGGACGACGGGCTGTCGTTCATTGCACGTTACGCATGTCTGTACCTGGGGGCTGCAACCGTTTTTCGATGGCTTTTGTGAAAACATCATCTGTTTGTTGCTGTAGACAAAAACATAATTAGAGTCATATCAGCAGACTATAATTATTCAGTACTGTGTGCGCAGCATTTAGTGCTTCCAGGGACTTCATAAGAAAAATGTTACTGACAAGAAAATCGGAAAGGTGCAATAGTTTTCCTAATAACCGGATCAGTCTCAGTGACCGATTTGCTGTTTCGCCATAATGTATACAAATAATTTGTCTTTTGGATACATGCCTAAAAAACTAACATACATAGAAAAAGGTGAGCAACAAACGTTAAGATAATGCATGGAAGTTTCGACATGTAGAGAAAACGGCCTACCTTCAGGACGAGATATCGCAGTGTTGAGTTGCAGTCTAAATATAGCCCTGACGTGAGACTGGCAAACACAAGTGTGGCTGAGGTTAAAAACTCACTGTGAGTAGAACACCAGACACTGAGCCAGTCCGTGCTGTGGGACTCAAAGGGCGGCGAGGCTGATCAATGTGATTACTACACTAGCTATTGAGATGGTAACAGAGTACAAGTACTTGGGAGTATTGCTAGATAGCAAATTAACCTGGTCTAGTCATGTGGATGTTGTTTTCAAAAAAACACAGTCATGATTGTTCTTTTTGCGCAAACTTAGATCTTTTCGGGTTTGCAACAAGATGTTGTGTATGTTTTATAAGAGTATGGTGTGTAGTGTGGTAGAGTTTGCAGCGGTCTGCTGGGGAGGGAGTGTGTCCATGCGCGACACTGGCAGGCTGAACAAGCTGATGAGGAAAGCCAGCTCGGTGGTAGGTCAGAGCCTCGATCCATTTGAACCTCTTGTTGAGAGAAGGCTGGCCAGGAAGGCTAGAGGTATTTTGCTCGATTCAGACCATCCCCTCCACGGCACACTGAGTGAACTACGCATGCAAAGGAGTGGAAGATGTTGTATGCCAAGGTGTAGAACAGAGCGGTTTCGTAGTTCTTTCATTCCGACTGCTGTTAGGCTCTTTAACAACGGCAGGCCTATTGGCTGACTTTTGATTTTATTCTTTGAGAATGGTTTTGTAGGCTATATGATTTGGTAGTTGTGTAGAATTGTTTTAATTTTTTTTTTAAGTCATGGATGTGTTTCTGTATGGGAATGTTAAAGTATGTGTAGTATTGTAGGAATTTGTTATTTGTATTATTTTTATATAGGCCCTTGCTGTCGACAAATGTATCTCCGCTGAGGACTAATAAATTTGTCTTGTCTTGTCTTGTCATCATGGGGTCGTAATCTGAAGGAAAAGTAGGTCTTTTCCTGGGGCATTACGGGGTTATCATGGACAAACTTCTTGTCGAGTAGTTAGGATATACTGACCTGTGGTGATTGGTTGCTGGGGGTGATTTTTGCACGAGGAGGAGAGAAGGAAAGGGGAAGTAACCAAAGTACCTGGAGAAAACCCGTGATGTTTGGCGCTGCGAACAGGTGTTACAGTTGTTTCAGTGTCCTGACAACGAGATCTGAACCTCGGATCCCTGTCGTTAGTGGTGACAAGCAAGTGTGTTAACCACTGCACTGCCTGGTGCTCTTTACATTGACCAGACTCCCTGGATACTGCCCTGGTCCCGGACATTTTTGTCATCTTTATTACTACAATTAGTCTGGACTCTGCTTGATGACTAAGGAGACCAAAAATATTCTCCCTTTGTCACCCCTGTTATGTGGCATAGCTCTTCATGAAAACTGTGCCCCGTCCTCACTACAGCAGAGCCCTAAGCAACACTAGTGCAAAAGCCGTGTGACTGCTTCCTGCGTGTGTTTGTGCCTCTCCTAGCAGAACAGACACCCGGGTGTCAGGTAGCTGTGCACGAAACAACGCCAAACACGGTGACGAGTGCTTACATTAAACACGACAGACATGCAGCACTCAACATACACCCACACTTGATTGCATCTGTGATACTGTGTGTGTGTGGGGGGGGGGGGTCGGTGTGTCAGTAAGTAGGTGGATGGGTTTGTAAGTGTGTGTGTGCTTGTGAGTGTGTGTGTGTGTGTGAGAGAGAGTGTGTGTGAGAGTGTGTAAGTGGGTGGGTGTGAATATGTGTTAGTATGTGTGTGAGTGTGTGTGTGTGAGTGTGTAAGTGGGTGGGTGTGAATATGTGTTAGTATGTGTGTGAGTGTGTGTGTGTGTGAGTGTGTAAGTGGGTGGGTGTGAATATGTGTTAGTATGTGTGTGAGAGTGTGTGAGAGAGTGTGTGTGAGTGTGTAAGTGGGTGGGTGTGAATCTGTGTTAGTATGTGTGTGAGAGTGTGTGAGAAAGAGTGTGTGTGAGTGTGTAAGTGGGTGGGTGTGAGTGGGTGTGCGAGTGTGTGTGAGTGGAGGTGTGTGTGAGACCAAAAGACAAAAAAAATAGATATTTTGGTTATGAACAAATAAACACAGAAATAACTAAACAACCTTAAATACATGCGGTATTCGAAAATTTAAGAAGTGGGTAAGCGAGCCTCGTTATATTGTATCAGCTTGTCATCTTGTATAGTCTCTCACATCGCACTGTAACTAGCTTATCTAGACATGCACAGCATCACACAAAGTTACACAAAGGTCAAGAAATTTCGCTAAGCCAGCTCCTCCCTTACAACATTACTTCCGGGTCAGTAGGTCATTTTTATTATTACACTGTGTCATTATCGTTACGAAAGTTCATCTGCAACACATCGCCACATTGCTTTGAATTCTGTAAGTCATCGACTGTAATATACTTATGGTGACTGGGCGACAGGTGTAGTAGAGACTGACTGTGTCACAACTGTTCAGTCACAACCAGTCCAATGTATCACAACTGTTTCAGCCAGTCAACTACAATGAGGCATTCCTCCACTACTGTCTTAGCTGATTATATATCTGTATATATATATATATATAGTTGTATTGTGCACGGCAATATGCCTTTTTGCGTTTTAAATGCGTGTCTGTGTTTGTGAGTAAGAGACAAAAATAAAAAAATCATGAAGGTATAATAAGCTGATGCATATAACTGTCTATTAGATGTTGTGGTTTTCTAATTATTCTAGTCAGCACACATGTAAAGGCGCTGGTTTTTATAACTGGCATCTACAACAAGGAAAAGAACTTATACAAGTTATTAAAGATAATCTCGAAGAGAGAAAAGAACACACGCTTCGTCATGATGAGTGCGAAGAGAGTAGAGTAGAGGTATTCACTTTCATCGCTCACTCCATGTCAATTTTCATCAGCCTGTAGATATCCGAGGCAGAATTTCTCCTGATCAGTTTTCCTTCCCTCTGACAGCAAAGTTTGGCAACATGTTTTCATAAAAGCGTTTGATTTTGTTTGTTTGCAACAAGAACACATGATTTTAGCGACCCTAAACGACTTTTAAATGCATTCGAGTACCACCTGTTGTACATTAAGCTTAATATTGATTGAATCATTCTCTTGCTTTTGACTTATTATACTGGCATTTTATAAAGTGCTGCAAACGATAAGCGTGTATATATATATATATATTTGTATTTATTCATACGTGTATCTATGCACGCATTTGTGTTTGTATTGATACAATGCAATAAACTAAGATGAAATGATGGATGCATAAATGAAAGTTTGATACTTTTGGCTGAAAAAAAATACTTAATAAAGGGTAAATCAGTTCTCGTTTTTACGACTTACCAGGAAGGAGGGGCCGTTGACATGGTAACGCCGGAGGTGAGCACAGTTTGGCGCGAATGTCCTGTGGGATGCCCATGGGCAGGTGTTCTCGCCTTCCTGGGTTCTAATCTCTAGCTGACAGTTAAAGCAAGTCACCCGCTCTAACAGACAGGTAACAAGATAAAGAAAGCTGTGTGGCATATAGCAAGATAGTGTTTGACGATTGTCAGAGTGGAGAATTATTAAAATTATCGTAAACGCACACCTAATCAAGCTACAATACTTCTAAATATACGTTACATTTGTATATATACAAACACACACACACACACACACACACACACACACACACACACACACACACACACACAACAAGCATAAAAACAGACAGATAGTGGTTGCTCTAAGATCAGTCTTCGAAACATTAATGTGTAGTTGGTAAAAAAAACTGTTTCATAATAACACTGATACTTTTTACGAATTTCAAATATTCATATGCAAAATTAAAAAATAAAATCCAGTGAAATTCTTAATGTAAGTTTCTTGGTAACTACACTTTGTGTTGCTCAGTTTGCCTCTCTTGATACTGCTAATTAAAGCATCTAACATAATCGATGTTGTTTACAGATATTTTTACTTTTCCTGTCAAAGAAATTACCAATATCTGTGTTTATCATTTAACCAATTAGTAAATATGTCAATCAGTTTAAGCCGTTACCGGTATCGATGTAGCGGAAACCAGCTAAAGCCATTTCAAAAGGAGGAGGCGCCCTCCAGTGTCCAGGAAACGAATGTAGTCTTCCAGACAAAGTATAGTTAGGAAGTTGCAGGTCAAAGAAGCTTTCACTCAGAGTTCGTCCAATAGTATTTGTTATATAAATACCCTGCGGGTAAAAAGTCAAAAGTGTGACACTGAAAAAAGAAAAAGAGGAAAATAACAGATACAGATAAAGAAGGAATACATGGATGTAAGATTATTTGTGTACAAATCGTGGTGCAAGACATTTGTGTTGTTGTCAAACATTGAGTAATTAATGATGTAAGTGCGATAACCTTATGTCGATATGTTTCCATGGCCAGATCCTGTCTGGTGGGCGAGTCCAGAAAAAAATGTCGAATGCGATCATCGACGTCCTCCAGATCCATCGCTTTCATCTGTTCCATCCTCTATGTTTGCTCTGGAACAGTATGGCAGACTGAACTTGCCATGGTTTAACAGTTAACATTTAAAATGTACAGCTCAAACACATTTCTATGGAAGGACTTTACTTCACGGCTCAACTCATTAGTTTATTTAACAAGACAAAGCATGACGAATAACATCGCAGCTCAAATACGGCAGAGGTTGCATTCTAGCTACGGAATTCACTCAATATGCTGTAGCCTCAAAACTCAGTCTAGTTATACATAAGACACACACCATTATAAAAGGTGACTAGCTCACTCGCACTCTTTTCCTGCCAATGTATAAATGTCCTATCATTTCTCGTCATACATTAGGATGTCGTAGGAGCCTGTCATCAACGGCCATACTCACAGTTTTGAAAACGTATTGCACAAGCACTGTGGTCCTTCATACGGGTCGCAGAACCTTAACTCCGTTGAGCACATGTAACACACATGTTTCTTTGTTAGAATGCAAAAGTGTTCCTCCCTAGGGCTTCTCTCCGATAGTCATGTGACCAAACTGATGGTTAATCTCCGGAGGTCGTAAGGTGTGTCGGCAAAGTCGTCGCAACACCTGAGTCACGGTCACATGGTGTGAGTTGAGGATACGCACGATGTCCGTTGCTTTCCAACGGCTAATGTCGATGGACCCTCGTCTCCGTCAGCACCAAGGCGCACCGGGTGATGGGGATCCTAACTGCTGTTGCTTTCGAGGATCAATAAGGCGAGCGGATGGAAGAATCATGTAACGGCAGTTGCTCCCAAAATAAAACCGCTGCCAGGAAAACATAAAATCTGTAACTCAAATGTACAATATATGTTCTGTTCTTAGCTGTATTATACAGGCCTTCGTTCTTAACTCTGTGCCTCAGCGGGTTACAACAAATCTTAAAGAACATACCTGATTTTCCATATATTACAACAAAGCAACAAGACATCAGTTACCGCATCAGAGGTCAATATGGAGGCCAATCTTCAGCTTTACAGAACATCTATCGATATCTACATACTCTTCTATTCACACAATCACATCAAGATGAGATGTGTACCTCTAGACGCAGGTGCGTCTTTCCTGTTCTGCGTCGCGGGTCCTAGTGAGAGTTTTTCTATTTTCCGCCAGTTTGTCGGATGAG
Source organism: Marisa cornuarietis (assembly GCA_004794655.1). Classification (NCBI taxonomy): domain Eukaryota; kingdom Metazoa; phylum Mollusca; class Gastropoda; order Architaenioglossa; family Ampullariidae; genus Marisa; species Marisa cornuarietis. The sequence continues at coordinate 429,135 of SMMW01000638.1, read as the reverse complement.
GAGCTCAGTTTCCCGCCAAATTGTCGGGTGGGGAGTTTAGTTTCCCGCCAAATTGTCGGGTGAGGAGCTCAGTTTCCCGCCAAATTGTCGGGTGAGGAGCTCAGTTTCCCGCCAAATTGTCGGGTGAGGAGCTCAGTTTCCCGCCAAATTGTCGGGTGGGGAGTTTAGTTTCCCGCCAAATTTTCCGGTGAGGAGCTCAGTTTCCCGCCAAATTTTCAGCATACCCCTGTTCTGCCTATTTTTTTTTTTTTTGGGGGCGTATCCGTCAACCCTTCACTTCTGGCTTCCTTGTACATTCTCACGTTTATTCGTCCCATTCATTCATCTCTTTGTATGTAAAAGGGGTTGACATTCCTGGAGAAACACGTGTCATGGGCTGGTCCGTGACAAAATATACTTACGATTGTACACGTTTTACTTGCAAAGGAAGTGTTTATTGATTACAGAAAAGAAATAACTTTTAAATCTTTTTAATTTACGCGATGGGGATGTTCATGAATTTAATATTTTCATATGTGTGGATTTAAGATCATTTTCTCCATGAGCAAACTTAGGCCGTGTTTCTGTGAATTATACTCAGTAACGATTTTCAACTTTGTATGTTTGGATAATCTCCTTATATGTAGACAGTTAAGGTTGACTGAGTTAAAATAAACAAAGAGCAGAAAACAACAATTGACTTTATAATTTGATTTGTAGACATGGTTAATCAGGGAGAAGCAGTCTGCACACACAAAAACAAGATTGCGAGGGCGAGTAAATGAAGGATGTCGTGTTTTGCTCTTGTGTCAGCAGTCACTGACTCTATGGGGAATTCCCGTTGTCATGTAATCACGTGCTCGCCGCCTAATGCACGAGTAGACCCACCTAAGGTAGTGTCCTTCTGTGGACATCTGTGGTTGCTTGGTTTTCAACTTCACAAGATCATTGGTATCAAGCTATAAATATCTGTCACATTTTCTACAAATCGGTGTCTGGACAGATGAAAATATTCAAGGGCATGTAACAAGGTGTTATCAACATTTGTTTGTCAGCAGCACTCAAGCAACAACTATAGACGATAACATAATTTTATCGCGCTGAATGACAAAACTTGATCATTAAGTAGATAAATCGAGGTATGTTGAAAAGGTTGTTCCATGTTTTGGTAAAATACGATAAATTAGCAAATAGACGCGAAATGTATTTGAGTTTGCTTAGAATGACAGATATCAGTCAAAATCAGACACAAGCAAGAGAACTTCCGGGCGAAATATTTGCTGAAACGATTTTTGCCAAACTAAATTACTAATGAAGAAATACTTTCAGGCACCGGCTGCAAAGATAAGACAACCATAATCCAAAATATAAAAGTGGAGATAGCTAGAGCAGAGGCTCATAACGAAAGCAGAGGGACCACCCAAACTAGCCCTTCACTGAACAAAAGACACACAGCACAGTTCATGGGAGAGAAAGAGAACTAAAGGTCAGAAACTGACCTGGAACAACATATTTAGACATTGCTGACAGACAAACATGGAGAACTTTAGTAGATCCTTTATATATAATACCACGGTACAAATAGAAGTAATTAAGTAAATAAAACAAAATAAAAACAGGAAGGTGTTATAAACCTTAGACTTCTCCATTCATCATATCTTTCCCTCCCCATCGACAGTATTTTTCGTATCTCCTCCTCCTCTTTCTCACTCCCCTCTCACGTCCACACACTGGTTCACTGGTAGGTGTTAACAGGTGTTTACAATGGACAGTCGTTGCCTTGAAACTGGACACCTGACACGATGCAGCCTCTTTGACGACCTGTCATCAGGTACATTGTTGGTTGCCGTTAGTTTTCCCTCACGTGCTCAAGTTACTCCGCCAGGATGTCTGAGATAGGAAATCCAAGGCAGCAAACACTTTTGTTACTAAACTGTGGAAACAGGAAGACAGAGATATATAGATGGTGTATGTTACTCACTGACTTTGAATCTTTGAATTCTTTGAATCTCTTTATCTTAATAACTTTAGACAGACAGACAGACAGCTACAGAGAGAGGGATAAATAAGGAGGATAGACAGACAGACTAAATGAATGAATAAGGATCATTAGCAGGCTGACAGTCTCACAATGAATGAGACTTTGTGCTGCTGGTGAAATCTGGTTTGGGGAAAACCCGTTTCTAGAAATGAACGTGTCTCCCTTGTGCTTACATCTTGTATACTCGCTTAAATAAACTGATAACAGTCTCTCACTCTCTCTCTCTTTCAGTGTTACATTCTCATATTCACTCTCCAAGTGCACTGGGGATTTTATTTATTATGCCGAAGACGTTCGCAAAAATATTATGAATTTATTACTGGGTCTTACTAAAGGAGACTGGCAAGACAATGTCGTACGCTGCACAGAAATAAAAACACTGAGATGCCAGAGATCAGATGCACTGCACTGCCCCTCAAAGGACAATTTCCTCACTGAGATGACTTTCTCCCTCTCACACGTTCACCGTCGCAAAGTCAAAAAAAAAAAATACCTATCCCGTTTTTGACTTGTAGGGTCATAAGGGTGATAAAATGCAAAAGACAAGCCGGACTGTTGACAGAAAGACAGAAGGTGTAACTTTTGAAATAGTATAAAGAGTAAAGTAAGGCTGACTGAACTAATGTGAACACAAACTACGTTTCCACAAGTAGGTTCGAGTCAAAAGCATGTCGCGGCATAAGTAAGGTAAGAAACTGTTGGTACATTTAGAAATTTTTCTACTACGAATTACTTCCCTTAGAAAGCTGAAAAATGTCAGCCCCTCAGGTATTTCGCTATATTTGAAAGTAGGCAATAATTTAGTTGATATAGCGCCATGTTTGTGACGGTGGCTTCTACGATAATTTAAAGACTGCAGTAAGGTGGACTAAGTGATGTACTCAAGTCTGCCTCACAGTTGTGCAACTCTTTCCAAAGCGGCCACTCCTTTGGTATCGTGCAAAGTAATCATTGAAGAGAATTAGAAGTACTTCTTTCAGTTTGTTTTATGCAACTTGTACCTAAAATTATCTTGAATATATCACCATTTAGTTTTTTTTTTGTTTTAAAGGGGCCATCATCAGACAAATGGCATCAGCATCTTTTACTAATACCATCACAAGCTTTAACTGACTGTAAGGTTTTACATAAATTTCTAGATAGTATACTCTAGAGAATTAAAAGTACCATTTTTATTCATTTTGTTCGTAAAAAGAGATTTATTTATATTAAATGTATTTAATTACTTTTTACCTACACTTATCTTAGATTTATATCAGTCATGATAATAGATATTGTTTTTCAGGGCTGTCCATTGCACTAACCATCAAGATCCTGCAAACATTTTTTGACAAAAATGGAGGAAACTTTAGCTGCAGTTGAGATTGTGTAGTGAAAGTTAGACGAGCTGGAGGACGGGCAGGGGTAATGGCTTCATCTTACTCAGATGCAGCAACTAGACAGTGCTCTGGCAGAGGAAGTCATAAAAGTAAGGATGATAAATAAATCATACCGACATTGGAAAGATGTTTATAAATGTAACAGAAAAATGACAGAAAAGATGATACTTGTGTATAGATTTATTTGTATTCCTTCTTTTGAGTTCTGCACTGTATTTCATTTGTTAGTAATTAATCACCTCTTTTCAAAGCAAGATGGTTCCATCTGAACCTGCTGATATATTGACAAGGTTGTCTGTTGACCACTTTTTGTGAGGAGTGTATACATATAAATAATGTCTCTAAAATATGTAGACAATATCTGAATAAGCAGTACAATGGATAGTCCTGAAAAAAATCTTTATGCTGATATTTTGATATACATGGATTTCAATAGGTTTTCCACTTGACAGTTTTTGTGATGGGTCTTTGTATAAATTAATGTTGGCGTTGACATGTTTGCATTTAATATGCTTGTGCACTTTTTTCTTTGAGGAGGGATGTTGCATATAATTATTTATGAAAAGTTAAGCTCACTTTTAGGGGTTTATTAAAATAAAATGGTTAATCTTTTTTTGTGCTGGATAATATCAGAATGCAAAAATAGCGTGGTTGCTGGTTTCAAAAGTGTGCTGTAATCTGGTTTCTACACATAAAGAGCAACTCACAGGTGAATAGCTAACTTTAGTCTAGTTCCACCTTGTCAAGTTAGGGACCTTACTACAAAGATAAACATAATTGGACTAACATTACCAAATAACCGGGTGTGTCCTTGGAATCTTGGCAGTGCCACACATGGCCCCATATTATATACATTGGGCCAATCTTTGCCCAAGCTGGGTGTTAATGAAATGCCACGTTTTCCCCAATCTTATGGAATGCCAAATTCGGCCACTCTTGCATTCAAGAAAATACCAATAATAGAGCCAATGACCAACCTTTTTGTCCTATATTGGGCCCATCTTTGTATGTTTGCTGGGGCATCACTAGATCCTCACGTGCGCGTGAAAACAGTTAGGTGCTGGAGAATCACATCAATGAGATCACTCCGTTGACTTCCTGGTAGATCAATACACTAATTTCTATGATGGTTTAGCTGGCAAACAAATACTTCTGTGACAAATTCACAAGTTGTGACGATGGGGCTGGTAAACAAATACTTCCATAACAGCAGAAAGACGGCGAGTTGACTTGCTTACTTAGTGTGTGCCTTGTAGCAATGGTTGCTGCATTGGATTCCTGGAACTTGTGTCCATAGTAACTGTCCTTCAGAAGTAACAGTCAAAAGTAGCAAGTGTGTATTTATCCTTGTGTTAGACAACAGGCAGGTCATACAGCAGTAGGTCACTAGCTCGAAACTAACAGGGAAGGTTTTTATCTCTTAAGCTTCTTCTTGTGAGTCATATTGTGTGACAACACACACACACACACACACACACACACACACACACACACACACACACACACACACACAAGGGTGGGCATAAAAGTACTAAGAGCTGTGAGAGAAGTGATATAAGTAGAAAGCTCACACCAATTTCCTGTACAGAAGGAAACCTAACCAAGTCTCAACAGTTTGGTGTCATTCATGTTACACTGAGTAGCGCTACTCCATTGTCTCTTGGCACATTGGTTTCTTAGTCCTTCATAACAATGATTTTCATATTCATTCCTTAACATGTGTTAATATTCTTGAGATGTGGTTCTCTTCTAAGTGTGATTTTATTCATTCTTTCTTTGTTTCTGTTATTCTAAAGACCCATCACTGCCAGGCTCATCACTCTGTGGCATGAGCCAGACCCAGACACTCCTGGCACAACACTCCATGGCCCACCTCTCGGTTCTCAGACTGCGCCTATTGACAGTTACAAAACATTACAGATCTATATAAAATACAAGAAAAATTTCAGCTTGTACAAAAATCCAAAGTACGAAAGAAATGTGAAAACCACACTTTACTAGGAAGACAGCCTCCACTTCCTCACATGTTGTCTCTCGGCATTTGCCGGGTCTCTCTGGTAATTGAGGCACAGACCGGCGACCGCTAATTATTTTGTCTTCCTCTTTTTTCTTCCTTTCAATTAAAAAAAACTATCATTGGACAGGTATGGCTCGGCCACCGGCGCTGTCAGTCTTTTGTGACAAATACTTTATTATTATTATAACCACTTTGAGTCAACGGTTCTTATGATCTGACATTCAATTACATATTCATTTTCTTCTTCATTTTAGATTATCTGCAATTTTCTTCTTCTATTGTCGAAACACACACACACACACACACACACACACACACACACACACACACTTAATAATCTCGCTTCCTGATAGAGTGCATCTCCTTATTAGGCTAGGTGAAGATGCTCATTATGACCTACTTACATACAGTACAGATTGAAACTATTTTTGTCCTCATCTCTTTCAGCTAGGAACTCACGCCCTGTGCTTCCACTGTTACAGTCGAGGATCTAAAATTACATCAAATAAAAACAACTCTTCCGCTCACTGGTCAGTGGGACTGAACCTCAGTTTGGTCTGTTTGACCCTCGACACAACTTCTGACAAATGTCCTGCGTGTTACTTGTGGTAGTCAAGTGTCCAGTACTTTTCTGTTGGCATACAAACAAAGTATTGGCTCGGGTTTCCTCGAATACCCACACGCAACGCTAGGGGGAAGCCAGGCAGCATTGTTACAATACTTTTAGCCAGACTTCTTCTAAAACAGAAGTTAACTGGTTATTTTCTGGAAACGGGAAGAACACAAGATTAGAAAACACAAATGAACCACTCATCCAGAAAGTTCTTAGACGGATAACACACACACAAGCGCACACGCACACACACACACGCACACACACACACACACGCACACTCTCGCGCACACACACGTAGACAGACACTTAATCTTCCTTAACCAACATATTAATAGTAACTAATTTTTTCCCTAGGAAGAATACTATTAATAATGATAAGATGAAGAGGACGACGTAGACGATGACGACGATGATGATATGTGTTTGTTTGTTTGTTTTTTGTTTTTTGTGTTAGTGTGCGCCTGCTTTTGTCTGAGTGTGCTTGTTTCCTGACGTGTGTGTTTGAGTGTGTGTGTGTGTGTGTGTGTGCGTGTGTGTGTGCGTGTGTGTGTGTGTGCTCGCGCGCGCTTTTTATTTTCCGTGTTATGTGTTTAATTTCGTAAGTTTCGTGACGTGAATGTTTCTGGGCCACCATGCTCATGTTCAATTGATCCTAAAATGCGTCCTGTTGGGATGGTGGTGGTGGTGGTGTTGGTGGTGGTGGTGGTAGATATCAACTACACGGTCTAAATATGGAATGTGAATGACACGAGGAACAACCCTTTAGTCACTGTGGTTACCTCACACTTGACCAATGAACTAACAGGGGAAGTTTCGTCTTGTGTAGCTGTGAACACAGACAGTCGCCTACTTGAGATAAGTGGGGGATATATAGATCGCCTTCATAAATGATACTCAACATTCAAACGCTTCCTACAGAAGAAAGTATTACAGACATAACAACTGTAAAACATATTTTACAAACTATTGACAATAACAAACGCTGCCTGGCTATTAACTAAACAGCTTGTAGAGACAGTTATCGAGGACATCTCTCGTCTGTAACAAGTAAAGGAGGCGAGACTGAGTGTCCCACGTGTCAGAAGATGTCCTCGCAAAAGCTGGACATATCCACGGACTCCACCTGCAGCTCTGCCAGCGACAGCTACGCATTTGTGTTCGACATCGACGATTGTCGCCTCCGTCGCTATCCCTCCCTGTCCGTTAAGAAGAGCAAAAGGAGGAAACATCGACTGTCCCGGGTGGCCTGTGTTATCAGCCTCATCAGTCTTCTCATGGCTGTTGGTGTCTTGGCCTGGGTTCTTCTCGTCACCTTGACAACCTGGGTGACATCACAGGCAGCGACTGACAGAGAGATTTGCCTGCCATGTGACTACACCACCTATGAGTCCTCCCGGTCATTGGTCAAGACCGCCCTGGTGCTACGGGGGGACCACAACGGTTCTGTCGCCTGCTGCGCCACAACAAGAGCCCAGTACCTGGCCCTCCTGCTGCTGGTAAATACAGTCACGTGGTACTCACGTGGTGAAGTACTTGGGCTGCACTCCACATGCTTGACCGATGTGTGCGAATGACATCTGTCATCTGAGTGTGCACGTGAAAGGAGTAAATGAAACCCTGACAAATTATTGTATTGTGTTTGGTCTTTGTATTATGTTTTATTAGCTGTGTTTGTTTGTTGACATTGTTTCAACTATCCATTGCTTAGTTTTTAACTGCAGGATAGCATCATTATGGTAGAAACCCGACCATCGATAGTCCATAATCCAAATCAAAACTGCCGGTAATAACCATTGTATCCAACTTGTTTTGCTGTCGAAATAATTTTGCATATTTTTAATGTTATTTAATAACATTTCAACTTAACGTAAGTGGTTTAATGTAAGAGTCTTTCTTTTGCTTTCAGATTCTTCAAAGTCAGGACAAAAGAGAACAAGAACATGCAGGTAAAGTGAGTGAGTGAGCGAGTGAGCGAGCGAGTGAGTGAGTGAGTGAGTGAGTGAGTGAGTGAGTGAGTGAGTGAGTGAGTGAGTGAGTGAGTGAGTGTAACAAAACATCACATGTTTGTTTAGATGAGGTAGGGCGCAGTGCTGGAAGTGTAAACACACTCCATGTCTGAAATGTCTCCCTCTTTGTACAGATGGTCTGACGCAGAGGCAGCCTGCAGTCCATTCAACTCCTGCCCCACAGCCAGCTGTCTCTGCACACCTGTTGTTCCGACCAGGTGAGTGGAATAGTTCCTGTAACCTCCTGGGTGATCACCTACACCTTAGATACGTTTTAAGTTTATTAGCTACAGGAAGAAAAACCCTGATGAGCTTATTGATGAATCACGAGTGTATAACATCCTATTCAGCGAGTAATGGGGATAGACAGGCATTTTAAAGGACCTTCAACATTTTAAAATGTATTATTATGAACAACAGTGTCTTCATTCGCGGTAATCTGGTTTGTCTTCCGAAGCTCTGGATCTGCTTCTTTATTCCCCCTTCTTGTGTTAGGTTAGCCAGTTCACTTGTGCGGATGTCAGTGTTTTCCATCAGACTGATGGCGATGATAGCATTACATGATGACTAACTGAGTTCAACAGTCAGGACAAGGATGTCCCCTTTTATCCTGTCAATAAGCAGGGTTAGACTCGACAATGAGATAAGAGAGACGGAGAAGAACTGGGTTCAGGACAGAGACAAGCATCTCAAAGCACACTGTCACTGGGTCAGGAGTTTACAAGTGTGTGTGTGTGGGGGGGGTCAGATAACTGGGCCAGTGGGGGAGGGTGTGTTGAGTGCGATGAGTCAGACGACAAGTTGAAACTGTCGTCCATTTTCTTCCTTGTGGACACGAGCGTGGATGCGTGTGTGCGTGTGTGCGTGTTTAGTCTCGGATTATCCTTGTGTGGTATAAGAAGGAGGGATTTCCATAAAAGCAGGAACACAAAGTGAACATGACACAGACCCTGTAGGCCAGGATTTTCTTGTAGATTTTAAGTCAGTGCTCTTATACGTGTATATACCCTGCTTCCTGTGTTAACAATCTTTGTCCTCGTTAAACCGGTCAGCGCTGGGTCATTATACTCAAAAAATGAAGCCTTTCAGAAAAATGAATAAGATGAGGATGGTGATTTCTGCACGTAAAGAAATTTATATTTACCACCTGGTTACAGTTATATCAATGTTAGCTGGCAGTTGACAGATTTATATCTCTCACAGGTTTAGGACCAAGAGAGCGGCAGCAGTGGAGCGGACCAAACGAGACACACCTGTCTCATGTCACACCTGGCGTGAGGTTCTATGACAATGCACTGTACGTGCTCACCCCGGGTGTGTATTACGTCTACGCTCAGTTCCTGTTTGATATCGACAAGGAAGGTGGACCACACGTGGTCAGCGGCTACGTCTTCCGGGACAGTGTGGCGCTGCCCTACCTGTCAGGTATCCTGCTCAAGGCTCGCCACACCTCGCTCGGGGGCGACAGGGACTTCCACGTCACTCATGTCGGGGGACTCTTCCAGCTGCAGGCGGGTGACCAGCTGTACGTCAAGATGTCGGACACCTCTCTTGTGTCTAATGACGAGAAGGGCAGCTTTTTCGGGATGTTTAGGGTAGGAGATTAGGACATAAAAAACGGCTTTTGTTATGAGATAAACATTTCAACACCGTACAGGAATACAAACATATTTGTATAGCATGCCAATGTCCATACATTAATTTTTATTAAATCGTTGTTTCGAGAAAAGAATTATTTCGTAAATCATAGAATTGGTAAAATATTTAATATTGAAGAAACGTTTATTTACAAAATTTGTCAATGTTAAAAATCTGTGTATGTATATACATATGTAGCAATGTGTTTGTGCAGATATGCTTATAAGTATTCACGTAGGTATGAAAAATATATGATGATTTATGAATGAATGCATTGGACGTAGAATTGGATGTTAAACTGGTGACAACTTCCCTTCTCAAGTGCCATGAATATACTTAGTCGTACATTGATGATGTAACGCGCTTAAACACGTTTCAATTACTATTAAACATAGTTTATTAGTAAACATGTTGATAGAACAGCGAGTTTCGTCACCTTGGCAACGACTACTTCCACGTGTGCTAGTTCAGGTATCTACATGTATCTGAGTCAAAGCTACAATCAACAGGGTGGGACAGCAGTGCAGTCCACTGTTACAATGGTGTAGTGACATCAATCGTCAGACTGTCCTGACGACATGATTCACATCCCGCGTATGTCTTAGGACAAAACAATTTGCACTGTGTGCAAGATTACTGTAAATACTCATGTAAATAATTCAATCTGTAATTATACATTATAATATAGTAATCTGACCTTATAGTCCTACGATTATTAGCTTTAGGAAGGATATATAACATATGCACGATGACAAAAATGTAAATTACAAAAAATACAGAACTGTCATGTCAAGCAATTGGTCAGATATATCAAAATGTGTCTTTGGGACATTTATGTGACGTGTGATATAGATATTTATGACTGACAATGGATCGGGCATTATTTGTGGTTATATATATATATATAACATTATAGACATATACGTCTGTTGTTATCAGTAGTAATATTATACTGCACTCACGCTGTGTTACAATAATAGCAGCGAGACATGGTGTGTGTCTGTTCAATCAAACACTTGTATAACTGCATCCCAGTTCCTGGCTACCTACTGTTCTGTAAAGCTACACTGATATACTGGGGAAAGTGTTGCTGTGTACTGTCAATGTTGTGTGATGAGATATTTCACTGATTATGTGAGGGTTTACTCCACTGACATTGTGTAGAGGGCTACTCATTGTGTGAGGTTATGATACTCGACTGACATTATAAGGGGGAGCTCTGCTTACCTTGTGAGGGTATAAACTACTGACATTGTATGATTGATAACGTGTTTACATTGTAGGAGTATGCTCTATATACCCTGTGAGAGTAAACTTTACTCACATTGTGTGAGGGGGATAGTCTACTGACATTGTGAGGGTACACTCTAAGGACATTGTGTGAGGGGATAGTCTACTGACATTGTAAGGGTACACTCTAAGGACATTGTGTAAGGGGATAGTCTACTGACATTGTGAGGGTACACTCTAAGAATATTGTGTGAGGGGGATAGTCTACTGACATTGTGAGGGTACACTCTAAGGACATTGTGTAAGGGGATAGTCTACTGACATTGTGAGGGTACACTCTAAGGATATTGTGTGAGGGGGATAGTCTACTGACATTGTGAGGGTACACTCTAAGGATATTGTGTGAGGGGGATAGTCTACTGACATTGTGAGGGTACACTCTAAGGACATTGTGTGAGGGGATAGTCTACTGACATTGTGAGGGTACAGTCTAAGGATATTGTGTGAGGGGGATAGTCTACTGACATTGTGTGATGGGGATAGTCTACTGACATTGTGAGGGTACACTCTAAGGACTTTGTGTGAGGGGATAGTCTACTGACATTGTGAGGGTACACTCTAAGGACATTGTGTGAGGGGATAGTCTACTGACATTGTGTGAGGGGGATAGTCTACTGACATTGTGCATACCGTGATGTGTTCACGTGTACATGTTACATATCAAAACGCTCATCGATTTACCTTTCAAAGGCAGCTGTTCCTTGTGTAAACCATGTTTAGAGTGTTGTATTTAAAGTTCTTCCCATCAGTATTATATCTTTATATTTTACACTTCTTGTTTTAAATTAAACATCTTTTAGAAGTGTTAAAATATCTTGGATAATAAAGAACACATAAAGTGTAAAATTATTGTTGTCAACTTATCAATGTTGGTGTTACACTGACTTACAAATTAGTAGATGTGTGTATTATTTCTAGGAGGAAAAGCATACTAATAATATCCGTTACAAATATTGCCATTATCTTACTTCATAATCATTAATTTCATCGGCTGCGTCCTGATTGTTGTCAGGATGCTTGACTCAGGATGCCTCAATGTACCAAAGGGAGAGAATTGCATCTGTAACGTATGATAAAGAAACATAACTACCTCCCTTGACTAAACACTGTCCGATCCTGATGATACATAATTATTTCTGTAGATACCGTAGAACAGAACACTAAACTTTAATGGAAGATTTGATTTGATTAATGAAAGAAACATTAACATCCAGATACCGCCGGAAGCGCGTTAATTAGTGAGAGGTTAGATATTTAGATAAATAGGGTCAAGGTCAGGGTCAAGCAGTTTGGTAGTGTGTGTGTGTGTGTGTGTGTGTGTGTGTGTGTGTGTGTGTGTGTGTGTGTGTGCTGTAGTCCTGCAGATCTCATATTCCGCACTAAAACGTTTGTAAAAGAAAGCGAGAGTGTTTGGAAAGTTCTAGAAGGTCTATCGTGAAGCTTGCATTGTAAGGTGTTTTTTGTTCTTTCCTTAATTCTAGGAGAACAAACGAACAATACACCCTAAGTGACAAATACACAAGAAGGAATGCACATTGAAAATATATTTATTTGCATTATTTACTCAAGTATTCACAATCTGTCCTTTTCTCACAAAAGCAACTCGTACAGCTATAATAATTTGCTCTTACCTCCTCTGAGTCGCAATTTTACCCAAGTTACTAAGTCACTGATGACTTAGAGAAGAGAAAACAGGTTTTAAGGTACATAAGTTACTTGACAGCAGATCCAGACACCTGCACTCTACAATGATACTTTTCTGTGACTGAAATAAGGTACGGGAATGAGTGACCCCCCAATCCCCGGCTGTGTAGACACTGTCTGCTTCCCACTATTTATACCATCAACCATGGAGCTACCTCATCTTATCCTCAATTCCTTTCCCCAATAAAAATGATGACCGTATTACAGGCTTCTGACTGGCTACCTCGATCACGTGGTTTGATCTTATTTCCATATCCTGAGTCGCTGATAAGTGATCAGATGCTGGTGTGAGTCAGTACAAGTGACTGTAGTTTTTAGATCGCCATGCGGCCATACACTTCTCTCTTATCTTCCCTTTACTCCAACCCCCCCACACACCGCTACATCCAAGGCAGACGACCTCCTTCTTCCAATCCACCAGACGACACCTCACGTCATTCCTCCTTTTACGTCACGCGCTCTAAACCATAGTCCAAACGTACATTGAAGGGCCACTAACTCTGGTACTTAAAACAAACAAGGGGGCTAACTCCATTCCTGACATTCGCTTTTTCGCTTTGAACACACTACACACGCTTAACCAGTGAGGGCTAGATCTCTCATCCCTGACATGAGGTAGTATTCGAGATACAACAGTTCACTTCGTCGATATAGGGGTCTGTCCGAACTGTCGTTCTCCTTGTTGTACCCCATGCAGAATACTTTAAGGCAGACTAATTTATTCTTGAACAGTAACAAGACTTAAAAAAAAACAAAAGTTAAACACGAAAACAAGACTATAAAATATACGCTTGTTAAAATGAAGGGGAATACAGACAGGGAAACCTAAAAAATGTCTCTCAGTCTAACGGACAGTATAAAAAAGAATAAGATGATCACTTACACTGGGAATAAACAGACCATGATAATGGCGGTGGAGTTAGACAAAGGCATTAAAAGCATAACACTATCATGGTCGATATACTGACGTGCAGAAACTTTACTTTCATTCCTTATTCTTTAGTAACACTGCATGTCATGGTCATCGTGCCGATTACAAAACGTAGACACATGTATAACAAAGGTAGGACACACGTATAATAAAAGGTAGAACATATGTATAACACATGTAGAAGACACCTAAAACACACTTGGAAAGCATGCATTAAAGACGTAGAATACAATCGAACACATGTAGAACACACAGGTACGACATGTAGAATGTTGCTCTTGTGTGTGACTATACAAATCTCTGGTTGATCGACAATCGCCAACAGTTTTAGGGCACAAATATACTCGCACAGCAGTCGCTTAGTTTCCCTATTAATCTACCTGTCACAGGTAACAGCTCCTGTAAGTAGTTGTCTCAAAATCAGATAGAATAAACCAAGCAGTTTAACCTCAAAGGTCAGCCATTAAGGGGCCGAAAGATTCCACGACCAACAAGCTTCACAAGACCTTATTGTCCAGTGGATTAAAGTGCAAACGAATTGACAGGTACGTTATTTATTTTTCTTTGAGGAGGATACAATTATTTACTTAGATTAGAATACTTATAGCACGTGCCACAAACTAACAGCAACAGCAGCAATCGGTTGGAGATTTTACAAAGCCGGAGTTAGGGGGAGGGGGGGCCTTCGGCAAATACAATTGTGAGGCTTTTGGAAGCCGACACAACAAACGTAGCAGGGCGATACAAAGTGCTGGATGTCTTCACAATAATAAATAACCATATCAGATTTGTAACAAAAACTGGTTCACACAGTAACGAGCAAACGAATTTACTCTGCTGAAAAGGAAAACGACATGAATTTTTAGAATTTCAACCAAATTACGGTTGGTCTCATCCCGACGGTCCACTTGTTAGCGCCGGGCCCACATCAGGCGAGGGTCCTTGGGTGGTCGCCCCTGCTCGTCCCCCCACCCTAGTGCTGGCTCTGCAGTTTACTTGATACCTCGGCCAAAAGGCGTGTTGACTATAAATTGATAATATACACCACAAGCATGACCGGTACTGACACCAGCATGAAAAGGTATTGTATTCTTGTTTCGAGATTTTCATCCGACACCTTGTGCAAATATTGTACCTGAAATAGGTGTTAGTTTCATAGCAAAGCTTTAACTGCCAGAACGGTGTGTAAACATCGCTACATCCAGCCTCCCCAACATTTCATCCACGACCTTCACAGCCACCACCACCACCACAATAATAATAACACTTATATAAAGATACGTATAGCGCCATCATCATTCACTCGGTTACCATGCACGTCACAGTCAGTTGAAACACACGTCACATAGACTAAAGTACACGTCACACAGACTGAAGTACACGCCCCACGGTGCGTAACAACCAGAAGTGTAGTAGTGGGCTGTAATACATGTCACACTCAGGTAACATATGTCCCAGTCTACACAATTAACCAAAGACTCCGTGTACACGACACTCAATTAAAATAACGTATCGCTCGTCAAAAAGTCCTCGTTATAATCAGCTGCAGTGTCTCAATATTGGCTGAAATACAAATAACTCTTGGCTGAAATGAACGTCACGCTTGTGTGATGCACATCGTACTGCTTCAACTTCACACAGCCTTCAGCTGCACAGCAAGTAACTTTTGACTGCAGTCACTCATTTCAGTGGGGCGTCACAGTAGGGTAGCATCATATACACATCGCTTTGTTCGCAAAATGAATAATTACATAAGGGAGGAAACTACTAGGACCTTCAGGAATTGTTGCACTTTGGATTACTTCCCTTTAACAGCTTAAAATATTAACCAATCACGTATCTTGTTATATCCGCCGTCCGCGACGTTTTAATTGATCAACCGCCATATAAAGTTGGTTGCCAGTTACCCAATTTGATATGGATTTGTACTCTAACAACCAAATATGAGAAGAAAACAGTAAGTAATATGTTTGTTTGGAACTTTATGTTTGTATATATATATATATATATTGTGTGGGGGATTTTTTTGTTTTTTTTTTCATGATTTGTGGGCTTCTTGCGATCTATGACATCTGTGTCGCACGGTTACAATCTTTGATGTCACTACAAGAAAACAAAATCTGTATTTCTTTAAATTTTTACCACGTAAAAGTTTTAAGAGTGCTCTTTAAAATGGTGTCTCATACATAGCTGTCTTTATTGTAGGTTAATCGATATAAATGTTCAAAATACCGGTCGAAACTTTAAGCTGGGGCATTCGCGGCCACGTAGTCTATTAAGGGTTTATACTAGTGTCACCGACATCTCGGGGCACAATAACAATAACACAGGGCTGTCCTGAGGCGGAAAATAACGACCTGGTCCGGTCTGGACAGCTGATGGTAACTGTCTCGTGGTTGTTGTGGCCTGTACATAGATTTGATGAGTGTTTTCATCTCTGACATGTTGACTGCATTGTCTTCTTGCTCGTCCTCTGCACCCAACTTAGCCATCCTGTCAGCCTCCTCATTCCCATCTATTCCGCAGTGTGATGGGATCCATTGTAGGGCTGTTCTGAGGCACTTGGTGTTTAGCAGTGCATCCTCCAGGTCTGGCAGTTTGTTGTTGTTGATTGCCTGCAGCACAGACAGAGCATCGGTCAGGAAGACAACCTGGCTGTCGTGGTCTGCTTTGCTGCTGATGGTATTTGCTGCATGGACCAGGGCTTCTATTTCTGCTCTATAGTTTGTACAGTGGAGGCCAGTTGGTATTGCTGCTGCCTGCCGCTGTCCATTTGGGAACTGGATGTAGACACCAGCCCCTCCTCTTTGGGTAGCATCTGTGGCTGACCCATCTGTGTAGGCCCTTATCCATGATTCCTTGGGGTACCTTTCTTCTAGCATGGCTAGTGTCAGGGCTCTCTTGCTCACGACTGCTTCAACATCTACACAAGAAGCTACACCTCGTACCGTCCCCGAGATGCCCATGTGGAGAAGCAGACCAGACTGCAGAACATATCCTACAGGACTGTGGGAACCTCCGTCCCCTAAGGGAAGAGATTTGGCCACAGCCGGAGACTCTGCTTAACAAACTGTACGGGCCAGCGGAGACTCTACGAAAAACCACCAGTTTCATCTCAATAGCTGGCCTCCAGGTGTAACCAGGCGAACGACAAAAAAAAAAAAAAAAAAAAAACACGGCTGTAACTTCTTGACACACTTTATCTCATATTAATTTCGCTGAATATATTATAATTATCTCTTTCTCTCTATTTACATATTGGTGTAGAATATTCCTAAATATGCCAAATCCGTTTTAAAACAGTAATGCTGTGCGTCTGTAAGTGTATGTTTATGTTTGTAGGAAACTCGCTGTTTTCTTTATGTCCGACATTAATCACTGAGGTGTCGCTAATGTCTGAGCAGATGGAAACCTGTAGGTGAGCATTAGAAACATTCGGGTACTATGCCGACCTTTGTCTGTCTCCAGTCATTGAGTCGTTAGTGAAACAACTGACATCTCGAGTAGACAACGTGGTGTGTGTTATGTCGCTGTTGTCCCCGATTACTCTAGGATTATAATATTGTGTATGTGACTCTGTGTGTGTCTTAGAAACGTGTGTGTGTGTGTGTGTGTGTGCGCGTGTGCGTGCGCGCGCGCGCGCGTGTGTGTGTGTGTGTGGTCGCGCTCGCGTACGTGAGACAATATGCATTTGAACAAGTGGCGCATGGAACATACACGTAAGTCCTTGGCCTGAGGGTCGTGTTTCCGAGAGTCTGAAATTTCAAACCAACGGACGCCACCTGCTTTGTGACTAGTATTTATCGCCATAATAACAACACGACTCTCGCTGACAGGATGAAGCTTCATTCAAGCTGTCACATGAAGAACGTAAATCCCGAGATTAAAAATAATTTTGCGGGACTGAAAGAATATCCATCACAAACACCAGAACCATTTCTTCCGCCACCACTAGATATAAACGAATAACATAAATTAATATCTGCATAAAAATGAATTTGGTTAAACTTTACTGCAGTAATTAACGACTTGATTGGATTGATGATCAAACTTGTATTCGTAGTCAGTACGATCAACCACGGGTTAAGAAAAATAGAATTGAATTGCCACGTCATACAACTAATAATGAATTATTGTATACACTATGAACAAATACTTTAAGTTCATACGAGATAAATTGAACGTGTCACTAGGTTGAAAAACACACAACATTTATTTGTAATGATCAAGCAGCTGTAATAAGCAGGAGAAAACATTACTATGGTTCACATGCTGCCACACGAGGCTGTTGTTCTCCATGTCAACAAAACTTTCACGAATTTCTGTCTCTGTTAAGAATTGCGTATTCTGTCATCAATAAAACAAATGATTGCCTTGGGTTGCCAGGGTATATAGAGTGTATTGGTTGACCGAGTCAAGGACCTTACACGACTGACACAAACTTTAATCCACAAACCCTGTGACTAGTCTCCGTCCCTACTGGTACCTTTACTAATAACAATACGCAGAACAATAACAAAATCCAATAAAGAATACCATCTGCCAAGCCTCTAACTGTCTGACACGTCGTACACAGAGTAGAATGAGCCTCACACACCGCACATGTTGTGGTGTACAAAGCTGTCTCACACCTCAACTGCAACCTGTAACTTATTGGATTTTTCAATATTCAGGGATTTCCACGAGAGTTCTGCTCTTAGTGACTTGTTCTCTAAGCGTTGCTTGATCTCACACTAGTGCACACTCTTCTCAACATCCTCCTTGATAACAACATTTCTAAGTACATGTATTACAATATCGATGAGATTTACAGGAATAAAACCTGTGGCATGACGAGTATTTACTGAAATAACATCAATAACATCAATATGAATCTCCACGTGATAGAAGTTCGTGGTATGAAGCACGAGTTTGTATTTCACATCCTGATATCACATGTCAGCGACCCTTTGCTGTTCTTTGTAACCTGGCACTAGGATGCTGCTCCCAACACGATTCCTGAAAACTCTGTTTACCTTTATTCTACTATAAAGTTAATTACTCCTACGTTAATTTGTCTGCTTCAACTAAACCACGAATAGTATTTCAATTATTATATTTCAAAGTCTTACTAATTACAAGACCTGTAAAAAGGTACTTTATTTGGACAAACAATTGCTGATGCCTGAACACGCGGTTAATCTACATATCTGTTTCTTTCAAGAGTTGTGGGAAGAATACCGACTATCGTTCATTCACTAGCAAACTCGATCGGTAATGTGTGTGTGTGTGTGTGTGTGTGTGTGTGTGTGTGTGTGTGTGAGGGGGGGGGCTCCATTGAACACTACTCACGCGCGTACTTCTGCTTTCTCTCACTCGTACACACTAACACACGCACTATTCACTAATACACGTTCTCTGAAAAACTAAAGTGCAATCCTAACAATCACATGCACCCTGTGCACGCACACAGACCGTGAAGGAAGTCGCAGTCAACGGTCGGCTACGTCACACAGGGTTTTAACTGTCGTGGTCTTTAAACCACCCGGGCTATCAACCACCCGCATGCGCAGACGGTAGGTCAGTGTGTAGTTGTAATGTAATACTGCAAATAGGTTGACGGCGATCAATTGGCTGAAGCTGTTACTGTAGTGAATGAGACAAACTAGTTTAAATGTGATCTTGACAAGTTTGCACAAAACACACTGGTGTTAGGGTTAAGGTTTGGGGTAGGGTTAGGGATTAGGATTAAGGATTAGTTGTAGCTTTGTTATAGCAAAAGTACTGAGCTGTAAAAATCCTTATTTGAGTTGAGTGTTTGTCGTCGACAACCGCGTTGGCAGAACCCATGTAAAAAGACAATCGTTAACTTCCCCCTCTACGACACTGTCATATAAGAATACATATTAAATAAATATTCCAAAAAATACATATTAAAGGACAATGGTTGGTCTGTACGTGCAAAATAATAGTAGGCTGCAGATCCCCAAAATTCCAGACCACATTAGGCTCTAGATATCTGTCACATACAATACAATGTAAATAAAGGAAGTGCCAGCAATAATGGCTTCTGTTGTATATTTAACCAAACCGCAACAGAAATATGAGAAGAGTCCAGTCACGTGACCCTGCTGACTGGCCTGGCGTGTAACGATGTTGATACAGACTCACAAACACGCTGTGCACACCACAGATCATCTTTCTTCATCGGCAAAACAACTCTAGTCAGGGGAACTATGGGGAATGTCGTGTACTGGCCTCTTCACTAAAACATCATTCATTATATTTCTTTCTTAAGCTTCTAAAGCTTGGCACAACAAACTGCTATGATTTATTATCTCACAATGTTATCAGTTTCGAAAACAAAAAAAAAACATTGCATCAGCAGTCGTATCAGCAGACATCTCTATTTAGTTACGACATTCACTCACATGTCCAGGAACATACACGCACGCACGCACGCACCATAGCATGAAGTGTTTATCCGGCTTAATACGTCAACTAGCAGCTGGACGTGTTCTTCCCACGTCTCCGTCGCTAGCAACAGATCGTCCATAAAGTTATGAACGCTTTTTCGCTCCAACCCTCGAAGGAGGTAGATGTGTGTACCGCCAGGTGGGTGCCGGGTACAAGAGATCGGCGTTGGTCCATCTCTATCTACAGTGGCCTGTATTTCCACCAGCTAGTACCACTCGGGTCTAGTGGTGTGATAATAAGGTCACGAAGACAGCCTGACAGGGAGAGGAAGAACGCCCGCTCTGAGTCAAGAGCGTATGCAGCCGCGTGAGTGAAGGCGACGGGTCTCAAGAGACGGAACTACACCTGTCGTACGTTCCAGAGGTCTGGGGACGGGGTTCCCGGGGAATCAGGCCAAAGAGGCAGCCAGAGCCACGGCGGAAGAGGGCGACACAAGTCGTCAAGAATACAGCGTGTGTTCAGTGGACCATCCCAGTGTGAAGGACTGAAGCAGTTCAAGAAGTGGTTTCCAGGACTGGTGGTCAGAGAACGGACTACGGGTCCGTGTCGTATGTATTTTAAGTGTAAACATCTGATGTTGTTTGTGTATGAGCGGGAGTAACAACTCTCAACAGATCTTTGTACCTATATGGAATGTCACTATATTATCCTATGATCTTTTAGTGTGCTCAATCTGATTTTACTTTGTGTGTAATTATAATTTTATATGGTTTCCAACCTTGTCTGTTGGTTGTGTGTGCACACGTGGGAAAACGTAGTTGTAATACGTAAGCGTGTGGAAAGTGCGAACCACGGGTGATTTGGTGTGAGGGGCTTACAGTGGGTACAGCGAGCCAGCAGAGAGTCCCATCCCCCTCGGGCTGGTTAGCCCAGATCCTCTTATCCGTGGTAATTAATTCGTCACAAATGGGAAATATATTGAAGTTACTTTGTGAACATAATCACAAAATAGTTACAGATATCTTAACTTGCCAGGGTAAATAATACACGTCTAGAGTATTCTATGTGCTCAAGCTTTCGTTACGATATGGCAATATTCTTTATTATCACATCATAGGCGATTGAGTTTCCTTCACACGTAGATTTTTGTTTAGCGAAACTGTTTTCTAAGGCCGAGAACTTTATGCTCATATATATAGATGTCGTTCTGTGTCACATACACAGCATCCATTGCTACCCACATGGCGAGACCAATGTGTGCTTTCTTTAATCGAAGCTCATTAGGGTGCAGCTTAGCTCATTATGTTGAAAATGCTAATGGAAAAAGAAAGAAACAAAAAGAGAAATGAATAAAATATATGTACAAGTCAGTGTAACGGGATTTATTGAGGTTAGCAAACCACATAAACGTGAAGCTTTGCAGAGGACGGTGTCAAAGCTCATAATTATTAGACCATAGGGTCATCACTAATAAATTTTATCATAAGAGGATAGTGACAACCCTCATAATTATAACGATAATAGTGTGGAGGTCATTCCAACAGATAAACACTTTCATAAACATTGTTCTGAGATTGAAGACAAAAAAATCCTTGATACTGTTTAGGTGTCATTATTTTGAGAAATAGGAGAAAAATTCCATGACTAGTACAGTATATTGTGAGGAGCACATGGGCTGTGTGGTGGTGGTGGTGGTGGTGGTGGCTGGGTTTGTGAATCCGGTGACGCTGAGGGTGACCGCGACATATGGAGGAGATGTGGGGTACCTACCCAACCCTTAAATCCTCGAACCAATGAGCGTAGGCTTGTCCTGTCTCGTAACGTTGGTGTACTTAGCGAGGGTGTTGTTAGCAGTTAAACTACTAATTAAACGTATTGTGGGTATATGCTACTTGATGTTACGGTAAAAAATGAGAACATGATGTAAATTGGCGACGATGTTCCTATTTCGTCGTCAATGCCTCGTTCATGTGTCATAAATCTACGGTCCAAACCTGTTCAAGAAACTGTTGTTGCAGTCAAAAATATTTTCAAACGATACACTTCATTTACAGTTTATACAACAATCCTCACTTACAGACACGCTGGCACAATCGGCGTCAAGCTCCACTGTAGGTGCCACGTCCACCAAACGAACTGAGCTCATGAACTCCTGTCATCGCCAATGGACATCCTGCTGAGTGACAGACAACTGTAGTCACATGTGCTGCCGCTATACAGGATGTTATTTCTCTTATCCGTACTCAATCCCCTATCACTTTGCAATGATAATTAAAGCACGAAGAACAAATGCATGGTGATGACTATAAATGTGGATTACTGTCGACTCTCAGTACCTGTACAGGCAACCATGTCTTCAGTAACATTCATCCTGCTGCTGGCTCTTGGTAGCGTGTGTCGTGAGTAGTTTTCACTTCATTGTCTTTACTTTTACAAGCTACCCTCTCTATACTCATAGTCTTCTCTGTCGTCGTACGACGATAACTACTCGTCTTTTTTAACGGAAAATTCCTGACTTCTCATTTCCTTTCTCTTTGTTGTATTAAAAAAAAATTAAGATAGAAAATATTCAAAGTCCATTGTTTACCTGTCATGTGATGTTGGCAGATTGCTTTCAGTGTGATGACTCATGGATTAAATATGGACACTCCTGCTACGCCTACATTAAATTTTTACACACATGGGCAGACGCAGCGGTAAGTTTGTGATTTTTACCTCTTCCCAGCAATAAAATGTGAGTGGAATTTAAAAATAAAACTTACGATAGCAGAGTAGAGTCCTACGCCTACTGATGTACATGGGTGCATTAAATATCAGTGGTGAGAATAAAAAGCGGAGCCAACCTTCTTGTTCCATCACCTTTAACTAAGGCCAACATTTCCGCTGACCAACTGTTGTCATGCGGGATGATAGTCAACGGTCAACGCCCGGCTCCACGGTGTTGGGCAGTGAACACTGACAGCCTTGTGGTTTAGCAGTTACAGGATAACATAAGGCCATCCACTTCTAGTCATCCACTTCATTGAAATTAGCTGCCATCTTATTCGGTTAAGGGAAGTCACGAGTAAAGTGTAATGTATACTTTAGGTGCAAACCTCTCAGTTTCTTGTTTCGATCGTCGTTGAGCAGAAGTCTTTTACTGTTTCAAAAGTAACTGGCTTCCGGATAGCGGGGACAAAAGACTGCAAGGACATGTACAGTCTATTTGCCGTTTGTTATTTTGACAGAGTCTCTGCAGGACTCT
Source organism: Marisa cornuarietis (assembly GCA_004794655.1). NCBI lineage: Eukaryota > Metazoa > Mollusca > Gastropoda > Architaenioglossa > Ampullariidae > Marisa > Marisa cornuarietis. Next base: position 405,894 of record SMMW01000638.1, on the reverse strand, counting down.
TGGTGGCTACCTCGTCGAAATCACGTCTGCCTCGGAAAATAAATTTGTCCACAGTTTGATAGGCAAAGAACAAGGTAAGGGACAAAATTTAGTCAGAAAAGGGACTGTTTCCCAGGAAACATGGTCCATTGAGTGCTCGAATCTCTCTTCTACAGTCACAGGTATATGCGGGGAGGAATTTTATCATGAACACAATTTTATTCCGAACCTGACGCCGTGTTTCACAAGTCCATATAATACTTTGCAGAGCCTTACAACAGAAACGGTTAAAAAAGTGTACGTGTATGTTGGCTTTAAATAGAAATCTAAACTTATGTTAAAATATGCAGTGATTTTTTTTTCTTGTGTAATAAAAGTCTTCATCTGTCGTCACTGCCTTCACTGAACAGTTTCAACAACGACTTTAAGAGTCGAACTGCTTCGCGATTAAACGCTTTGTGAACACCAGGAAATGTGGGCAGACATGACTATTGCTAGTTATAGCCTTATACACTGGACATGGCTGACGTTCTTCACCTTTAGTTTTACCTCATTTGACTTTTGTCACACTGTCAGCTGTTTGTCTTGTAAATGTACTCAGCGTGGCTGGGAATCAACTCCATTGTGAAAGAGGGACGCTGGGTACTGACGACGACTGGCCTACCCTTGACCTACACTAACTTGGGGTTTAACGAACCGAATCAAGGGATGGAGGCCTTCACTCTCATGGACCCTAATTATGGTCACTGGCGAGATTATGGACCAACATACGAAACACAGTCAGTCTGTGAAAGGAGTAAGTCCTTTTTTCACACAACCATACCATAATTAAAGTGTTAACAAGTGTTAATTATATCCTGATAAAATAGTATTAACCATATTATATTTGACACAAGGGTTCGAGATGGCAATAAGCAAAACAGAGTCGTGTAATTGTCAATCACTATTAGTTTCTTTTCTGTCTTTCGTGTACATGGCTTAGGCTGCAAAATAATCCATATTTAATTAATTTTGAAGGAAACTGTGATACACTATTGTAATATTACCTTAAAGACTGATGTTTATGTAAGGATACACAAATAGAAATATATAATTTCAATACAGTCGCGCGGCCTCCGGCCACGAGCAAAAAATAAAAAAGTCTAGCATCTAAATCCTCCCCCCCACACACACACACAAACTTCCTCTCAGCCACATTCGATCGCATATTGCACACCTCTGCATACTGGTCAGGTAGCCATCTACTCACCCAGCGGCTCGTGACACGTGTCCTTCTGTCGTGTACAGAAAGCACTGGAGAGGATACTGGTACTGGTTACTGGGATTCGTCCCATGCACCAAGCCAGGGACTGCACAAAGCTAAATCCTCAGCACACCAGCATCCTTCAGTGCTTGGCAACCCTCAGACCCAATGACATTCACAGGTCTCTCCATCCGCGCAGAAGCTCTTCTCTTCCTTTTTCTTCATATGAGTCCCACACACTACTTATATCCAGCTTGGCGAAAATTTCAGAGACCATCTCTCTCTCTCTCTCTTCCACATTTTAGTTCACACATTCTAGCAACGTCGACCTGACCTTTCTCTGACTCGCGGAAGTGACTTTGCTGGCCTTGCTAGGTGGGTGCCCCAGACAACAGGCCCAGCAGACACCTGCGATGACAGTTCGGGTACCGAAAGTCCTGAAAATCGTCTTCCCACTACCCTCTTAAGTCCCTCAGACCACCAGCCGTCCACCTTCTCCCGCCGCCGCACCTTGACCTGTGCTGACCCAGCATGAGACACCCGACACTTGGTAGACTCCAGAGACTAACTTTCTCACACAACTCACAAGTAGCGACTTGCACGATGTCTCAGTGAATTCGTTAAGAAGATCCGTGAATAACTATATTATACTCGCGTTACCATCAAGATCAGAGTGAGATACGACTTTTGCAACAAGTTTTGTGTTCATTGTTTACGTGTGGAATTTGCTTATGCAGAGCAAAAATGTGTTTCCTTAAGTTCTTCTATAAATGTCCAATAAATTTTTGGCAATAGAGATAAGATTCTATAAAGAAAAAACCAGAAGTGTTTGATTCTTCTTCTGTCCGTTAAAAGGTCCTGAACACAGAACTGCCTGTGATCATCGATGTCGAATAATGTACAATAATTTATTTTCAGGCCCGAAGAAGGAGCAACAACTATAACACTTCGCTACACAGAGACACAAAACTGTTAACTGCTGGCAACGGCCACATATTCCAATGTTAATCAGATTTCTCTACTCAGCTTCAGAGTCAAAATTTTTGGGAAAAAATAAACATTATATGCAAAAACTCGTTTAGCTGTTTCTTTATGGTTTGTTATTTTTCTGTTTTTGTTTTGACGACGACGATAAAACATGCGTATTTTTATTATCACACAACGCAATGCTTTGCTACATTAATAAATATAGAGCGCTGTTCACCCATTAAAAACTTACCTCAACCTTCATAGTCTCCTGATACACATTGTGGGCGAGGCAAGGAGAGGATTAGACTTATCTGAACCCTTAAGCACGCCTTTTGCTAAAACAATCTAACATTATTTTCCGTTAGTGGCTAATATACACTGATATAGGACAAAACTGATTCTCAATTAGCTGTTAGACCCCGAGGACAGTTTTAATCGCATGGGGAAATCTGCATAATTTCAGATTATCAAATGGTGCAGCTTACCTTGTAGTGTTGTGGTGGCTTGTGTGCACCGTCGACCCACAGAGCTATGTGGGCCGGAGCCTTGTGCTCCTGGTTGATCCGACCAAGCCGAACAGGTCTGTCAGGGTAGAGGCCAGACTAAAATATTCCACCCTGGCCCTCCAGGTTGGGGGTTGTGCTTTGGGTTAACAACCCATTCATGTAAAACACAAGCTGTTACAGAAACCGCAACAGTATCACAACAGGGGCCTGGTCAGGAAGATTCCTCTCTAGAAGAGCTTATGACGCAGGCTGGTGAAGGAAGCCAGCTCGCCGACTCATCTTCTGACGACCAAGTCAAGAACCAGGGTAGGGACCTGGAACATCAGAACCCTCTATGAAAGTGGCAAATCAGCTCAAGTGGCAAGTGAAATGAGAAAATACATCATTGTCCTCGGGTTATGTGAAACCAGATGGAATGGAAGTGGGCAGACCAGACTAACATCAGGAGAAACCATCATCTACTCTGGCCACAAAGACCTGGACCATGACCATACCCAGGGAGTAGCAGAGGCAACAGAGGCGCTGATGGCCTGGGAACCAGTCTCACCACGGCTCATGTCAGCAAGATTCAATTCAAAAGGAAGGAAGATCACCATCATCCAATGCTATGCACCAACAAATGCTGCAGATGAAGAGGAAAAAGAAGAATTCTATAGCTCCTTGCAGTCTCTGCTTGGCCGCACAGCAGGAAGGGATGTGAAGATCATTACGGGAGACCTAAATGCCAAAGTGGGAGATGAAAACACCAACAGGAAGCTCATCATGGGAAGACATGGCGTCGGCCCCTGCAACGAAAACGTGGAGCTCTTCACAGACTTCTGCGCTTTCGATGACCATGTCATTTGTGGCACTGTATTCCCACACAAGAATCAGAATCAGAATCAGTTTATTGAGTAGGCCTTCGGACCATTTCAAAGGGGAGCATAACCATCAGGCATATATACATATACCAATAGTCATATAATTGTGAGTAAGCACATGTCCAGGTACAAGAAAGATATGCATTAAGCCATTTAACACCATACAGTCATATAAATATGCATGTACAAAGTAATATTTATCAAATAAATATTGGTTACAACATATAACCAACTAACATTAACATAACTATATGGCATTCCTGGGTATAGTGTGCTTTGGTCTATGTTCGGGAATTACTTGGGGGAGAAGAGCAATGAGTTTTGGAGTATACCAGGAATTACTTTTTTTGGGGGGAGAAGAGTGAGGAGTATTGGAGCAGAGTGTCCTCAACATTCTCTGTCAATTTTGACCTGAGTATCCTGTCGTCAGCGAGCTCTTTGCCCTACGACTAAGGAGTATATTATCTTCAACGTGGGGTGTGCATCACGACCAAGAAGCATTTTGTCTTCCGCGTGCCGGGTGCACCTTGTCAATGGAGATAATTTCTAGGACAGTGAATGTGGTGGGGGGGGAGAGTGGATGAATTCTGACCGGATTTGACAGTAGGTGTGTTTTGATTATTTTGGGGTTTAAATAAGAATATCGTCTTGGGACTTTTGTATTTCCTATTTTGATCACCTTTTGGAGAAAATGTTTGGCTTGAACATTTACAGTGGTTTTGTTTAATAGAGAGAAGAGTGGTTTCTTGAAGTTGATTGTTTAGATACTTGAGATATCTACGGTATTGACATTTTGATTTATGCTTGTTGTTATATATTGATTAGATTCACTTATGTTATTGACAGGGTTGTGCCATTACCCTAAAAAAATTTTACAAGTTAGAACCTCCGAAATTACACAGAATTGGTAACCCACGTACAGATCTTTGTATTGTGTTGGGTGAAAGAACACATGAGGAACTCCGTGTGGTCAGTGTGTGGTGTCTGTGACCTGTCTGCACGTTGCGTGTCCCTAACATGAACTGACAGAGGAAGCAGAGACAGCAGCTATACAGGGAAACATGAAGCGATTATATGAAATGACAGGAGCGTAAACTCAAACAAGCCGGTGAAAGACAAAGACGGCAAGACCATAACAAACAAAGAGACCGATGGATGGAGCAATTACAAGAGATGCTGAATTGCCCTCATCCACCATCCTTACCTGACATACCACCAGCCCTCCCACTACGACAGAAATCATCAAAGCTATCAAAAGCATGAAAATGGCAAAGCAGCAGGCCCGACCGGCATACCCCCAGAAGCACTAAAGACAGACCCAGAAACAACAGCAACAATTTCACAGCCCATCCTAAACAACATATTGGAACAAGAGCTAGTCCCAACAGACTGGAAATTAGGTCACCAGGTCAAACTACCAAAGAAAGGACACCTCTGCCAGTGCAACAACTGACGGGATCATGATGAGTTTTTCACTGATTATGTGAGGGTTTACTCCACTAAAATTGTGTAGAGGGCGACTCTCTTAACACTGTGTGAGGGTCAACTCGACTGACAAAGTGTGAGGAGATTACAGGTACTGTGTGTACTGACAGTGTATTATATGATACTCGACTGACATTATAAAGGGGAGCTCTGCTTACCTTGTGAGGGTATAAACTACTGACATTGTATGAGGGATAACGTGTTTACCGTGTAAGAGTATATACTCTATATACCTTGTGTGAGTATACTTTACTCACATTGTGTGAGGGGTAGTCTACTGACATTGTAAGGGTACACTCTAAGTACATTGAGTGAGGGGATAGTCTAGTGACATTGTGAGGGTACACTTTAAGGACATTGTGTAAGGGGGTAGTCAACTGACATTGTGAGGGTACACTCTAAGGACATTGTGTGAGGGGATAGTCTACTGACATTGTGAGGGTACACTCTAAGGACATTGTGTGAGGGGATAGTCTACTGACATTGTGAGGGTACACTCTAAAGACTTTGTGTGAGGGGATAGTCTACTGACATTGTAAGGGTACACTCTAAGGACTTTGTGTGAGGGGGGTAGTCTACTGACATTGTGAGGGTACACTCTAAGGACTTTGTCTGAGGGGATAGTCTACTGACATTGTGAGGGTACACTCTAAGGACATTGTGTGAGGGGATAGTCTACTGACATTGTAAGGGTACACTCTAAGGACTTTGTGTGAGGGGGGTAGTCTACTGACATTGTGAGGGTACACTCTAAGGACATTGTGTGAGGGGATAGTCTACTGACATTGTGAGGGTGCACTCTAAGGACATTGTGTGAGGGGATAATCTACTGACATTGTGAGGGTACACTCTAAGGACATTGTGTGAGGGGATAGTCTACTGACATTGTGTGAGGGGATAGTCTACTGACATTGTGAGGGTACACTCTAAGGACATTGTGTGAGGGGATAGTCTACTGACATTGTGTGAGGGGGATAGTCTACTGACATTGTGAGGGTACACTCTAAGGACATTGTGTGAGGGGATAGTCTACTGACATTGTGTGAGGGGGATAGTCTACTGACATTGTGAGGGTACACTCTAAGGACATTGTGTGAGGGGATAGTCTACTGACATTGTGTGAGGGGGATAGTCTACTGACATTGTGCATACCGTGATGTGTTCACGTGTACATGTTACATATCAAAACGCTCATCGATTTACCTTTCAAAGGCAGCTGTTCCTTGTGTAAACCATGTTTAGAGTGTTGTATTTATAGTTCTTCCCATCAGTATTATATCTTTATATTTTACAATTCTTGTTTTAAATTAAAAAATTTTTAGAAGTGTGAAAATATCTTGGATAATAAAGAACACATAAAGTGTAAAATAATTGTTGTCAACTTATCAATGTTGGTGTTACACTGACTTACAAATTAGTAGATGTGTGTATTATTTCTAGGAGGAAAAGCATACTAATAATATCCGTTACAAATATTGCCATTATCTTACTTCATAATCATTAATTTCATCGGCTGCGTCCTGATTGTTGTCAGGATGCTTGACTCAGGATGCCTCAATGTACCAAAGGGAGAAAATTGCATCGGTAAAGTATGATAAAGAAACATAATTACCTCCCTTGAATAAACACTGTCCGATCCCGGTGATATAATATAATTATTTCCGTAGATACCATAGAACAGAACACTAAAATTTAATGAAAGATTTCTAACATTGACATCCAGATACCGCATAAAGCGTGTTAATTAGTGAGAGGTTAGATATTTAGATAAATAGTGTCATGGTCAGGGCCAAGCAGTTTGGTAGTGTGTGTGTGTGTGTGTGTGTGTGTGTGTGTGTGTGTGTGTGTGTGTGTGTTGTAGTCCTGCAGATATCATGTGCCGCACGAGCTAAACTGTTCGTGAAAGAAAGCGAGAGTTTTTGGAAGGTTCTAGAAGGTCTATCGTGAAGCTTGCATGGTAAGGTGTTTGCCGGTCTCCCCGAGGAGACACGCTGAAGGCTGATGACTATATTTTTCTACGATGTTTTGGCGCTGACTTGTTCTTTCCTTAATTCTAGGAGAACAAACGAACAATACACCCTTAGTCACAAATACACAAGAAGGAATGCACATTGAAAATATATTTATTTGCATTATTTACTCAAGTATTCACAATCTGTCCTTTTCTCACCAAAGTAACTCGTACACCGTTAATAATTTGCTCTTACCTCCTCTGAGGCGCAATTTTACCCAAGTTACTAAGTCTCTGATGACTTAGAGAAGAGAAAACAGGTTTTAAGGTACATAAGTTACTTGACAGCAGATCCAGACACCTGCACTCTACAATGATACTTTTCCTGTGACTGAAAGAAGATGCGGGAATGAGTGACCGCCCACCCTCGGCTGGCTGCAGTCCGTGCAGACACATCTGCTTCCCACTATTTATACCATCAACTTTGGAGCTACTTAATCTTATCCTGAATTTCTTTTCGCAACGAAAAATGATAAGGGACCCTATTACAGGCCTCTGACTGGCTACCTCGATCACGTGGTTTGATCTTATTTCCATATCCTGAGTCGCTGATAAGTGATCAGATGCTGGTGTACAAGTGACTGTAGTCTTTAGATCGCCATGCACACAAGTGTAATAACTTTGTATGAAATACGCCGACTGATAAACTTAATGAAAGTAAAAAATATTCACGGGTTGTAGATTGCTGCAATTCATAATAAACTTCCATGTGTGAAGGTAAATCAATCGCCTAAAACTTTCCATCGCAACATCAGCAATTTAAACATTCGATCATGGATGGACTGACCTGCTCCTGGATTAACGTAGTTAGTACTTCTGGTTCTCCTTGTTAAACAAAGAATTAAATTTTCTTTGTCGAAGTAAAAAATACAAAGAATTTTATCCAGTCAATGAAAAAAAAAACCTCTCGAGGGTCATCTGTCTCTCATGCGGCGACCGCGCGGCTGGCCAAGGGGAGGAGGCGGGTTGCAGGGTGGAGGGAAGACAAGTGCTGTCAGCAGCACACGTTGTCCCCAGACAAACCTCCCGCTACACTGGGTATACACAACAACTCTGCAGTTTTTTACAGTACAGAGCAATGAACGGATAACAATAGAGACGGTTAAAAGCAGAAATCAGTAACTAAACTTTGATTATGAGGCATCAAGCAGACAATGAGTAACATATGACACGTGTTAACGAGTGTTTGTCCTCAATACACCTGTCTTAACGCTGTTCACAGGTGTGTTTCCTTGTTTGATCTGGGCAAATTTAATTATGTTAATGTGACTCTTAGGTGGTCGTCTTTAGAATAGGACACAACAGACTTTCAATGTTACATGGCTATCAAGAAAACTGCCGTTTGTTTCAGAGAACTACAGAGCTGTGGGGTATGGGTGATGCTTCAGCAGTAATAACCTTCTGCTTTAGTTGTGTTCAATAGGTTAACTACAGTCTGATGTCTCCTGCTCTAGTAGCAGTTTTTTCAAAACCACGAGAAATACAGACTTTCAACGTCCGAATAACCTGAACTGTCACTCTCTCTCTGGTGCTGACGGCTGGCATACAGTTATTCAACCTCTCGGGGCTGTATAACTCGGGACTGTATAACTCACTGTATAACTCACTGTATAACTCGGGGCTGTATAACTCACTGTATAACTCGGGACTGTATAACTCGGAGCTGTATAACTCGGGGCTGTATAACTCACTGTATAACTCGGGACTGTATAACTCACTGTATAACTCGGGGCTGTATAACTCACTGTATAACTCGGGACTGTATAACTCACTGTATAACTCGGGGCTGTATAACTCACTGTATAACTCACTGTATAACTCGGGACTGTATAACTCGGGACTGTATAACTCACTGTATAACTCGGGACTGTATAACTCACTGTATAACTCGGGACTGTATAACTCACTGTATAACTCGGGACTGTATAACTCACTGTATAACTCACTGTATAACTCGGGGCTGTATAACTCACTGTATAACTCACTGTATAACTCACTGTATAACTCGGGACTGTATAACTCGGGGCTGTATAACTCGGGACTGTATAACTCGGGGCTGTATAACTCACTGTATAACTCGGGACTGTATAACTCGGAGCTGTATAACTCGGGGCTGTATAACTCACTGTATAACTCGGGACTGTAAAACTCACTGTATAACTCGGGACTGTATAACTCACTGTATAACTCGGGACTGTATAACTCACTGTATAACTCGGGACTGTATAACTCACTGTATAACTCACTGTATAACTCGGGGCTGTATAACTCACTGTATAACTCACTGTATAACTCGGGAAAGAAGAACTCGGGGCTGTATAACTCACTGTATAACTCACTGTATAACTCGGGACTGTATAACTCGGGACTGTATAACTCGGGGCTGTATAACTCGGGGCTGTATAACTCACTGTATAACTCACTGTATAACTCGGGGCTGTATAACTCACTGTATAACTCGGGACTGTATAACTCGGGGCTGTATAACTCACTGTATAACTCGGGGCTGTATAACTCACTGTATAACTCGGGACTGTATAACTCCCTGTATAACTCGGGACTGTATAACTCAGGGCTCTATAACTCACTGTATAACTCACTGTATAACTCGGGGCTGTATAACTCGGGGCTCTATAACTCACTGTATAACTCGGGGCTGTATAACTCGGGGCTGTATAACTCACTGTATAACTCGGGACTGTATAACTCACTGTATAACTCGGGACTGTATAACTCGGGACTGTATAACTCACTGTATAACTCGGGACTGTATAACTCACTGTGTAACTCGGGACTGTATAACTCGGGGCTGTATAACTCACTGTATAACTCGGGGCTGTATAACTCGGGACTGTATAACTCACTGTATAACTCACTGTATAACTCGGGACTGTATAACTCACTGTATAACTCGGGACTGTATAACTCACTGTATAACTCGGGGCTGTATAACTCACTGTATAACTCGGGACTGTATAACTCACTGTATAACTCGGGGCTGTATAACTCACTGTATAACTCGGGACTGTATAACTCACTGTATAACTCGGGACTGTATAACTCACTGTATAACTCGGGACTGTATAACTCACTGTATAACTCGGGACTGTATAACTCATTGTATAACTCGGGACTGTATAACTCACTGTATAACTCGGGACTGTATAACTCACTGTATAACTCACTGTATAACTCACTATATATAACTCGGGCTGTATAACTCAACTCACTGTATAACTCATAACTCAGGACTGTATAACTCGGGGTATAACTCACTGTATAACTCAGGACTGTATAACTCACTGTATAACTCGGGCTGTATAACTCACTGTATAACTCACTGTATAACTCGGGGCTATATAACTCAGGACTGTATAACTCGGGGCTGTATAACTCACTGTATAACTCGGGGCTGTATAACTCCTGTATAACTCGGGCTGTATAACTCAGGACTGTATAACTCACTGTATAACTCGGGGCTGTATAACTCGGGGCTCTATAACTCACTGTATAACTCGGGGCTGTATAACTCGGGCTGGGCTGTATAACTCACTGTATAACTCGGGACTGTATAACTCACTGTATAACTCGGGACTGTATAACTCGGGCTGTATAACTCACTGTATAACTCACTGTATAACTCACTGTATAACTCACTGTATAACTCGGGACTGTATAACTCACTGTATAACTCGGGACTGTATAACTCACTGTATAACTCGGGACTGTATAACTCGGGGCTGTATAACTCACTGTATAACTCGGGGCTGTATAACTCGGGACTGTATAACTCACTGTATAACTCGGGACTGTATAACTCACAGTATAACTCTGGACTGTATAACTCACTGTATAACTCGGGGCTGTATAACTCAGTGGATAACTCGGGGCTGTATAACTCGGGGCTGTATAACTCACTGTATAACTCGGGGCTGTATAACTCGGGACTGTATAACTCGGGGCTCTATAACTCACTGTATAACTCGGGACTGTATAACTCCTGGGCTCTATAACTCACTGTATAACTCGGGACTGTATAACTCGGAGCTGTATCACTCGGGGCTGTATAACTCACTGTATTACTCACTGTATAACTCGGGGCTGTAAAACTCACTGTATAACTCGAGGCTGTATAACTCGGGACTCTTTAACTCACTGTATAACTCACTGTATAACTCGGGACTGTATAACTCGGGGCTGTATAACTCACTGTATAACTCGGGACTGTATAACTCACTGTATAACTCGGGACTGTATAACTCACTGTAGAACTCGGGACTGTATAACTCACTGTAGAACTCGGGACTGTATAACTCACTGTATAACTCACTGTATAACTCGGGGCTGTATAACTCGGGGCTGTATAACTCGGGACTGTATAACTCACTGTATAACTCACTGTATAACTCGGGGCTGTATAACTGGGGGCTTTATAACTCGGGGCTGTATAACTCACTGTATAACTCACTGTATAACTCGAGGCTGTATAACTCGGGACTGTATAACTCACTGTATAACTCGGGGCTGTATAACTCACTGTATAACTCGGGGCTGTATAACTCGGGACTGTATAACTCGGGGCTGTATAACTCGGAGCTGTATAACTCACTGTATAACTCGGGGCTGTATAACTCACTGTATAACTCGGGACTGTATAATTTGGGGCTGTATAACTCACTGTATAACTCACTGTATAACTCAGGGCTGTATAACTCGGAGCTGTATAACTCACTGTATAACTCGGGGCTGTATAACTCACTGTATAACTCGGGACTGTATAACTCGGCACTGTATAACTCACTGTATAACTCACTGTATAACTCGGGGCTGTATAACTCGGGGCTCTATAACTCACTGTATAACTCGGAGCTGTAAAACTCACTGTATACCTCGGGACTGTACAACTGGGTGCTGTATAACTCACTGTATAACTCGGGACTGTATAACTCACTGTATAACTCGGTACTGTATAACTCACTGTATAACTCGGGGCTGTATAACTCGGGGCTCTATAACTCACTGTATAACTCGGGGCGGTATAACTCGGGGCTGTATAACTCCTGGGCTATATAACTCACTGTATAACTCGGGACTGTATAACTCACTGTATAACTCGGTACTGTATAACTCACTGTATAACTCGGGGCTGTATAACTCGGGGCTCTATAACTCCCTGTATAACTCGGGGCTGTATAACTCGGGACTGTATAACTCGGGGCTCTATAACTCACTGTATAACTCACTGTATAACTCGGGGCTGTATAACTCGGGGCTCTATAACTCACCGTATAACTCGGGGCTGTATAACTCGGGGCTGTATAACTCACTGTATAACTCGGGACTGTATAACTCACTGTATAACTCGGGACTGTATAACTCGGGACTGTATAACTCACTGTATAACTCGGGACTGTATAACTCACTGTATAACTCGGGGCTGTATAACTCACTGTATAACTCGGGGCTGTATAACTCGGGACTGTATAACTCACTGTATAACTCACTGTATAACTCGGGACTGTATAACTCACTGTATAACTCGGGACTGTATAACTCACTGTATAACTCGGGGCTGTATAACTCACTGTATAACTCGGGACTGTATAACTCGGAGCTGTATAACTCGGGGCTGTATAACTCACTGTATAACTCGGGACTGTATAACTCACTGTATAACTCGGGACTGTATAACTCACTGTATAACTCGGGGCTGTATAACTCACTGTATAACTCGGGACTGTATAACTCGGAGCTGTATAACTCGGGGCTGTATAACTCACTGTATAACTCGGGACTGTATAACTCACTGTATAACTCGGGACTGTATAACTCACTGTATAACTCGGGGCTGTATAACTCACTGTATAACTCGGGACTGTATAACTCGGACTGTATAACTCACTGTATAACCCACTGGCTGTATAACTCACTGTATAACTCTGGGCTGTATAACTCACTGTATAACTCGGGCTGTATAACCCTGTATAACTCGGCTGTATAAACTGTATAACTCGGGCTCTATAACTCACTGTATAACTCACTGTATAACCGGGCTGTATAACCTGGGCTCTATAACTCACTGTATAACTCGGGCTGTATAACTCGGGCTGTATAACTCACTGTATAACTCGACTGTATAACTCACTGTATAACTCGGACTGTATAACTCGTGACTGTATAACCCACTGTATAACTCGACTGTATAACTCGGGCTGTATAACTCGGGCTCTATAACTCCTGTATAACTCGGCTGTATAACTCGGACTGTATAACCGGGCTGTATAACTCACTGTATAACTCACTGTATAACTCGGACTGTATAACCTCGGGACTGTATAACTCACTGTATAACCTATAACTCCCTGTATAACTCGGGCTGTATAACTCGGACTGTATAACCTGGGCTCTATAACTCACTGTATAACTCACTGTATAACTCGGGCTGTATAACTCAACTCTATAACTCACCGTATAACTCGGCTGTATAACTCGGGGCTGTATAACTCACTGTATAACTCGACTGTATAACTCACTGTATAACCTGACTGTATAACTCGGACTGTATAACTCACTGTATAACCTGACTGTATAACTCACTGTATAACTCTGGACTGTATAACTCGGGCTGTATAACTCACTGTATAACTCACTGTATAACTCGGGACTGTATAACTCACTGTATAACTCACTGTATAACTCGGGACTGTATAACTCACTGTATAACTCGGGACTGTATAACTCACTGTATAACTCGGGGCTGTATAACTCACTGTATAACTCGGGACTGTATAACTCGGAGCTGTATAACTCGGGGCTGTATAACTCACTGTATAACTCGGGACTGTATAACTCACTGTATAACTCGGGACTGTAAAACTCAATGTATAACTCGGGACTGTATAACTCACTGTATAACTCGGGACTGTATAACTCATTGTATAACTCGGGACTGTATAACTCACTGTATAACTCGGGGCTGTATAACTCACTGTATAACTCACTGTATAACTCGGGACTGTATAACTCGGGGCTGTATAACTCACTGTATAACTCGGGACTGTATAACTCGGGACTGTATAACTCGGGACTGTATAACTCGGGGCTGTATAACTCACTGTATAACTCACTGTATAAGTTGGGGCTGTATAACTCACTGTATAACTCGGGGCTGTATAACTCACTGTATAACTCGGGGCTGTATAACTCCCTGTATAACTCGGGGCTGTATAACTCGGGACTGTATAACTCGGGGCTCTATAACTCACTGTATAACTCACTGTATAACTCGGGGCTGTATAACTCGGGGCTCTATAACTCACTGTATAACTCGGGGCTGTATAACTCGGGGCTGTATAACTCACTGTATAACTCGGGACTGTATAACTCACTGTATAACTCGGGACTGTATAACTCGGGACTGTATAACTCACTGTATAACTCGGGACTGTATAACTCACTGTATAACTCGGGACTGTATAACTCGGGGCTGTATAACTCACTGTATAACTCGGGGCTGTATAACTCACTGTATTACTCACTGTATAACTCGGGGCTGTAAAACTCACTGTATAACTCGAGGCTGTATAACTCGGGACTCTTTAACTCACTGTATAACTCACTGTATAACTCGGGACTGTATAACTCGGGGCTGTATAACTCACTGTATAACTCGGGACTGTATAACTCACTGTATAACTCGGGACTGTATAACTCACTGTAGAACTCGGGACTGTATAACTCACTGTATAACTCGGGACTGTATAACTCACTGTATAACTCACTGTATAACTCGGGGCTGTATAACTCGGGGCTGTATAACTCACTGTATAACTCTGGACTGTATAACTCACTGTATAACTCGGGGCTGTATAACTCAGTGGATAACTCGGGGCTGTATAACTCGGGGCTGTATAACTCACTGTATAACTCGGGGCTGTATAACTCGGGACTGTATAACTCGGGGCTCTATAACTCACTGTATAACTCGGGACTGTATAACTCACTGTATAACTCGGGACTGTATAACTCCTGGGCTCTATAACTCACTGTATAACTCGGGACTGTATAACTCGGAGCTGTATCACTCGGGGCTGTATAACTCACTGTATTACTCACTGTATAACTCGGGGCTGTAAAACTCACTGTATAACTCGAGGCTGTATAACTCGGGACTCTTTAACTCACTGTATAACTCACTGTATAACTCGGGACTGTATAACTCGGGGCTGTATAACTCACTGTATAACTCGGGACTGTATAACTCACTGTATAACTCGGGACTGTATAACTCACTGTAGAACTCGGGACTGTATAACTCACTGTATAACTCGGGACTGTATAACTCACTGTATAACTCACTGTATAACTCGGGGCTGTATAACTCGGGGCTGTATAACTCGGGACTGTATAACTCACTGTATAACTCACTGTATAACTCGGGGCTGTATAACTGGGGGCTTTATAACTCGGGGCTGTATAACTCACTGTATAACTCACTGTATAACTCGAGGCTGTATAACTCGGGACTGTATAACTCACTGTATAACTCGGGGCTGTATAACTCACTGTATAACTCGGGGCTGTATAACTCGGGACTGTATAACTCGGGGCTGTATAACTCGGAGCTGTATAACTCACTGTATAACTCGGGGCTGTATAACTCACTGTATAACTCGGGACTGTATAACTCGGGGCTGTATAACTCACTGTATAACTCACTGTATAACTCGGGGCTGTATAACTCGGAGCTGTATAACTCACTGTATAACTCGGGGCTGTATAACTCACTGTATAACTCGGGACTGTATAACTCGGGGCTGTATAACTCACTGTATAACTCACTGTATAACTCGGGGCTGTATAACTCGGAGCTGTATAACTCACTGTATAACTCGGGGCTGTATAACTCACTGTATAACTCGGGACTGTATAACTCGGCACTGTATAACTCACTGTATAACTCACTGTATAACTCGGGGCTGTATAACTCGGGGCTCTATAACTCACTGTATAACTCGGAGCTGTATAACTCACTGTATACCTCGGGACTGTACAACTGGGTGCTGTATAACTCACTGTATAACTCGGTACTGTATAACTCACTGTATAACTCGGGGCGGTATAACTCGGGGCTGTATAACTCCTGGGCTATATAACTCACTGTATAACTCGGGGCTGTATAACTCACTGTATAACTCACTGTATAACTCGGAGCTGTATAACTCGGAGCTGTATAACTCGGGGCTGTTTAACTCGGGACTGTATAACTCACTGTATAACTCGGGGCTGTATAACTCACTGTATAACTCGGGGCTGTATAACTCACTGTATAACTCGGGGCTGTATAACTCAGGACTGCATAACTCGGGACTGTATAACTCACTGTATAACTCGGGGCTGTATAACTCACTGTATAACTCGGGGCTGTATAACTCGGGGCTGTATAACTCAGGACTGCATAACTCGGGACTGTATAACTCACTGTATAACTCGGGACTGCATAACTCGGGGCTGCATAACTCGGGACTGTATAACTCGGGACTGCATAACTCGGGGCTGCATAACTCGGGACTGCATAACTCAGAACTGTATAACTCGGGACTGTATAACTCACTGTATAACTCGGGACTGTATAAATCGGGGCTGTATAACTCGCTGTATAACTCGGGACTGTATAACTCGGGGCTGTATAACTCACTGTATAACTCACTGTATAACTCGGGGCTGTATAACTCGGGGCTGTATAACTCACTGTATAACTCGGGCCATAACTCACTGTATAACTGGACTGTATAACTCGGCACTGTATAACTCACTGTATAACTCACTGTATAACTCGGGGCTGTATAACTCGGGCTCTATAACTCACTGTATAACTCGGAGCTGTATAACTCACTGTATACCTCGGGACTGTACAACTGGGTGCTGTATAACTCACTGTATAACTCGGTACTGTATAACTCACTGTATAACTCGGGGCGGTATAACTCGGGGCTGTATAACTCCTGGGCTATATAACCCACTGTATAACTCGGGCTGTATAACTCACTGTATAACTCACTGTATAACTCGGAGCTGTATAACTCGGAGCTGTATAACTCGGGCTGTTTAACTCGACTGTATAACTCACTGTATAACTCGGGGCTGTATAACTCCCTGTATAACTCGGGGCTGTATAACTCACTGTATAACTCGGGGCTGTATAACTCGGGGCTGTATAACTCAGGACTGCATAACTCGGGACTGTATAACTCACTGTATAACTCGGGGCTGTATAACTCACTGTATAACTCGGGGCTGTATAACTCACTGTATAACTCGGGGCTGTATAACTCGGGGCTGTATAACTCAGGACTGCATAACTCGGGACTGTATAACTCACTGTATAACTCGGGGCTGTATAACTCACTGTATAACTCGGGGCTGTATAACTCGGGGCTGTATAACTCAGGACTGCATAACTCGGGACTGTATAACTCACTGTATAACTCGGGACTGCATAACTCGGGGCTGCATAACTCGGGACTGTATAACTCGGGACTGCATAACTCGGGGCTGCATAACTCGGGACTGCATAACTCAGAACTGTATAACTCGGGACTGTATAACTCACTGTATAACTCGGGACTGTATAAATCGGGGCTGTATAACTCGCTGTATAACTCGGGGCTGTATAACTCACTGTATAACTCACTGTATAACTCGCTGTATAACTCGGGGCTGTATAACTCGGGGCTGTCTAACTCAGTCGATAACTCGGGGCTGTATAACTTGGAGCTGTATAACTCGGGACTGTATAACTCACTGTATAACTCACTGTATAAATCGGGGCTGTATAACTCACTGTATAACTCACTGTATAACTCGGGGCTGTAAACTCGGGGCTGTAAACTCGGGACTGTATAACTCACTGTATAACTCGGGCCTGTATAACTCACTGTATAACTTGGGGCTGTATAACTCACTTTATAACTCGGGCCTGTATAACTCACTGTATAACTCGGGCCTGTATAACTCACTGTATAACTCGGGACTGTATAACTCGGGGCTCTATAACTCGGGGCTCTATAACTCACTGTATAACTCACTGTATAACTTAGGGCTGTATAACTCGGGACTGTAAAACTCACTGTATAACTCACTGTATAACTCGGGGCTGTATTTCTCGGGGCTGTATAACTCGGGGCTGTAAACTCGGGCCTGTAAACTCGGGGTTGTATAATTTGGGGCTCTATAACTCACTGTATAACTCGCTGTATAACTCGGGACTGTATAACTCGGGACTGTATAACTCACTGTATAACTTACTGTATAACTCGGAGCTGTATAACTCACTGTATACTCACTGTATAACTCGGGGCTGTATAACTCACTGTATAACTCACTGTATAACTCGGAGCTGTATAACTCACTGTATAACTCACTGTATAACTCGGGGCTGTATAACTCACTGTATAACTCACTGTAAAACTCGGGGCTGTATAACTCACTGTATATCTCACTGTATATCTCGGGGCTGTATAACTCGGGACTGTATAACTCGGGACTGTTTAACTCACTGTATAACTCGGGGCTGTATAACTCACTGTATAACTTGGGGCTGTATAACTCGGAGCTGTATAACTCACTGTATAACTCACTGTATAACTCGGGGCTGTATAACTCGGGACTGTATAACTCACTGTATAACTCACTGTCTAACTCACTGTATAACTTGGGGCTGTATAACTCACTGTATAACTTGGGGCTGTATAACTCACTGTATAACTCGGGGCTGTATAACTCACTGTATAACTCGGGGCTGTATAACTCACTGTATAACTCGGGACTGTATAACTCACTGTATAACTTGGGGCTGCTTAACTCACTGTATAACTCGGGGCTGTAAAACTCACTGTATAACTCGGGACTGTATAACTCACTGTATAACTCAGGACTGAATAACTCACTGTATAACTCGGGGCTGTATAACTCACTGTATAACTCACTGTATAACTCGGGACTGTATAACTCACTGTATAACTCGGGGCTGTATAACTCACTGTATAACTCGGGGCTGTATAACTCACTGTATAACTCACTGTATAACTCGGGACTGTATAACTCGGGGCTGTATAACTCGGGACTGTATAACTCACTGTCTAACTCACTGTATAACTCGGGGCTGTATAACTTACTGTATAATTCGGGGCTGTATAACTCACTGTATAACTCACTGTATAACTCGAGGCTGTATAACTCACTTTATAACTCGGGACTGTATAACTCACTGTATAATTCGGGGCTGTATAACTCACTGTATAACTCGGGGCTGTATAACTCGGGACTGTATAACTCACGGCTGTATAACTCGGGGCTGTATAACTCACTGTATAACTCGGGGCTGTATAACTCACTGTATAACTCACTGTATAACTCGGGGCTGTGTAACTCGGGGCTGTATAACTCACTGTATAACTCGGGGCTGTATAACTCACTGTATAACTCGGGGCTGTATAACTCGGAGCTGTATAACTCGGGGCTGTATAACTCACTGTATAACTCGGGGCTGTATAACTTGGGGCTGTATAACTCACTGTATAACTCGGGGCTGTATAACTCACTGTATAACTCGGGACTGTATAACTCACTGTATAACTCGGGGCTGTGTAACTCGGGGCTGTATAACTCGAGGCTGTATAACTCGGAGCTGTATAACTCACTGTAGAATTCAGAGCTGTATAACTCGCTGTATAACTCGGAGCTGTGTAACTCGGGGCTGTATAACTCACTGTATAACTCGGGGCTGTATAACTCACTGTATAACTCGGGGCTGTATAACTCGGGACTGTATAACTCACTGTATAACTCGTAGCTGTATAACTCGGGACTGTATAACTCGGGGCTCTATAACTCGCTATTCACGCAGACAAATGGCGGCCCTCATTGTTTATCAGTGGCGATTAACCCCGATTGATGCGAAAGAATCGGTGTTTCGTGACCGATCGCATCCTTTTGAATTATTTGATGATGTAGAATTATATCACAAAATTCGTTTTCGACGAGAAAACATTTTAACACTAACCGATGAAGTGGCATGCGAGATCGCTGTCACTAATCGAAAAGACCTTAACACCATTGTTACAAGTCCTTGTAACTCTGTGATATTTTTACTGTGGCGAGAGTCAACGACGATTTGTTTCGGCGAGCACGCAAGGAAATTTCATTGCCGAACCAAGCTCATGCTGATTTGATGAAAAGACTGGTACATACCGTACATCGCACCTACGGAATGCCAAACGTGATACAAACTTTGGGTAAAAATATCTGTCTGTCTGTCCGTCTGTCTGTCTGTCTGTCTATGCTAGGAAGAGTTTAAACACTTGCCAGTGCCACTTTTAAGATCATTGGTGTCAAGCAGGAGAATTTTTATTCTTTTTTGCAGTTGTTATGAAAAAAGGAATATGTAAAGGTATAAAAAGTTATATGTATTCATATTTCGTCTGTTCGAAGCACTCTGTTCAGTGAATGTACCAGTTGTCAACATATAGGGGCCTACTATATGGTAGCACTCTGCAAATGCTGAGTTGTTTTGTCTCAAATAATTATGCACATCTGGGTTATCACAGTACTGAGGTAACCAATTTAATACAAACTTCGACTAAACATAAGCTGTACTGTCAATATTTACCTTTCATTCCTCGCCATTTATTCCTGCATTCGAGGGCAGTCCTGTGTGCCACCCCACAGGCCTCACCTTTATGGTAATGCTACTCCTTTTTTTTTTATTGAGTCAGAGTGGCTCTGTGACTCCTAAATAAAACCGGTGCTCGAGAAAGATTTGCTCCAGCAATATTGTAACTTCAGACTCGCTGAAGTTGGCTTATTTTGTAGCATTTCAGTAAGTTGACTGTAACCAATGTCTGCTGACCCTGCCTTGACCTGTGTTTTCGTGGAGCACATGGTTAGACACGGGAGCTGACAGGGCCCAACACTATTGCGATTTGGGCCTATTACAGCTATAAAAAAACAAAACAAAAAACGATGCTACGATATGAAGTAGTTTCCTTTACCTTCACCGAAACTCCATCGTGTTTTCACTTGCTTCTAAAAATAGCAACGGTTCTCCCCGCTACTACTCGCGTAAAGCTATTTGAGACCGAATAGAGCTTTGTGAATACGGAATCACGATAGGCCCTATGCACGTGTAAGTCTCGGATAGCTTTTCGCAAAAAGCAGCTATTCGCGCCAGTCATTATCCGTTTTACATGCATTCGGGGCCTGGTCAGCGGAGGTGTTCATTCAGCCCAATCTGTCTAAACCGGTCTGACTGAAAGTTAGACAGATGTAAGACTTTAGGGTTGTTTCACCCCTGACTAGAGTGACACGGGGAGGACTCGTGACATGGTCACACGTGCAGAGTCTGCATTTATCGCGCTTCTGAAAAAAACTACTATTTGAGCACGAGAAATGCGGACTTAATCATCTTGGTTCAAGATAAAAATGAACATTACAATGACTGGCTTATAAGTGAAGATTGCGAAGACGACAGTGGGTGAAGTTAGTTTTTTATTATTGCATCTCTGAGATAAGCATTACACCAAGAAACCTAGACATTTTTGGAAAAGAGAACACTTTGCAATAAAAAGTGATGAAAATCGCCTTGCCCGTGCAACCCGGCAAGGCCACGATCGTGACCTTTCAAACCAAGAGGGCTACATGTCCGAATAACCCCACTGTCACTCATTCTCTCTCTGTTTGATGTTGATGGCTGTTGGTGTTGTGAATGGTGCACTAGTGTGACGTAGTACACTGTTTGGTGTTGACTGCTGTCAGTGTTGTGAATGGTGCACTAGTGTGACGTAGTACACTGTCTGGTGTTGACTGCTGTCAGTGTTGTGAATGGTGCACTAGTGTGACGTAGTACACTGTTAGCGACGCCTGTTGATCGTATGAAATCGAATGGTAGATTATATAGAGGTAGCAGCACTGAAATAGTGAAAGTACGTTAAGCACGAATAGTACCGGAACAACTTTAGAGGAGGCTTTTTATGTTTGTATTCGCAATTTATGTTAAATGAGTCTTTTATTATTATACGTTACATTACACGTCGTTGAGTCTTGTGTTTGGGGAACAATAGGGGTGGGGGCTCGTGAGCCAAGTAGTGAAAAGTCAGAGATCGACGTGTGATTATCGTATGTTAGGTTTTCCTGTAAGTTAATGTTGACTTGGGTAGCTAGAGTTGAGACTATCTTCCACGTGGCCGTTTCCCTGGGGCCACTATCAACGGTTTGGCTTAAAAACCAGGAATACTGTAGCACTGATCAATATAGGAGACTGGTTGAAATGTAGTTTAAAAAAAGTGAATTATATTATTTTCTAACTATTTGCAGTTGTATATTGTACGAAGCTCTGATCTAACACGCGAGGAACGACTGTAATAAATGAAGACGTTGACGGCGCTGTTGATGAAAGGACAGGCAACAGCCACAGCGTAGTAGGCGAGATACACGTTGACATAGCGACCACTGGTGGAAAACTCTGGAATAAATAGAAGGATGGTGATCAGCGACACAAACGGCACCATGGTAACAATGTAGACGCAGGAGGTGAGTACCAACATCTTGGTTAGTCCTGTCTGCTGCACGTGACTGTGGTCCATACTAGGGGTCGCCTTCTCCCGCCACAATACAGCGGCTTTTAGCTTGATTACCATAACAACCGTCGCTAGGAGAACAATTGAAAATGTGACCAGCGGCATTATAGCGCTCATTATCAAATACAAGATAGTGTCCATGACAAGTCTGTGTTGATACCACAAGGTTGATGGGACAAGCTGCCAACGTAGACCAACGGGTGTCACGACCTGTGCGACTTGATACTTGAGGGGAAAGGGACTGAATCCTAGCTGAGGAAAGACAGCGAGAACAACCAGCAGTGCTGCCATCGTGCGGGTCCGCAGTAAGGAGGAAGCACGCAGAGGAAATAACACACAGAAACATCGCTCAATTGCAATCACGAGGGAATAAAGGCCAGAGGTGGTTCGAAGACCGTAGGAAATGCCAAGATTGACACGTAGACACGTCACGTACTTCTCCTCGTCCCATCCAAGCCAACCAAAGGTCAGCAGAACAGTAGATGACCACACTAACCCGTAGGACACGAACAGAAGGTCGACGAGGGCGAGAGAGAAGAGGCAGAGATTCATGCGGTCCCTCAGCCCTAGGCGCAGAAATATTATACAGCAGACTATGTTGCCAGGAATACCAATGAGTGAAAGAGCAAAGGTCACAAAGCCGCCAAGTGTGAGTAGTGAGTAGCGGTAAACATTCTCACTCACAATGTAGTCCTGCAGGTCTGTCAAGTTACTCCCCCCGCTAAGGCTGCTCCCTTCACCACTGTGTTTTGCAGCCGACATGTTTGATTTCACAAAGTTATCTGTGATCCCTAACGAGAAAACATAATTTTATAGGAGCACATCAAAGCAGGCGGATAAATACAGTTTCAGGTAAATGTTGTATCAAACTGAAATGGCGCAAAAAGTAATTAACAAGAAATATCGGATTCCGTTAAAATATCTTGTTAAGTTCTCTAGGAATTTCAAACGTATAAACTTATGTCCTGAAAATATATCAATATATTAAGCCAACAATCGCGTACCTAATAACCAGTTTCTGACAGCAATTTATAATTTTTTTCAAGAAATGCAACAGCAGAAACATAAATGTATTGTTTTACTGGTACACTATATTTAAGGAGTAATTTTTCTGTTGACATTTGTGTATCGCAGATGAGCGTAGAGCTTAAGCAATTAGGTAATGATCGATTCCAAGTACTTTTGAGACTTACCTGTTCTCTTACATTGGAATTTTTTCCATTATTTACTAACCTGATACAAGGAAATGTAAAATACAAAAAGTCGAGTAGTGTACCTGCCATTTCTTGTTCTTCTTTCTTGTGTGGTCTTATCTGAATGTATACGTTTGCAGGTATGTTTGTTTGTTTGTGTGTGTGTGTGTGTGTGTGTGTGTGTGTGTGTGTGTGTGTGTGTGTGTGTGTGTAATTTTCATTTAGCTGAAATGCAAAGACAAATCAAATCAAATTTCTGGACACGATATAATATAGTTTGGCTCATACAAACCCAACACAGAGATCGAATTAAGTGAGGTTCTATGGTGTAATGGTTAGCACTCTGGACTCTGAATCCAGCGATCCGATTTCAAATCTCGGTAGAGCCTTTATGAATATCACTTTTTTGATCATGTGTTGACACGTGAGTTCTCACTCTTGCGGTCTGGCTGTAGGTACGCGATGTCTGTTTGTAAAACCAGTCGCCACCGCAATTCATTCATTTCACGTGCCATTCACCTGATCAACTGTACTGGCCGTGAACCTGTACTAGCCTGAGGTGACGTATGGTCACCACTATGTCCACTATATCCACTGTTGGTGGCAATGTGTGTGTGTGTGCGTGTGTGTGTGTGTGTGTGTGTGCGTGCGTGCGTGCGTGCGCGCGCGCGCGAGAGAGAAATAGATTATTTCAACATGTATACGATATCTCTGTTTATATCATGTGTTATTTTTATATCATGTATATGTATGTATTATTTCTTTATATCATGTATGTATTACTGCTAGTACGAGCACTGTTTGGAATTGGTCTTGGGGATAAATAAAGTGGTATTGTGCTGTATTGTACTGTATAACATGGCTGGTTGTCGTCACAACACTTCTAACCTCTTCCTGTAGATGTTGCTATTTAAAAGGAAAATGCTGGTGACATTCTCGAAACACGTGTGCATATAACACGTAACATTATCAGTTATGCGTAGATTATTGAAGTTATTGTCTGGAGAATAAAAAGTGAACAGTTCTACTAGCTGAAGGTTGTGGAGGTGGTTGGTAGTGAGCTCGGCAGCGCTCGAAGTCGGAGCAGAATGTCGCTAGTGTGTGCAGCCTCCACACTGACAGTAGACTGCCAGGTCCATCCAAAAGAAATGGACTCCGAATTTATAACAGAGAAACGACTCTTGCTTGAGAAAAATCTGTGGTTTTCTGGTAAATACAGTTTAACACGATAATAGAAGAGCAAGTTCTCACGACATAAGTACGTATGTTGAGTTTGTTTATTTCCTAGTCTGAAAGGAGCCAACAGAAAAGTGAGTTTCTTTAGACGTCTATCCTTCTTAATACTACAAAAGAAATCACGGTCATGAAGGAGCAAACTCTCAGCACCTTATAAAAGAACGAGACAGGCATAGCGTAGGAAGAACTAGGGAAGGGAACTAGCGTAGGGAAGCGGATGGCCGAGTGGTTAGAGCGCTGGCGTCCGAACTGAGAGCGCGCTGGTTCAATTCCCGATAAGCGCAGAAAACTTCCCCCCCAGTCGACCCAGCTGACGGGAATGGGTACCTGACTCCATCGAGGGTTGGGGAAGGTAAGGCAGCGAGGGAGAGGAGATTGGCACCACCCTCATGTAAAAGCTGGCCCCGAGAAAAGTGGGGTCTCTTACACCTCACTCCCCAACGACATGTAAAGGTTATGGGATGATCTTTACCTTTAGGAAGAACTTAAGGCTAAACAAACATGCCGACAAGTAAGAAAAGCAAAACAAGAAAAATAACACAAAAAATGAATACCCAGAGAGGAATGAAGTGACAAACAGCAAGCATTGAGAGTTTCAGCGGAAGACAAAAAGGAAGACTTGTTAATAGAAGGAAAAAAGTGAAAGAAAAGATCAGAAGATGAATTAATTAGCAGAATGTGGATTGTTGCTAGCAATAGTGTTCATGTAAGAGAGATGTTTTACATTTTTAGTGCACATTTGAAGGGGTCAGTGGTCAATTTGGAAGAGAAAAGATTCCACTGCTGTTCAGCACAGCGAGTAACAGTCCTGTGACCATCACGTGTGGTTGGTCTGGTGACAGGAAGAGTTAGCACACGGCAATCAGAGTTATCTGCTCACGATAAAGAAAAGCATCATAATGATGATCTTAACAAAATGGTTTGGTAAAAGACATTGCTTAATCTCTATAGGTATGATTCTTTCTCTCTCTCTCTCACACACACACACACACACACACACACACACACGCACACACACACACACGCACGCACACACATATTCTCAGCAACGGAAATGAAAGAAGGATAACCCTAAGTTTCTTATGGGAGTTTCTTCCCTTTTTATTCATCACTTGTTTCAAAGGCAGTGTACCCTTCTCAATAGCTTCTTAGAAACCAGTATTTCTTGTATTTAATAACACGCCATGTAAAATAAATATGCAGTAAATTTACTCTACATTTATTTGGGCAAAA
Source organism: Marisa cornuarietis (assembly GCA_004794655.1). Lineage (NCBI taxonomy): Eukaryota > Metazoa > Mollusca > Gastropoda > Architaenioglossa > Ampullariidae > Marisa > Marisa cornuarietis. The sequence goes on along the minus strand of SMMW01000638.1, from coordinate 379,544 downwards.
AGTAAAAAAAAAATGTTACTTTCAGAAGAATGATTCCTAACGACTTCTGTAATGTTTTAGTTTTATATGAAAGAGTTTATGGCTTAACCACAGAGCTTTACCTTGGACAGTGTAGCCGGACAGAGCCCATGTTTATAAGGCTAACTACATACTGAGACCCGACCACCCGTTAGTCGCGCCTGTCACTCGCCTCCCTCTCTGCTGTACCCAAGGACAACTGTCCCCTGTGTCACAAACCCACTATATATATATATATAATACCGACAACAGCTATATAACACTGTATATATATAATACTGACAACAACTATATAACACTGTATATATATATATATAATACTGACAACAACTATATAACACTGTATATATATATATAATACTGACAACAGCTATATAACACTGTATATATATATATATATAATACTGACAACAACTATATAACACTGTATATATATATATAATACTGACAACAACTATATAACACTGTATATATATATATAATACTGACAACAGCTATATAACACTGTATATATATATATAATACTGACAACAACTATATAACACTGTATATATATATATAATACTGACAACAACTATATAACACTGTATATATATATATATAATACTGACAACAGCTATATAACACTGTATATATATATATATAATACTGACAACAACTATATAACACTGTATATATATATATATAATACTGACAACAACTATATAACACTGTATATATATAGTTTTTAATGACAACGGAAAACTATTTAATTTCTTCTGAATGTAAATACGTCTGTACGTCTGTGTGTGTGTGTGTGTGTGTGTGTGTGTGTGTGTGTGTGTGTGTGTGTGTGTGTGTGTTGGCATATAAAACGTTCACCTTTTGTTTCGGCCATAAAACAAATATGGAAAGACAAAATGGACCCGGCGAGTGGTTAAAGGGGAAACAAGTGAGAATAATGTAGTCTGGACAGACTGGCCGAATAACTTCCCTTTAAGTATTTTCTGCAGTTGATTGAGAGGTTGCAGTGTGGATTGCAGCAGATTACAGGTGATGAGCACAAGACCGACATATTTAATAAGATGAATTCACTAGTTATGTCCAGTGTCATGTTACAACGACTACAGTACTGCATCAGTCACTCACATCAATAACACGCCAACTGATCACGTGCTTGATGTAGATGGTGTGTGTGATGATCTCGTCCTCCCACACCATGTGAACATGTACCACAGCTGCTGACGGAATCTCGAGGAGCGATGACAGTAGATGAAGAAGTTGAGACAGCCGTTGATTTGAGTAACTGCATGCACTACCGCCAGGGCTGACATAAACATGTCCAGATGACTGGCTTCAGCTAAGATGGGGAAAATAAAACACAAGCTCAACTGGCAGGCTACATATGGTAGCATGACTACAATGTAAACACAGGCGACGATCGCCAGCATCTTCGTTAGCGCCACCTGTCGGGTGTTTAAGTTACTAGCGATGTGACTGCTCTTTTCTCTCCATGATATGGCGCAGCTAAGTGTTCTTACTGTGATAACTGTGCTTATCGACACAGTTGTAAAATTAACAAGAGGTAGAGCTGTTTCAAGTATGATGTTTTTTAGCAAGTATACAAACAATTCGTTTTCTATAAAAAATTTCGAGGTAACAATTGTCCAATGTATGCTTTCTCCTGTCGTAATTTTGAGAGCACTATAAGAAAATGGACAGACGAAATAAGCGACCTGTATGAACAAGAAACACGAGACTATCAATGCCGTCATTGTCTTGGTGCGCATAATGCTGGCAGCACGGTGTGGAAACACGACACACACACACGTGTCTACAGCCACCACCATGTTGATACAACCAGATGTCAGCGAAAAGCCGCGCATTATCCCTGTCAATGTTACTGTTGATCTGGATAGGTACTCTTCATAAACATGACTATTATGTAGACGGATGAAATAGGGGACAGGAAACTGAACAAACATCACAATAAAGTAAAAGCAGTCCACTAGTGCCAGTAAAAACAGTTCCACGTTTATACGATCTCTAAGACCCTGTCGCCGGAACACCACAGAGCTAATGATGGTGGTCGTCATGCCAACCAGACATTTGAAGGTTCCAACACCTGTGTAAAATATTGTCTCTATTAGATGTCGAGTTTTCTGACTCTCACAACCATTGGAATCATTGGTGTCGAGAAACTCGTGACTACATGCACTGGAGTTAAATGTGGTGGTCATTGTCCTGACAGGTAGAAATCTCAAGGAAATGTCCAGGGGGACTCAGTCTTTAAGACACACCCAGCACCAGGGGATGGGGTGTAGCCCCAAGACATCAGGCACCGCATTATATTCTCAAATAATCCTGTAACTTTCTGTCTACTTCTTCGATTTCCAAAACATTAAAGAAATAAAAGCGATTCTAAAACTAGAAATTACAAGGCACGCCCTTACCAAACATGTTTTACTAAAAGAAAATTACAAGACAACTGGCTGCTTGATCAATATGATGCAGCAAATACTTTCGGATTCTATGATAACGGTAGCAACAAAGTTGTATCAACAGATGCGAGCGTGTTTCCTTGTGTGTTTTCTTGCCAAAAAAACTAAATTTGACGAACATCGTAAGGATCTGGAGGAGTTCAAATTATCGAAGAGAAGCAAAACAGTAAAAAAAAAATTTTTAAGCATCATATTAGTAACACACATGCCTGTTAAAAATAATTAATTAACCGGAAGAGAAGCAAACACGAAAATGGAACAAAAATTATTCTTTTTCACTTGTACTTACACTAAAATTTATGAAAACTCTTTCCCACAAAAAAGGTTTATTTTAATGGCTCATGTTCAGTTGTTTGATAGAACTGCTATGTGGTTGTGTGTGTGTGTGTGTGTGTGTGTGTGCGCGCGCATGTGCGTGTGCGTGTGCGCGCGAGTGTGTGTGTGTGTGTGTGTGTGTGTGCGCGCTTGATGTTATGAAGTGTTGGTACATACATGAATGCAACTATGGTAATAAAAAATGAAAGAAGTCCAAAAATTATTTATTATTTTTTTATATTTATGGTCTAATCATCATCATTTTCGTCGTCGTTGTCAATATCCATATTAGCAATGTTTTTATACTTTTATTTGCCGAATTATTGTAGAAGAAAAAAACTCACTCCATTATATCGAATAACTGTAGCAAAAGTCCTTATACAATCTTTACCTTTGTTTCCGTTGTTACCGTTGATCATTAAGAAAATGTCAAATGCATTTGACAGAGTCTGGCACGAGGGGCTATGGCATGTGATGCAGAAATTCAATATTGAAGAAGGCCTCGTCCAAGTTGTCTAATCGCTGTATAACAGCTCAACGAGTACAGTACTGCTCAACAACCAAATAGGAGCTTACTTTCGCACCACAGTAGGGGTATGTCAAGGATGTCCCCTATCACCCATGCTGTTCAATATATTCTTGGAGAACATCATGCTCGAAGCTCTTCATGACCACCATACCTCCATTTCAATCGGTGGAAGACCAATCTGCAACCTACGCTTTGTAGATGACATAGATCTGTTAGCAGGTACTAACAATGAACTGTAAGACCTCACCAAAAGACTGACAGACAGCTCAAACGCTGTCAGGAACGCACGGAAAGTGTGGACAGGTCACACACAACACACACTGACCTCACAGCGTTCTTCACGTGTCCTTTCACACAACAAAGTACAAAGACCTGCACATGGGCTCGAACGTTTCTATTAATCGGGTGAACGTAAATCTATACTTTACTAAATAACAACAGAAAACTTCAGCACAAATATTCTACACTGAGTTTGCACCGAAACAAATATATCTAAGCAGTTTATATTAAAGTCCTTCAAGTTCTCTCTTCTTCTGTTGTTGGGGGGGGGGGGGGAAGGGTCGACACGGCAAACAGTTCCCCTCTTTCAGTCTTGCTCTCTGGCGTTGATCATACGGACAGCCTACATTCACCAAATAACTCCGACAGTCTAACGGCAGACAAATGACCAAGTCAATAAAAATTCCACAGTAGGTAAATCCACACAGTTCTACGATCTTCTCAAGAGATCACACAGCAGTTGAGAAAATTAGTAAATCGAGGAACCACACAGATAATATTTCTCCACACAGTTCTACGATCTTCTCAAGAGATCACACAGCAGTTGAGAAAATTAATAAATCGAGGAACCACACAGTTAATATTTCTCCACACAGTTACTCTTTCTCCATACAGTTAATATTTCTTTACACCGTTAATATGTATCCACACAGTTACTATTTATCCACACAGTTGCTATTTCTTCACACAGTTAATATTAATCCACACAGTACTATTAATTCCAACCTCTGTACCAAATTCCTCTTTCTCCTAGACTCTCACGTCTGCTTCCTCTTTTCTTATTTCTAAACAACGCCCCCTATATACATTCAAACCAGGGGTCATAATCGCTATTCAATCAAGGGCGACAACCTCGTTACTTCGACGTTCATGGGTGATAACACATGTTCATAACAAACGCATATGGAATGGAGACCAGCACTGAAAAGAGCAAAGTTATGATCAATGGCAACGGCAAAGCAAAGATCTATATGAACGGGGTACAGCTCGAAGAGGTAAGCAGCTTCAAGTACTTGGGAGCCACCCCTCTAAGGATGTCAGCTCCACGCTAGATATCCGCATCAGGATCGCAACAGCAACATCAGCAATGGCTGGGCTAGATAGGATCTGGTATAGCCACAAGATAAGGTTCACTACCAAGTACAGGCTATACAAATCCCTGGTAGTGCCGATCCTGCTCTACGGATGCGACATGTGGACTCTGCTCGCGGAAACGGAAAGGAGAATCCAGGCATTCGAGAACAAGTGTCTGAGGAGGCTGCTCCGGATCTCTTACAAAGATCACAAAACCAACGACTTTGTAAGAAACAAGATGGCCACACTGGTAGGACATCAGGAACCTCGACTATCAACAGTCAAGTGACGTAAGCTGGTCTTCTTTGGCCATGTGACCCGGCACAACACCCTGTCGAAGACTATCCTTCAAGGCACCTTGGAGGGTGGCCGACGCCGCGGTGGTCAGAGAAAGAACTGACTTACGAAGGTCAAAGACTGGACTGGTCGTCCTGTACAGGACCTGCTGACTATTGCCCACAATAGACAAGAGTGGCGGCCCCTGTCAGCTGCCGCGTCTATCCATGTGCTCCCCCCAACGCCACGTGCCAGGCAAGGGACTGACTGACTGACTGACTGACTAAGAAAATGTGTGGTGGTAAAGATTGAAAAATGCATGATCTTTATTTTCTAGACACATATTGACATACAGTAATCGGTACGTGCAAAAATGAGAGCTGAAAACACCCTAGAAATGGATTTTTAAAAAACTCAAAATACTCTTTTTATTATTACCTGAGTCTTTTTTGGAAAATTTTTCAGTTATTTTTCTTTCCTTTTTATGCCCTTGTTATGATATTGCTGCAATCATTATCATCATCAAAGTCAACGCTATAAATACATCTTGATGCCATCTGCTGTTGTAGAAGACAAGGAAACTGAAGTGGACAAGGCGTTGTTGAGGTTTTCCCATGACTGCAAGTATTGTAGAAATTAAAGATCATAAATATAAGACACGTAGATTGAGGATACAACAAACAGCTTGAATACATGTTCCTGAAAGTAGTCTGACATCAACGATCTTTAAACGAAACTGTTAACCACAGACTTTGATATGAGGCTCGAAGGTTGATTCTCATCCTTGGAATCTGGCAGCGAGGAAGAAAGCAGCCTAAGCCCTCGTTGTACAAGTCGTGTCTTATGGCAAAGAAAGAAATATTGGAAAAGGCAAAAGGAAAATTCAACTACCCTGTTCGAATCTCCCTGTCTCTTAGTATTGTTAGACTGCTGCTGGCCGTGGCTTTTGTTCCAAGGGTTCATTTTAACAGCTTTCAGCCTTTACCAAACTAAACAATTATTATTGTACGAAAGGTGTGCCTCTAGTGCATGTAGCTGACCTCTGAATCTGTCATCGTGATGTGCTTGCATGCTGCACGAGCTGCATATGAGAAACGACGACAGAGGTTGGAGATTTGCTGTGCGAGCACCAGTGGTGAGTTGGCCGCAATCTTCAAGCTGGTAAACAAATCTTTGCTCATATTAAAGATGCTCCTGAGATTAAAATAAGTTACAAATCGGTCATCAGCCTCCTGAGAGACATCTATTCATTACCGTTGTTGACTTGTCTCTACCTCATCATGTTTGAGACTTTTCCGAAGTTTGTTATTTATCCCGTTGGAGTTCTATTGCTTGGTCTACCACGCTTCTTTGCATCGTTTGTTTTCTTAACTAAAATATCTACAATTGATTTCCCGATCTTAATTTGTCACGAAACGATTCGACATTTGTTCAGTGAGTGTTTAGCCCTAGAATTAAGTCAGACAGTCACAGGCAGACGTGGCCCGAAACAAGGAAGCTTCCTTGTAGTTTTTTCTGATTTAAAGTAGTCAAAAGACACTGACGATGTTTAATGCGAACTATCCATATCTTACTACAATGCTCTTTATTACTATATCAGACTCTTCAGGTTTATTCTTCTCTCACTGCAACACTCAATGTTTGGGATGACCCTGTATTATGTTATGGCTTCTGTGTTTGTCATTATTACTGATGACCTGTCACTAGCTGTTTGATAATTGATGAATAATAGAAACAAGGTAAACAGAGAGTAGTCAGTATATGGAAGGTTCGTCTGTGTGCAACCGAGCAACTAGAGAGAAGACTCACCTGTAACACATCCTGGTACCCTGAGTGTCCAACATCTTATTGTTAGACTCGCTACAACGGCGAGCGAAACGTTCAACCTACGGGTCATTGGTTTTCTGTGAGTAGCACCTTTGCAACTTTTGGCGGCTTCATTTATGGCAATATTGTCTTCTTTTTCATATGCACACGCACGCACAGAGAGAGAGTGAGAGAGAGAAATCAACACCCGTGGAGAGAGAGAGGTGGGGGGCAGTGTGATGTTACCTTGGCCTAACTGGCTGGGGGATGGGGTGGGGGAGCTCGGTGGTATTGTTGTCTGATCTGACATCTTCCCCATGTTAGAATTGTGATTGTCTGTGTTTTTGGCGGGTCTTTCACTGTGTGTGTGTGTGTGTGTGTGTGTGTGTGACTTCTTGTCCGGTGGACCTTTTGTTGGTCGGTGAACTTTTGCGTGTGTTGAGCCTCATTCGTCGTTGCAGTGCTACTGGTGCCGTGTGTTGGACCTGCTACATGAAACTGTAGTTGCTGTGGAGTGTATTCCGGCTTGAATCACATTGTTTGATATTGGGGCTGTGGACTGTGTTCATGTTGTGTATGTACACCAGTACACGCTGCCATGTGGCATGTAGTACAGTCTGCTACACACCCACTTCATGTTGTTCTGTCGTCATCTTTTTGACTTCACATCACGGATTATTATTATTATTATTATTATTAAACAAATATGTCAGTCTACAGAAACGTGATACTAGCTGTTATGCTCAGCACAAGCTGTCAAGCTATTTAAAAAGATTGAATTTCGTTTATATGTTTTCTTATCTCTTTATCCAATCTATTGCTTTCTCTCTTCCTCTTTTTTTATTGATCTCCCACGTCTTTGTTATCTTTTCTCTTTCTCTATGTCTAATCGTTTTTATCCTTTCTTTTCTCGGAAACCCTGCTAACAAGCCTTCTACTATCACATTACACAGAGACATGACTAGACTGGAAAGTCGTGTTGTATTTTTATACTTGGATTATTTTGAGCCTTTTTGTCTCTTCCGTGAAGGTGGCAGCCAGACGAGAGTTTGTTACAGTTGATGGCCACTCAGCAACTACAAACGCGACACTGTCACGTGACCCCAGATTATGTCCCTCTTGGTTTTTATATGAAGCATAGCAAGTGATCTCAAGGGCTTTTCAGGGATGGGAATGTTTTCGTTTGTAGAATACGACACTGTTTAACGTGGTAGGAAATCAGTACAGAATTTTGATATAATTTGAAAGAAACATTGGACAGAATAGCTAATAACACTTTCCAACATATTTTAGGTTACAAATGTTAGATTTAAACTGTAGTTCATGGCTAAACGAGGATCGTTCGACTGCAGATAGTGAAGAATTTAAAGATCTTAAATACAAGACATTTGAGGTGAGGATACCTAAGACAGCTTCTCCACCTTATTTAAAGAGATCGGACATCAAAGGTCTTGAAACAAAGTTGTCGGCCAAAAGCTTTAATATGTCTGAAAGTGGCTTGTCGTCCCTGGGGTCTGGCAGCATCAGGGGAGACAACAGCATTTCCTATGCCCTCCCTGTGGAAGTCGAATTCCTGGTGAAGACAGGAAGATTCCAGAAGACTAGAACAAAGTTCGACTATATCATTGGAATCTCCGTTTGTCTGAGTATTGCCAGCCTGTTGTTGGCCGTCGCTGTTGTTGGATGGATTTTCGTGAACGACGCTTTGCCAGCACCACAACTTGTTGACTCACATGACGAAGTGTGTCTCCCGTGCATTCAGCTGAACTCTGACCCTGTCACTGACACGCTCTCTAATCTGATCAACGTGCTTGACATCAGAAAAGACCACAACAACGATTCGAACATCTGCTGCGCAAACACTAATGTACAGTTGGTCGCGCTCTTCAAGCTGGTAAGTACATCTCACATATAGTCTCTTATATTCCCGAGTCTTTGTTTACACAAGAGATGTTCGCTGGAACTAACCTGTTGACATTACCTCAATACCACATCAACATATTAACCTGTTGACATTACCTCAATACCACATCAACATATTAACCTGTTGACATTACCTCAATACCACATCAACATATTAACCTGTTGACATGTCACCTCAATACCACATCAACATATTAACCTGTTGACATTACCTCAATACCACATCAACATATTAACCTGTTGACATTACCTCAATACCACATCAACATATTAACCTGTTGACATGTCACCTCAATACCACATCAACATATTAACCTGTTGACATTACCTCAATACCACATCAACATATTAACCTGTTGACATTACCTCAATACCACATCAACATATTAACCTGTTGACATGTTACCTCAATACCACATCAACATATTAACCTGTTGACATTACCTCAATACCACATCAACATATTAACCTGTTGACATTACCTCATTACCACAGCCACATATTAACGTGTTGACGTGTTACCTCAATACCACAGCCACATATTAACGTGTTGACATGTTACCTCAATACCACAACCTCATATTAACCTGTTGACGTGTTACCTCAGTACCACAGCCACATATTAAGTAAGTAAGTGAGGTCTCTATTTACCTCTACTCTCTCAAAAGAGTAGGGGACCTCACTTTTCTCGGGGTCAACTTCACGCCTTATCTTTCTCAACCCTCGCCGGAGTTGGGTGCCCATCCTCACCAGGTGGGTCGACTGAGGAAACTTCGCTGTGGTTCGGACGTATTACCATTGTATAGAACAGAAAGTGTGAATACAACCACATTAGTTGAGTATCGGTAATCAGAATGTGACAATGGTGTCCTGTATTTATTAGTTTATAATGACATCTATGGACTTTTTAAATAAAAAATAAACATTTCGTGTCTACTTTAACTCGATTTGATTTCAGATGATCCAGCGTCAACAAAGTATTGGAGTATTTTCAGGTAAGACACAGGCTACTACGAATCTGTTTTGAGAACTACTGGCTTAGTCCTTGACATTTTGTCTCATATTGCGACGTTTGTATCTCTTCACAGTGATCGAGCCTCTCTCCGTCTATTCATGCAGAACAACAATACAGCACTATGATAAATATAGAAATATAATAATGTAGGGCACACATATTCCTCCAGTAGTTTTAATAACAATGATTGCTTATTGTATCTCTTTTCATAGATCAAATAAAAATATTTCTTTCCTTTGGCTTAAGCTGCGTTAACAGGCTGACTCAAACACATTTTTGAAGAACCTAGATGACCTCATCCTTGTATTAGAAAACAGGAAATAAAACAGCGACATTTCTGTGCCACACAGTCACACAGAAACTCGTACAGTCACTGACGCATGTCATGAGGCTACAAAACGTGTGCATCGTCTAGTGTGCTTACCTGCGTGCATTCATGTCTGCCTGTGTATATAGTGTGTGTGTGTGCGTGTGCGTGCGTGCGTGCGTATGTGTGTGTGTGTGTGTGTGTGTGTGTGTGTGTGTGTGACGACTGACGACTTTCAGCTCTCGCTAGTGCTTACATAACTTGTATATGATGTATGGTGGATAATACCTCCTATGCCATATAATGTGTTGATGGTGAAAACACGATGATGATGTCTGACGCACATAGTCAAAGACTTCTGTGTTTATTCTCATTTTCAGAGCTTGAGGCGCCGTCTAGCGCCGTCAACCTCGAGAGTAAAACCCCAAATATGGTGCCATCCGCTCACCTGCTTTTGAAGCCAGGTAAGGAAGGCAGGGCTTTACCGACATCATTGATGTGTCTTCACGAGGAAACGTAGGATAACAAGGACACTACACACATCACGTATTAATGACGTAGGACAGACATGAAGAAACTTCACAGATAGCAGACTACAGCGAACACACACACACACACACACACACACACACACACACACACCACCTATTAATGACGTAGGACAGACATGAATAGACTTTACAGATAGCAGACTAGCGAACACACACACCAAGAATTCTCACTCTCTGCGTCATGATAATTCGTTCTGTAAATTGAAAAGTCTTCTTAAAGTTTCTCATCTGCCACCTTGACCTTTACACCACTTGACCTTAACTGTTTACCTTGATCTTAAAGTTCATCTTCACCTTTTACCTTCACCCTTGACACGTCCCGCTCAGCCTTTGCATCATTTAACTTGAATCAGGGTCGGGACCTAAAGACATGCAGCAGTGGAAGGGTCCTGCAGAGACCAGGTGGTCAGTAGTGCGACCTGGGCTCAACTTCCACCACAACACTATCTACATCATCACCCCCGGCATGTACTACGTCTACTGTCAGATCCTCTACGACCGCGGCGATGACGACGGCAATGACGGTCTTCAGGTGGCCAGCAGCTACGTGTACGTCGACAGCCTGATGTACCCGAACATGTCGGGTATCGTGTTGAAGTCTCGCCATACCCGCAGTGACAGGCAACACGACCGACACACCACCTTTGTCGGTGGACAACTCCTGCTGCACAAGGGAGACAAACTTTACGTGAAGCTGTCCAGCCCTTCTCTCGTGTCCCATGACAAGAAGAGCAGCTTCTTTGGCATGTTCAGGGTCGGGGACTAGACTTCTGGGAAAACTTGTATTTGGATACAACCCCTTCTCTAAATATTCCGTCATAAATTAGTCTTAAGAATTAAACAGAAATCCAATAATTTGTAGAATGTAAGTTTGCCAGCATGAAGCTGAAGAACCAAAGATATGTGTTTGTTTTATCTGCTGCTTTAATACGCCATTAGCAACACTCTTTCTTACAAGCACGCACGCACGCACGCCTGCATACACTACGCACATGCTGACAGATACACAAAGATCTGTACAAGGAGATGCCACAAGGAAGGGTAGGAATCATTTTCAAAGCTATCGTTCCCAGCATGCACATTGCTAATGACATCCGTGACCTGAAGTCCAACTATAAAACATAAGAACCACTCACAAGTCGTGTGATGCCGCTGATGAAGAATCGCTGGATGTCCTCACAAGCAAGACTTTCATCAAGCAGCTAACTTTCTGTGTAAGAGAGGTCAGGGCTAGGGTATACCAAAGAGTCAGTCGTTACCGCTCCTGTCTTACTTTCAGGAAGACAAACCACGTACATGTACATTTTTTCTCTTTCCTCCTAACACATTAAAAAAGACAGTAAAAAACAGTAGCCTCTATTTGCAGGAATTGCACTATGTACTCGTAATAAAAGAGAACAAAGACAGCCAGCAATCGAAGAAAGCAGAGAAAGAATTATATATATATATACATACATAAACCAGAAGAATAAAATGCTAAGCGCACATATCGAACTTACAACGAATGGGTTGACTGCAAACATGGGCTTGTATTAGGATTAATAATAATGATGATGTCACCTGCAGCACAGCCCAACACAAAATTTGTAATAAACATCTCAAATATCTGTGTGTGTGTGTGTGTGTGTGTGTGTGCGCGTGTGTGTTGTTATTTTTAGAAATTTCCTATCAGAGAGCGATTATCAGATGCTGTTAGAAAATAAGTCGCCACCAGACCTGAGGACGCTCTGTGTCATTTATAAACTGTCGAAACTAATAATTAACTGATATCTTTTTATCTGAAGTATGGTATTTACATGGGTATCATCCATTGACACAATTAAAACAAATCAAGTTCATTGGTTTCATTTTTGGCTCCGATGTTTTGAGCTCTTCCCCTTTTGATATCAACATCGAATATCTTCATCCGACCTGCCGACATCGACATTGTCACCACTCTCAACCTGTCTCCAATCCTCTTCATTTACACGTGTAAATTGTTGTTTACCAGCATTTCTTTACATTTGATATGTGTATTGTACGAGGACTAATCTCTACGCTAACATCATCATCATCGTCGTTATCGTCGCAGACAACGACATCGTGTGTATCAGACTCAGGTAGTGCACGTGACCAGGGTACATAACGACCAAATGTTTCCTAAAAATACACGTTTGAGGTTAACTGGTGTTAAAGATTTTTCGGACATTAAATTTAGTTTTTACAAACTAGCCGCCACTTAGTTGCATTCTGAGATTCTTTCTGGATTCTATCATTGGTGACAAGCTACTTGTAGAATTGGGTTTGTTTTTGTTATTTTATTTTTCCTGTGTCTGTTCTGGAACTTGTAGCGAAGGAAACAGGCTGTGATGTAGATCATAAGATATACCTACCCGACAGTGCGGACAGTTTCATCTACTGCAGGTACTACAGGTAAATATTTACATGCACAATATTTTCAGTTCAGGGTTTGAATAAATATCCCGTTTCCTCTCAAGGGAAGAACAGCAAAGAGCAGCTCGACAAGATCAATGTTAATATTTTCAAATGTTTTGTGACCTTAGCTTTTATAATTACTTGTTAGATTAGAATATAATATTGCAGGTAGCACATAGAATCGTACAGTAATACATTCAGGCTTAACCATATGCAAGTCTCTGTCATATGATTTAGAATTAAGGCAACACATGTCTAAATACTTGTCTTCTCACGTGACCCGAGCAACACATAATAAAAAACACTAATTACAGCTTTCATTTTAAACTTTCATGTATTTTAAAATCAAACCTCTAAATGTGATAGTGTTTTGTCTTCTCATGAACAAGCAAGAGTGATAGGTACAGGTACTGTTTTCTATTGTTATGTTGGCTACACACTCACTCATTTGTTTCCTCTTCCCTTCCTCCTGTCTCTCTTTCTACCTACTTTTTTTTTCTTTTTCACTCTTACGTGTCAAATTCCAGTCTCTCTTTCTCTGTCTTTATATATATATATATATATACACAGTTCAGTGCTATCTATAGCTATAAATATATATATATATACGAGAGAGAGAGAGAGAGAGAGATTTGTGTGTGTAAGAAAGAATAAGTTATGAAGTGTGCTTGTGTGTGCATTGTTTAAAATAATAATAGGCATAGTTTTGAACAACTCATGTCTGTGTGACAGTTTGGAGGCGAACACAAGCACTAAGTTCCAAAGGCAAAGTTGTCGGGTGGAGTGGGTTTCTCAGAAATCCTGTATTGTAAAGCAGGGCAAGTAAGCAGGTCGAGTCTTGGTGGGTCGAGTCTGATGCTTTCAATGTGTAAGTAAAAAATATTCTCAGTCCCCGGTGTAACATGCTTGTCAAAGAACTTGCAGATACCCTAAAGGTTGCTTTAGATAAAAATAATGTGCACACTAGTAATCAGCTGTATATGAGCAGTAACTACATCAAGCGTTTGGCAAGTATAACCTCGTGCAAATATGACAGAAGACTGTACACAATGTACCCCGTGTAGTTATGGCTGAAGCTTGTAAAAATGTACCCCGTGTAGTTATGGCTGAAGACTGTAAAAATGTACCCCGTGTAGTTATGGCTGAAGACAGTACACAATGTACCCGTGTAAGTATGACTGAAGACAGTACACAATGTACCCCGTGTAGTTATGGCTGAAGACAGTACACAATGTACCCCGTGTAGTTATGGCTGAAGACAGTACACAATGTACCCGTGTAAGTATGACTGAAGACAGTACACAATGTACCCCGTGTAGTTATGGCTGAAGACAGTACACAATGTACCCCGTGTAGTTATGGCTGAAGACAGTACACAATGTACCCCGTGTAGTTATGGCTGAAGACAGAACACAATGTACCCCGTGTAGTTATGGCTGAAGACAGTACACAATGTACCCCGTGTAAATATGACTGAAGACAGTACACAATGTACCCAGTGTAGTTATGGCTGAAGACAGTACACAATGTACCCCGTGTAGTTATGGCTGAAGACAGTACACAATGTACCCCGTGTAGTTATGACTGAAGACAGTACACAATGTACCCCGTGTAGGTATGACTTAAGACAGTACACAATGTACCCCGTGTAGTTATGACTGAAGACAGTACACAATGTACCCCGTGTAGTTATGACTTAAGACTGTACACAATGTACCCCGTGTAGTTATGACTTAAGACTGTACACAATGTACCCCGTGTAGTTATGACTTAAGACTGTACACAATGTACCCCGTGTAGTTATGACTTAAGACTGTACACAATGTACCCCGTGTAGTTATGACTTAAGACTGTACACAATGTACCCCGTGTAGTTATGACTTAAGACTGTACACAATGTACCCCGTGTAAATATGACTGAAGACAGTACACAATGTACCCCGTGTAGTTATGACTGAAGACTGTACACCACGTACCCCGTGTACTTATGACTAAAGACTGTACACAATGTACCCCAGGCAGGTTGTTGTGTGCACCCAGTCAATGAGTTCCTTGACGACTGAAAATCCGGGATGAACGCGAAGGTTGACTTTCTTAGAAACAGGTTTTGTAGCAGGTAGTCAGGTGTACAAGTCTGTGTACAGTCCTATGTGTACTGTACTGTTGCTATAGACAAAGATGAGAATTGGTCTCGCCATTATGTGTGCCACGATTAGTGTACAGAAGAAACTCGATGATTTCATAGAAAGCAGAACAACAGTACAATTTCAGGCTAATTAAGAACTATTGTTCATTGTCTGACCGGCTAAATAGAGGAAAATGTTATCACTCAGCGGACCGTAGGGTAAGACTCAAACTAGGGTAAGACTCTACCCTTGGTATAAGATGAGGAACGAGACCACAGCTAGGTGTCTTATTTCCGAGGGTATAAAGAAGTGTCCAGACCCAGTACACCGTGTTTTACTCCTGGTGTCATAGTTATACAGCAATAAAAATAATGTCTGGTAACAAAAAGTAATTTCCTGGGAGTCTTTGCGTCGCATTCTAACAGAAAAAACTCTTCTCCTTTCGTTTGCCATGTTCTCGGGAAAGGACGTGCCCTCGCTTCATAACTGGTCGACTCTCTTTCGGCGACGTGTCGGAAAACTGATGTGGTGGTGGTGGGGGGGGGTCGACAGGTTTGGGGATCTAGTCCTAAGGGAGGTCTTTGTGCGTGTGTGGAGGTAGATAAGGAGAATATTGCGCCTTGAGTACCTGAGTGTTATCTCTCTTACCACCAAAGTCCTAGTATTTCATGTCGATATCCTGTTACTGGCTTTTATCACACTGAGGTCATGCAATAAACCACCTGCTGACATCCACCACCGACAGTAACCTGTAGCATTCACACGTTGACACAACCACGATGTCTGATGTCTGTCAGCAGTCGACAGACCTTCACAGCCACAGGTCTGCTGTATACCTGCAATATCATGGGATGTATCTCCCTCCACTGATATATGTGTGTGCGCACTGGAAAAACCTGGCCATGCGTGTCACGTCCGTGTCTTGGGTTTTACAAACACACACACACACACACACACCTGACGGCGAAACTCAAAAGAGACACATGAACCTACATTGAAAGAAATGTGATATAATTATTTTTAACCCGTGGAAATTACTCGGCCCTGATAGTCTAACTCCTGGACAAACTTGTTGATATTGGTTGTCACCTGTCTGCTTGCTATCTCGACTCTACTTTCTGGTAAACGACCTTCTTACTCTTTCTCGGACAAGAAGTTCCTGGTGTCTTTATGAGCATTGCACACCTCAGGTGAAGCGTGAACTACAGTCAAAGTGCGGGCTGAGCCTCCTTTCAAAATATTCTACAATCTCCATAACTAATGTTTACAATCTTCACGACGGTGACGAGATGACGACCACGGTGACAAGGACGATGATAACCGCGATGATTGCACTGATGTATATTGAGACTGCTGGAGTCAGTAACACTATTCGCTTTGTTTTGTAAATAATTATTTAATTCATCACACAAACTCAAAGCAAAAATGTTTTAAATGACTTTTGACTTTCCTTCACGCTAAGAAAAACCTAAATTACGACTATATTACTGATATCAACAAAATATTACCGTCCACTAACACATTAATTCCAATGTTACCCTAGCACGCAGGTGTGTTGATTAGTGACAAACAATTACAACATTACAAGTCAAACACCGGTTACCTGTGTACACTAATGACTACACTTTAAACAAAAGCACAATATATATATATATATATATAATGACATCTACTCTATGGATATAAATTAGTCTCAATGTTATCCATAAATATAATTTTTATACAGGGGACTTTGTAAACGTAAATCAGGAAGAAGAAAGTAAGCTGAGTGGAATTCCCCCCGACAGGTAGACGTCCCGCCTCACGATTCGCCAGGTGAGCTCAGGTGTGCTGTGTTCCGTGTACGTGGCCTACAAAAGCGCGGGTCACCTTATGCCATGGAGCCAGTGACACCTGGGCTGGGGGCGGGCGGTAGACCTCCGACACTTACCTGTACGGTTGTGACAAGAGAGTCTCACAAAGACTGTTAGTACTATAGGTGTCACAACAAACCAATAAGCTCCAAGTGAGTATAGTAATATAAATTAACCTGTACGGTCATGTCCTGTTGATTACAAAAGTTTCAACATACTCCAGGATATTCAAATTTAGTTTTTCATAATTTCTTTCATAGTAGAACAACTTGGAGCAGGCTGGGGACGCAACAGCAAGACTGGCAACACGTGAAGCGAGAATTGCATCCACCACATCTGTGACATGAACTCCCGGCCATCCTCCGAGTGCTCCATGAACTCTGCCAGTAGCGGTGACAGTACGTATGCTGGGCGAGTTGAGGAGGAGCTGCTCGTGAAAGGAGGAGGCCTTCCAGACCACCGACAGACAGAAGCCCGGGGAAGGCGGCGGAGACTGGTCGTTGTTACCGTCATCTCTCTTGTCCTCAGTGTCGTCAGTCTGCTTGCTGTCCTTGTCGTCTCTGCCTTTGTCTTCTTCAACGGCATCGACATCATGCCCGGAGGTCAACAACCACAAGTTGCTGCTGGTGACGAGGTTTGTCTGCCCTGCGTACAGCTGAACTCTGAGCCCGTCACCCACGAGGCTTCGTCTCTGTTGGACGTGCTCGAGGTCAAGAAAGACGACGACGGCAACCCCATCACCTGCTGCGCGCGCACTAACGTGCAATTTGCCGCACTCTTCAAACTGGTAAATAGTCTTTACTTGGTATAACTGTGCACAGTGAGGGAGAGAATGTGTAGTTAAGAGGATAAACAACATTTAAAGACAGAAACCCTTTAACTTTTGTTGTGACAATATTTCTCCTTAAATTTTGCATTTAACTCATTTCAGATCATTCAACGACAACAAATGATGCAGAAGCTTACAGGTGAGAATAAAACATTTGAATTGTCTGTCTGATAAGAGATCATAAAGAAAAATTCTAAATTACAATTTTATTGTATTACATATGTGAACTTTTGTTTATACAAAAACAGAAACATTCTATCAAAGTGAAAAGTGTGTGTGTGGTTCAAGGTTTATCTTTCTATAATTACACACTAAACTACACCCCAACACGTAGGACATTCATTCTACCCCTACACCCACCCACCCACACACACACACACACCACCACCACCACCACCACCACCACCCCACACACACACACTCACTCAAATTACAAACAATTTTCTTATACAGTGGCCAGAAATGTTTTGACGACGAACATGTGACATGTGACTGACTTTCTCTTGTAACCTGTCTTCTCTGCAGATATTCTGGAACCTACTGGAGGTCTGAACAACGCCAAGACAAACTGGAGCAGCGCAGTCTCAGCTCACCTGCTCATCCAAGCTGGTGAGAGACATTGTTGTAGTGTTGTGTCAGTCTTGTCTAGTCACCTTAACATACCCTGGCCCTCTGCTGGCTATACCTTGGCTATCTCGTGATGAGAGCATCAGACTGATCATAAATCAATCAATAAATAAGTAAACTCAAACCATCTGATGCCTTAGCCACGTGATAAGTGGGGTCACGTGCTTGATTGTTAATATGCATGTAAACGCTTTGCTGGCGAGTTTTGTTTATAAACAAACGCACGTGTTGCTTTATCAATTGCGATATCAGTACTTGGCGCTGTGCCAGGTCATAGGACACTCTATCTCACTCAGTAACACCTCTGTCTACAACAACTGCTGATAAACGCATTCAGCCAGCAGTGATTTTCAAGTAGCAAAGAGTGGTGTATGGTGTACAGACCTCGGGGCCAGATAGAAGTCAAGAGATATTAAAACACTTGGACTAAAAGGAAAGTGAAAGTATACATCTAGTCCAAACAAAGTGTGTGAGGTCTTATGTAAGATTATTGACACAGAGATATATCGTGACAGATAACCTGACAGATAACAGATGCAGCAGCAAGACAGGTTACAGATGTTTATGTTGATGACTTTTTTTTTTTCAGGTACAGGACAGGGCGAAGTGCAGCAATGGAAGGGCCCGGATGTTACTGGACTGTCGCACGTGAGGCCCGGCCTGACTTTTCACGACAATAATATTTACATCATCACGTCCGGCATGTACTACGTCTACTGTCAGATCCTCTACAACCGCGGCGACGACAACATCGATGCTGATCCTCAGGTGGTCAGCAGCTACGTGTACCGCGAGAGCCTGGTGAACCCCAGCATGTCGGGTATCGTGCTCAAGACCCGCCACACCCGGTACAGCCAGCAAACCGACCGGCACACCAGCTACGTGGGGGCGCTCGTTGCTCTCCACAAGGGAGACAAACTCTACGTCAAGGTCTCTCAACCCTCTGTTGTCTCCAATGATGAGAAAGGCAGCTTCTTTGGATTGTTTAGGGTCGGCGAGTAAACTTACAGGACATCATCCCTGTAACATTATTTGAGGTTGAAAGCTGGTGGGATGTGAAGATTTTCTAGATGTCATAAGCAGGTGTGAGCAGGTGTTTGTGTTCCTTGAGTCATTTCAAGACTCATGTTGTTTGACAGCCTCACCCAGGGTTGTACGAGTAGCTGGTGACGGGGAGAAGAGAGTCGTGGCCTCTTGCAGAGATGCATTCTGAACGGCTACCCTTTACTTGTCCTCATCGTCTCTACTTCACCCGGGTAGATGTGTCATGGCGTGCGATGCACTCAGTGTGCGGCGTGATTGACTAGTATGTGAAGTGTGATATTGAGAAAAGATTGACTAGTATGTGAAGTGTGATATTGAGAAATGATTGACTAGTATGTGAAGTGTGATATTGAGAAAAGATTGACTAGTATGTGAAGTGTGATATTGAGAAATGATTGACTAGTATGTGAAGTGTGATATTGAGAAAAGATTGACTAGTATGTGAAGTGTGATATTGAGAAATGATTGACTAGTATGTGAAGTGTGATATTGAGAAAAGATTGACTAGTATGTGAAGTGTGATACTAAGTAATGATTGATTAGTATGTGAAGTGTGATATTGAAAAGATTGACTAGTATGTGAAGTGTGAAAAGATATTGAGAAAAGATTGACTAGTATGTGAAGTGTGATATTGAGAAAAGATTGACTAGTATGTGAAGTGTGATACTAAGTAAAGATTGACTAGAATGTGATGTGTGATATCAAATGGTGCATGTATGGTGCGTGAAGTGATGGTGCGTGACGCGTGGCCAGTGTGACATGTGTGATGTGAAGTGACACGTGTCCAATGTGTCACGTGATGTACTTGTCTACTAAACAGTTACCAATGATCTACTGCTCAAAAGCTACATGCTACCCCTGATAGTGATGATGTGATGCATACAGTGGATAGTGATACTCATGTACAGGCTGCACCTGACAGTCATATTGTATTGTGTACTTAATGTGTTTGCGCGCGTGTGTGTGTGTGTGTGTGTGTGTGTGTGTGTGTGTGTGTGTGTGTGTGTGTAAACTACATGTTCACGTGTTGAAGTAATAAAACTCTGTGGTCGGTGCAAGCTGTAATACTGTTCAATTCTATTTTTTTTATAAATAGTAAACCAGTTATATGCTTCTTTTTTCTCGAAGTCTGAGAATGTAGAAACGTAAATGCACAGGTAATCTCTGATATATATATATATATATATATATCGAGCGCTGTTTCAGTCTCTCTTCCATCATCACTGAGTTAGCTCCCCTCCCATACGGTCTCTCTCTTGTCAACGAGTTACATGTGATGTGCACTATTCTCTGTAATTAATGTTTAAAGCAAGATATCGGAATAGTCACTAAATTAATTATAGACAGCTCTTTAATGATAATCTTAATTTTTCCTCGTCAGGCGTGTGTTAGTTGTTCTTCCACCTCATGGTGTCGGTGTTACACTCACATGCTGCAATCATTTATGACTTCATGGCTACAAATAGTCGGACCTGTCAACTTGTTCTTTTATTACAAAGTGAAGCCTGAGAACACCCGGGGTAGCTAAAATGGCTGACCGAGGGAAAGCCGTTGAGCATGACCTTCTCAAAATGTTGCAATAGTTTCAAATCTCAGTTTTCTATTTTGATATTACACAGACTCACGCAGGTGTAACATAATGTCTCTGTGTTTTGGAGTCATTAACTTATTCACTTAAGATTTCTCACCATCTCTGACTTTCTTTGTCTCTATCACTTATCTTTCTAAAAATTAGACAGTTGTGTATACCAACACACACACACACACACACACACACACACACACACACATACACACACATATATATATATATTCTCTCTGTCACTCACACATATACACTCTCTCACTCACACGCACATATATATATATATATAGTATCTCTCTCACTCCCACACACACTCTCACACACATATATACACACTCTTTCTCACTCACACGCACGCAGGCACACACACACACACACATATATATATATATATATATGTATATATATTCTCTCTCACTCACACACATACACTCTCACACACATATACACACTCGCTCACTCACACACACACACACACACACACACACACACACACACACACACACACACAGAAGCAGATGAACATTGGTATTCTATTTAACTGTTTTGTGTGTGATATCGTATTACCAATGCAGCAGGTAAAGAACATCTTCAGTGAGTACTAACATTTTGTGACAAGGACTACAGATACCAATCATTCATCTCCAAAGCCTTTCGTGTCCTTTCCTATCATCCTCACGTGCTTTCTATATTAATATAGCTCTTCATAAATATAACTCTCTATTAATATAGCTCCAAGACTGCACAGGAGTAGGTTTCATATTAATTCTCACATTGTAAAGGAGTAGCTGAGAGCATGAAGACAGTAAACTAGGGAGGAAAAGCGAGCTGCTCAGTATCTGAACAACAAGTAGACGGAGGTGGTTAAAAAACGACACCATCTTCATGCCTGAAATCGTCCTCCTCTTCCTGTGTTTAAAGTCTAGTGAGATACAGTTGCTTCCTGGTGATTGTGTAATATTGAGTGCAATGCAGCATTTGTCCAAATCCGCCCTAAACATATCCATCAATGATACATGAGACATGAGACATGAGACATGAGAGTCCAAAGGGACAATCTACTCATTCGGCATCTCTGTGAAAACATCAGACATCACAGTCAGCAGGAAATACATCGTATAGCATCTTGAGCTCACTGATGCCTTCAACAAATGTTGCATGGGCATGGATGCAATATATTGCTATGAACAAACATGATATATAATGCTCCCATTTATGTGCAAACATGTTTATCTGTGTGTGTGTGTGTGTGTGTGTGTGTGTGTGTGTGCGGTGTGCTGTGCTGATTTTTCTCACGGATTTAATGCCATTAGAAACAACACTTGATGTTGACTGATAATAATTGTTCTCTCTTATCATTTTGAAGACTTGGTTTCACTCAAGTTTGGTTTCAATCTCGGTTTAGATCATCGACATATTTTGGGTACAAACATTTCTCTGAACTGATATCTACAAGACTAACATTCCATACTGAAACACCAAGCATTTTCTTTAATGTCTTATTATGTGATGTAATTTTATCTGCAACACGATACTTAATTTGATAAAATGGAGACAAATCTATGCTGTGGTATCTCCATGAGCTCTGCATTCTGTCCTAAACTCAAAGCACGGTGGGTGTCCAGAGGCTGATGAGGTTCAAGTAAGAAACTGGATTTCAATGACACCCCCCTGACTGTCGGTAAAAGCATTGACTAGTACAAAGTACTTATCACCTTTCTCATTGCTACATGTCAGGAGCTCAGCAATATTTATATCAGCATCACATGACTATTTATGAGAAACGGTCTCTACTAGCGCCTATGTCGCCCATTGTCACAGTATGGAGCATCACTCGTACCATAGTAATTAATACTTTCTTTACAAGTTAGTACTTACAATTTTCTACTTCAATTAACAAATTTAATTATACTCAATGCTCCATTTAACGGGGGAAAATCTTTAGGTATGGGCTATTTATAGACGTGTACCCAATATAGTAATATACTGACACTTCAAGTGTCGACACATTTACCTGAGGTAGGTTAACACTGCGAAGATGTATCAGTCTTCACAAATGGCAGTAGGGTACAAAAGGCAATAGTTTAGGGTGGCTTAGTGTTTTTAAAGTATAGCATAATAAAGACCAGTTTCCAGAAAATGTTCCTGGCGGCTAAAGATTAAATTCACAGCAACGATCTGCCTGACCTTCGGCGGGAAGCTACCTGTGCACGCATTTAGTTTGTGAGAAATGCGGCTTATCACCTCACCTGTACAGTTAGCGACCTCGCTACAAGTGAGGACCCCTAGCATTACTTTAAGTCTGTATTCATTTTTTGTTGGAAATGAGGGCGATGAAATTTAATAAGATTACTTCTACCCATTGTGTGTGTGTGTGTGGGGGGGGGGGAACTTTTACTGCGCTGTGTAGTAAAGCTTCTGCTGTTCATACACAGTAAGAGTTACTGATGAATTACCTGAGTGGTTTTTAAGGGGCTAACAGTACCTGGTGGTAATAAACAAGAGTTAAAACAGATGAGTTTGCGTGTACGTGTGTGTGTGTGTGTGTGTGTGTTTTCGTCGTGCGCAAGCATAATAGTGTGAATGGAAACAATGTAACTTTTGCTTGAATAGCAAACAGTATAAGTCAGTGTATTTCATTATCTGTGTGCACACTCTCACCCTGTCACATACCCCGTGTTGTTATAACTGTGCGGGTATCTGTGCCTCTGTCTTCTTGTGCAAGTATGAAGTGCGACCAATTAAATTTGTAAGCCATATCACTAGCCGCATCTATATTTTTAATTAGCACTGATCTGGAACTTTCCCATATAAATATATAAAAATAACATTTTCAACATCAGCTCTCTGTTTCTATACGTTTCTCGCTCTCACAGACTTCATTTGACTGCATGTAAGAGAGAGAGAGAGAGAGACAGAAAGGAGAACAAAGAAACCGATGATATATTTCTGTTGCTCAATGTGTTTTTACTATGCATACACTATGTAAGGGTGACACTAATGTTTCTAACACAAGTTAATCACGCACAGCTTGTAAAATAATGACTAGACTAACATCTCAGTATTTGATGAGCTCTAGCAGTTAGAACACGTGGATATAATTGTAATTACGGTACCTTATTTACTATATTTTAAATATTACACTAAATAATCTTGTATGTATGTATATCTCACGTTTACATTTTTTGCAAAACTTCCCTGTATTATCACGGGTATTCCACATTCCATATCTACCCGGCTATAAGGATGTCATCTTACTATCACTTTGTTACTTGATAAATAGGTCAGACACCAAACAGGTTCCTGAAAAGTTCGCTACTTATAGTTTACATTAAACACACACACACACACACACACACACACACACACGCACACACGCACACACACATACACACACCACAAAACGCACACGCAATTTTGAACATGCACACACGCACACATATGCACACAGACACACAGGACATGTACATACACACAGACACACGCATACAGAGAGACGAAGTAAGGGAGAGAGAAGTGAAACTAAAAGCAGGCCCCGATGTCACTCGCCTTGTTACCTGAAATGAGGTGACTTTCGGTTTGCTGATGACCTGTCTCACCTGTAAGTAAGGAGACTGACGTGTGTGCTGTACACAGTGCAGGTGTTCTCACCTGTAAGTAAGGAGACTGACGTGTGTGCTGTACACAGTGCAGGTGTTCTCACCTGTAAGTAAGGAGACTGACGTGTGTGCTGTACACAGTGCAGGTGTTCTCACCTGTAAGTAAGGAGACTGACGTGTGTGCTGTACACAGTGCAGGTGTTAGCTTTGGCCATCATAGTTCACAAACTAAATGCCTTCTTTCGCAAACTATCCATATTCTAAGCAGTGTATATGTTGTATTGCAAAGTTAAATGCGTGCATTACAACACCTCAGCATATACCATCAAGCATTCACGATCCCATAATTTTCACCGTGTGAATAAACACGCTTACTTCAAACGTGCAGCTCATTAAATTCATTTTCTGCATGTAGGTGCTGCTGCCCTGCCATAGCCTTTCTTTCATTTTGAGTTGTAAGTAAACAGCTGGGGGAGGGGGCGGGGAAGGGGTGAGGGGTAGAGGGAGGGCCTAGTGCAGGACGAGCCGTGTACCTCCGCCACTGCTTTTCATCGGCGGTCGAGACTCGCCCCACGTGACTTGTGAGGTAGATCGAGGTTGCTTACCTTCCTTGTCCGCTGCCTATATAAACTCCGACTGTCTGCACCACAGCCAAGGGACAGGGGGGCGGGTCACATCGCGTGTCGCGACTGAATCTCACACATTCACACACATTCACACACACGTACAGCACACCTCTCGGACATCGCTCTCTTTACCACTTTCAGCGTTTCAAGGGAATTCAGTTATCATTTGAGGATCTTTGAGAACAGGAGAGCCACCAAGACGAAGGAAGACACAAGTAGGGTTTACAGTCGCAGCAGTCGCTTTAAGATACAGACAGCGATACAACTTTGCCGACACCTACAACAACAGCAACATGAAGTTCCGCCTGTCCTCCCAGTCCTCCATGGACTCCACCAGTAGCGGTGACAGCGGCAGTACGTATGCTGGGCGAGTTGAGGAGGAGCTGCTCGTGAAAGGAGGAGGCCTCCCAGACCGCCAACAGACAGAAGCCAGAGGGAGGAGGCGGAGACTGGTCGTTGTTACCGTCATTTCTCTTGTCCTCAGTGTCGTCAGTCTGCTCGCTGTCTCTGTCGTCTGCGCCTTCGTTTTTTTTTACGACATCGACATCAAACGCGGGGACGTGGAAGCACAAGTGGCAGTGAGTGACGAGGTTTGTCTGCCCTGTGTGCAGCTGAACTCTGACCCCGTCAGTGACACAGGTTCGTCAGTGCGTGACCAGCTCGATGTCAGGAAGGACGAGGACAGTGACTCCACCGTCTGCTGCGCGCGCACTAACGCGCAATTCGCTGCCCTCCTGAAACTGGTAAAGTCGCCTCTCATTGTCTCAGTAGCTTAGTGAGCAGCAACCCAGCCAAACCTCACCATATTTGTATTTTTTGCAAGTAACATTTATAAAGAGGTTGCACACACTAGAAATAACTAAAAACCCAGCAATAATTATCTTAATCGTTAATTTTATTCCAGATCATTCAGCGGCAGCAAACGATCAAAAGTTTTGCAGGTGAGAATACGACTTTGTATTTCACTGGTAGTTTACACCAACAAAAATCACGAGTAAAAGTATTAACACAAAGGTAATAAACACAATTAAATAATAAGAAGTTATCTGATATCTATAAGGTAACACAGGATTTTTTTTTTTTTTGCATTTCCTCATCCTTTTCCTAGAAAGTATCCTGTGTGTTGAGCTCAGACCACATGTTTGCTATGAAGTTGTTTTAATTTACACCCTTTCATGTCTGACTGCTCGACTCTTGTACCTGCAGAGAGAGTTGAACCTGCTGTAGGTCAGACCACCACCAGGAGAAACGACTCCAGTGCAGTGTCGGCTCATTTGCTCTTCAAAGCTGGTGAGGGTTGTAGTCCACACAACTGTCTTGACCAGCTTGTAACACCTGTATATTAACCTCATTATGACTTTGTTGTTGGCCCGACATGTGATATCTCACAGTCAGCCACATATACAGGTGGCAAGGACACGTGACCTGCTAAGGCAGACATTTCAAGCCCAAACATTGATACACAAACCTTGATACCCAAACATTGATAGTCAAACATTGATAGTCAAACATTGATAGTCAAGCAACCAGTAAAACCAGCTGGGTCACGTCCTTGACCTTAAGTAGCCTACTGAGCTGGATCGAGGATGACGTGTGAGTCTAAAAATAAAAGCTCAGATAGGTTGCTGCAATCTTTGTGGCGCTGGGCCAAACGAAACTTGTTATCGGGATCCGACACTCGACTTCCCCCCACCTCCCCCCCCCGATGATTGCATAATCAGTCGACCTTTATCTGTTTTATTGTGAAATAAGTGTGTATAGGGAGCTGTGTGTAAATACAGTCGATAAGAAGATATTCACACCTCGAGCTCTAAAATAAAAGCAAAAGTTGTTTATCCGGTTCAAGGAAACATTAACATGGTTTGTGTATCAGACAAACGTCTCCATCCTTGAGGTCTGCTCATACAGCATAGTTACCAGTGATACCAGACAAATGTTTTATATTTCTCGCTCAGTCGTTCTTTTCAGTTTTATTTTTGTTTTTTTTTTCTCTCATTTGTTATTTATGTTATACTTTTTGTTTTAATAACATTTATTAAATTACATTAGAATACCTAATCTTGTTAAAACCGATATATATATATATATAAATGTATCCCTTATCGGTCCTTAAAACAGTTGTATCTATACACATAAAGTGTCTGTTTATTATCAAAGGTACAGGGAGAGGGGAGGTACAACAGTGGAAAAGCCCGAATAGTTTTGGACTGTCGCACGTGCGACCCGGCCTGACCTTTCACGACAACGCTGTGTACGTCATCACGCCCGGCATGTACTACATCTACTGTCACATCCTCTACGACCTCAGCGCCGGCAACATCGATGGCGGTCCTCAGTGGGTCAGCAGCTACGTGTACCGTGAGAGTCTGGTGGACCCCAACCTGTCGGGTATCGTCCTCAAGACCCGCCACACCCGCTACGGCCAGCAAACCGACCAGCACAGTAGCTACGTGGGGGGACTCTTTGCTCTCCACAAGGGAGACAAACTGTATGTTAAGGTCGCCAATTCCTCCCTCGTGTCCAACGACGAGAAAGGCAGCTTTTTTGGTTTGTTTAGGGTCGGGGAGTAAGTGGATAAGTGATCAGTGACATTTTGAGGACAATCGCTATGGTAACTTGACAAGTGACAAGTGACAGTCTGAAGAGTCGGACATTACCTGCCACTGACCTTTATGTCAATGACTTGCAAGAGTCTGACATTAAACTTCTTGACTTACATTCCAAGGAGTCGCCCGAACAAAGGTTTGTGCAGTGTGATGTGATAAATAGACGTGTACATTATTTTGAGGGAACCGCTCCTACACAACAGGTTGGGGCGAGAGGATGGATGAGATGGCAAAGCCCTTCTGCAATGATGCAGATATCTACAGGTATGGCCTCGACATCAGTCATCCTGTAGCGGACCTCACAGGCAAATGCCAGCTTGTCTTGGTCTCCAGCTCTGTACATGTTTGTGTGGTGAAGCCTGTCTTCTCTCTGTCTGTAGACTTTCAGCTTCAATGTATCGCTGTAGGTGGTGTTGGTGTGCTTCATGTACTGTTGTCAGTGCGCTGAATGTCATCTACGCTTGAATTGGAACATAAAACATGAGTTTACACAAATAAATGGCTAAACTACACTGATTTTTTCTTCTATTTTTGTTTCTGTTTTTGGTACCTTGTTGAAAAATCAAATTGTGTCTTTTCTTTCAAAACTGACTATTACAGTCGGTTTGCTGCAGCTGAACGTTTTAAGGAGTTTGGAGTCAAGTATTCAGACATTCAATACTGGAGGAGGTAGCCATCACACAGTCCCGCAAACAATTCTCAAAACTGAACTGAGCGCTCCAAACATTTATTCGTCAAGTGCAAGCTGATAACGACCATAACTTTAAATAAATGAACAAATACATAAATAAATATTTCCTGACATGTCTGGCATCAGCGGCATGGGTTCCCGGGGTGAGGGCGCTGTGTCAGGGTGTTTTGTCAGGTTGGGTGGTCACGAGTAAAGGACCTTGGGGAAGAAGGGTTGTGGGAAGCACACAGACCTGCTTGACGCCATTGATCCAGCAACTCTGTGACCATCATCCCTTCATGAGCTGCCGGACGAATGAAAATGTTTCAAATGCTTAACTTCTCGATTATCTTCCAACGGCCAATCATATCCATGGTCATGATTAGGCTAACTAGTTCTTCACAGATTGCAGATCTGTTCTTTAAATTTTTCCTGAATGTGGTTGTCAGCAAAGATTATGGTTTTGGCGCCGAGCCCAGATGGCTTTCAATGAGACTATCCATACCAAGGGCTAGTGGTTAAGGAGGAGTCATGCAAGGAATTTCTCTGCTGTGGAAGGCACAGAGATGGTCCTGTTGTTATTGCAGGACTGGTGGTTGTCCTTTCTTTTGTAGATGTGGAATATAACGGCGACCTTAGATTACTAAGAGATCGTGCATTCATCTCACACGGACTGGAACAATAAGCTCATTTGCTTCAATAGGGCCACACGCGGGGTTTGTAGAGCTCGGAAAGGATAATATCTGATCCCGGGGTCTTACCATTTACTCTTTGCTTGATGACCTCCTCGCCTGCCTCTGCTGTGGGTTGCGTGTCAAGATCGAAATGTTTCTCAACCAAGCGGGCAAAGGCTTCATCATTACTGAAGAATGGGCGGTTTAGAATGGCTCAACCCATCTTTCTAGGATGGTTTGCTTCTTTGTCAGAAGCTTTTGACCATTGGCACAAAGGAATATCCAGACGACTGTTGACAATAGACAGACTTTATGAAATCGTAGAAGTGGTTGAGTCGTGCTTGCAGCTTGCTGGCCAAACTGAATGAAGCGATGTTCAGGACACTTGTTCTTGCCCTTACCTTGCACTGGTCTGTGGAGAAGTCATTGCTGGACCTTAATGACTCGTCCCGGGCTAGAGGGTCCCGTGACGAGACAAAGTCAAGATGACTGGTTCACCTGGTTGAATGATTGTTTGAGTTTTACTCTGTGAAGCAGCTCAGGCTGTATTACACTGAAAAGACGGCTGGACACCGAGGTCTTGTCGCATCTCGAAGCCACTTACAGACTGGTAAAAACCGACCGAGTCTCTAAGTGCAATTAAATGTGGGTCTTGTCAGCCTCCAAGCTACAGACGACTCCCCCAGTCTCTAACTCGCTGGAGGCTCACTGAAGATGGCTGCTGCATTCTTGATGCTGTGTCAAGCGGTAAGAAATCTTCGCACAAACAGAGTATTTGAGATACAACCAATCACATCGATTCATGGGATGACATCTTGGAGATCGTCGATGACATAGAAGCAGACAGTAATTAAGAATGGGGGGGGGGGCGCATGTCACACCGACATTGCAAGTGTCTCTTGCTCTTCGTTTGTAACCCAATCTTTATGAGTGATTCTCAGAAACTCTTTGATTGCTTTCAGCCAATTTGAGACTCTTGCTAGTCACTCTCATCGACACTGATGTTGCTGCCTTGTCAAATGGTATTTACCAAACAACAAAGTGCAGCTTACTTTGGCTTTTCGAAGAGAACCGTAAATTTCGGACTACAACCAGCAACTTTTGTTCCCAATTTTAGGCCCTGCGGCTTAAACAGCGATGTGGCTTGCTTGCGGATTTTTCAGATTCCGATTAAGTTTTCAAAGAGCTTTATGCTAATGATGTTACAGTTAACTATTCCGACTTTTAATCAAAGCCGCATAGAAATGAAGGATTCAGGTCAGTTGTGCTGAAACACACATCCTCATCATACCGAAAACGAGACAAAATGTCTACGATGCAGTTTTAACGTTTTATATATGTGCGGCCTATAAACCATTGCGGCTTATTTGTAAAAGAATTAACTCTTTTTTTTATTGGGTGCGCTCATAAATAGGTGGGCTAAGTAGACCGAAATTTACGGTATATCTTTATAACAAAGTGCAGCAGGCAGGAGAAAAGATGTAAACATGTCCCATGATTGTTGGAGACAACCTGGAAAATCCCGCGCTTGCCTCCCTTGTTTCTGGTTTGCGATTGCGGACGCGCGGATTTCCCAAGGTATTCCTAACCGATGGGATGTCAAGGACGCGTATATATGCAAATGTCGACAGTCCACTCCAGCTGCGCGACTTGACCCACACGCCACTCACTCACCTGGCCACCCGCCAGCTGACGGCAGGTCAGAGGTTAAGCGATGCGTGAAATGCCCGCGCGACAAGACCTCCCCCCCCCCCGCAAGGTCTGGTTGCAGTGGTTGTCCAGGTTTATTGTACGCTTGGCTTGACTTCATGCTGCACTGCTAGGCTCGCCCTTCACATTTAAAAAAAAATGTTGTACAGGAGGGCAGACAGACCCTGACATTGGAGGGGAGCTAGACACTGAGTTTGTTTACTGGAAGTTGAGGCCCGTGCAGGTAACCTCACCAGGTAAAGCACATCACATGACGGGTGACCTAGTTTTGCAACAAAGAGCAAAGCCAGCGACTCACCGCCATATCTTCCCTGATACACTCAGTGCTGATCGCTCTTTCTGAAAAATTTCTACTCACTCCTTGACACGTGTTTTCTGTATTAGAGATAATATATCTATATATAGCCTCAATACAACAAGGGTAAGCTGTCAGTCATTTTGTGAGCCAGAGTAGTGATGAGGGGCGCTTTCTCTTGCTTGTTACTTTATCGATATGTCAATTCTCTCCTTATCTAGCAAAGATTTGACTATACTGTAATTTAAACATTGATAAACATGACTGTGACATCTGAAGCTTTGTCATTTCCGCACGCACACACACACACACACACACACACACACACACACACACACACACACACATCTATTTAAAGGTATGTGTTTTTTTCACATGTTTTGTGGACTGACCTAAAAATTAGACCAACTACACTACAATTACACTAAAGCTAACGTTGGAATATTATTGTAAGACGGTAGGACGAGGGTAGGTTGCGCAGTCTCACCACAATAATCAACACAACACTGTCGTGGGTCCAGGCTTTACTTGTGCGCCAGAGGACAGGTGTGACAATGACAATGAGTGCACTGATTGGTTGCACTTTGACCTTCTTTTCCCATATGCAAATGAGCCAGCCTCGTTCCGTATACATTTCGTCAGAAGTTATAGAATGCAATGTATAAATATAGATTGTATAGCTAGAATGCATTCTATAGCTAAAGAATTGAAAGGTATATATATAGAATGAATTGGATAGCAACTTCTGAGTATAATATAAATGAAACACTTCGGTTTTTACCGAGTTTTCTCTCTCTAGCTACACATTGCAATGTAGAATTATACATTTTTTACTTATAGAATGCAATCTATAAGTATAGAATTAATTGTATAAATATAAAATTCAATCTATAAGTATAAAATGCAATGTATAGCTAGAAATAGCAAATTTAAGAAAATTCCCCTCTTGGCGCCCCATATTCGGCAGGGACGCCGATCGGCCAGTGGTTTTCCTCCAGACCCCCTCCCGCTCTCTTTTGGTCACAAGGTCGCCGACTGGCCAGTGCATGTATGTCACCTACTTCTTTATCCCTCTGTGTGTGTGTGTGTGTGTGTGTGTAATGCGTGTCCTACCCCATACTACTATATTATCAACAGAACTTATTTTAAAATTAGCCCTGGCGAAGCTGACGGGAAAGACTGGTACAACGCTGGCTCGCTCGCCTCTCCAGGCAGAAGGGGAATTCCCTTATGAATATTCATCGCACTAAATACAGCGACTTCTCATACCTCGCTAGATGAACGCAGTGAGAGGTGGTTATGGGCTGATAATCTAAGTCTCAGTTTCAAATTTAACTCGATCATTCGTTTCACCCTAAAGCCCTGCAAAAATGGGCTTCAGAGTGAAAGTATCATCGGTATTATTTGGCTCCAAGGCCATTAAGATGGACTCAAAGTTGCCTGGCCAGACGTTGACGAGCAGCGACATGGAGCACCAGTCAGACGACGGGTATGGACGCCCGTGTCGCGAGCCTCGCCAAGTTGTTGTCGGGTCGAGGCCCGTCTTGCGTCTCGTAATCCTCTCCTTTGTCGTTTCCGTCGTCTGCTTTTTGTTTGTTTCCACGATATGTGTACTCGTCGTCCTGCACACCTACGTGGCTGCTAGACAGGAGGGCGAGGAACAGACCTGTGTCCCCTGCCTCCAGCTGACCCCTGACCCCACTAGTGAGGTGAAGTCACTGCTGATGGAGACGTTGGACGTCCACGTGGAGGGCGACGAAGAGATTTGTTGTGCAAGGACACGTTCACAGTACGCCGCAGTGTTCAAGCTGGTAAGTTCACCTGCCACCTTGTTGATATCAGCAGCTTCTCAGCTCACACGATGTCTAATGCACATCAGCTGTAGGTCTGTACACGCCAGAAAATGTAGTCCTCTGTGGTGCTTTGAGAACATAATACATTTCAGAATTGTTGCGTTGTAGGGCACGAGTAACTCAGTGTGCTGTGTACTATATGAATGTGTTACTACACACATGTAACACAAGCACAAGGCCACACGTACATGCACACGTTAATACAAGTCAGAACATAATATTATTTGTGATTTATTGCACTGGTAACAATAAACACAAGGCCACACATACACAAGTTAATACAAGGGGATATATAGATATACGTGTGTGTGTGTGTGTGTGTGTCCGCTGTATGATCACCTGATGTTTCTGCACTATAAGGTACCTAAGTACAGAGAATTCATGCTCACAAGTGACATGAGAACATAATGCTGTAAGGAGTTTCACGCTCTATAAGCTTTATAAGCACATAAGGTTTATTCTTGGTATACAAGGACACGAACTTAAAAAATCTGTTGTTTCGCAAACTAATATGTTTCTGTGCTCTGTGGCATCTTCATGCGACACGTAGTAAACACTGGTCAGCTTTACACATCATCATCATCATCATCATCATCATCATCATCATCATCATCATCATCATCGTCGTCGTCGTCGTCGTTGTCGTCGTCGACAGCATGAGCTTACCATATTTGGAAAAAAAATTAAATGAACGACGCCACCTGCCTTTCTTTTTTCTCATCAAGAACGAAAAAAAATGTGTAGACTGCAGCATTACTTTTACCACTAAAATAATCATGTAGTATTCATAAAGATACAGCGACAGTAAGGACACGTGACAGCTATCCTACTGTGGCGATGCCTTTATCTTGAGAAAGATTAAAATGAACGATAGGAAGCTGCTCGATATTCTCGCACACAAATATTGATGTGAAACAACCTCTCCCTTCTAAGTACACATCTCCTGACTTTTTGTCTTCACAGATTTTTCTGAGACAGCAGGGGGCTCGACACCTGGCCGGTGAGACTTAATGCATGCTTATTGTTGCTACAATTCCCACATGACCACAAACACACACACACACACACACACACACACACACACACACACACAAACACACACACACACAAACACACACACACAAACACACACACACACACAGACTTATGCAAGCGTCCATTTTGTCACAGAAACAAAAAGAGAAAGAAAGGATTTAAAATGAAATAGAAGAAAGGGTCTAAAAAGAGGAGAAATCGTTGAAACAACAAGCAAAGAGATTGTAAATAATGAGATAATGAAGAATATCAGATGAGACCAGTCTGCAGGGAAGAGCTGAGGCTTCCTCTTGTTACTAAACATTGAGACCTTTTCTCTACCTTTGTGATTTCAAATAGACTGCATTAAAGTTAGTCTTATATAAATACCTCATAGACGACCTTTTGGTGTAAACCTGTGCAAACATGTATATTTATTATATATATATATATATTCTTTAGTATCATGTAATATGAAATGCCTGACATCATATAAATAACATGCATCTATTAACAGACATTTTAAAGGAGTCGGAGCGGACTGTGTACAACAAGAGCTCAACTGTCTCAGCTCATCTAATTCTTAATTCTCAAGCTACCAAAGGTATGTGTGACAGAAACAGATTGCTAACTATACTGTATACTGCAGGTGTGTGTAGCTACCTGTAGGCGGTAGATTGTCTAATAACAGTGTCACATGAATACGAGGTTCACCCTGTTCTTAACCTAAGTATCCGGGGCGAGTGATTGAAATGAAGAATGAATCTGTCGGTAGTAACTTCCAGATTATTTTAATAGTTGAATCTACCCGTTGGAACATAATAATAATTTCGTGTTCTATTTACCAGAACGTGAGTTTGAATCAAACAAGGAAAACTAGAAACTGATTAGACAGGGAATACCCGAACATTAGTCACACTTCCTGATGTGTTGACATATCACCAGACCACCGTCAGCTTGAAACTTGACCCCAGTCTTGAGTTTTACAATTAGAACTTCCTAGTGGTGTGTGTGTGTGTGTGTGTGTGTGTGTGTGAGTGTGTGTGTGTGTGTGTGTGTGTGTGTGTGAGTGTGTGTGTGTGAGTGTGTGTGTGTGTGTGTGTGTGTGTGTGTGTGTGTGTGTGTGTGTGTGTACAACAGCAACATTGATGACAAAAGATCACATCATGGAGAATAAAAAACTATCCGATCTTTAAGGCTGCCTTTATTACAATTGTTAAGGTTGTTTAGCACCAATAGTGTTTAACTACGAGACGAAGATAATGAAATAATATAGACAAATATAGACAAACAAAACTCAAATTTGAAGTAAGTGGACATTGTGTTAAACTACTAAAACTTGTTTAAACACATTTGTGTTGATAAACATTGTTATGTTGATAGACGTGGTAAACAAAGTCGTTTATGCAAGACTGTGCCGAGTGTTGTGTGTAAACCCAATCGTCATGATTGTAGTGATAAACGCAAAGTCTATCTCACGTGCAGGAGAGTCCGCTCGGAAACTTGTGCAGCGTTGGCGAGGTCCAGAAGAATCGCCATTTTCTCACGTGCGACCTGGTCTGACTTTGAGAGACAACAACATCTACGTGGTCAGCCCCGGCCTCTACTACGTCTACTGTCACATTCTTTTTGACCTCGAAGACGAAGAAGAAGACAGTAGTTCAAGGACTGTCAGCAGTTACATCCTGCGTGACAGCCTCACCTCACCGGCAGCCTCGGGCATAGTGATGAAAACACGTCACTTCCGGTCCGATGGCGGAAACGATCGCCATAGCAACTACGTCGCCGGACTGGTCTTGCTTGACAGGGGAGACAATTTGTACGTGAAAGTTTCAGATCCTTACCTTGTGTCCAGTGATGAGAAATCCAGTTTCTTTGGTCTGTTCAGAGTTGGTGCATGGTAACTGAGACTTGTCTTGAAGCTGTTGAGCGCTGGCACTGAAAGCAACACAGGAACAGTTAGTTGAATACAGACATTTCTGTTATAGCCATCAGGGTATGTAAATACAACACTCACACAATTTCACCCCGGCTTTGCATAAAAGATGTTTACAGTCTATAATCTCGATAAAGATACTGACTCTACTTTAAGGATGATTGCATATTCAAGAGTAACTTTGGTTGTATGCTGTATGTCGATTGTCATGTGTTAACAGACACACAAACAAAGAAAATAAAAGTTGAGCTACCACAATATGAGAGTTGTTTTGATGTAGTGTGTGTACGCTGGCTCCTAATGGTTACTGATTAGCGAGAGATTCGTGTGTTTGGACATTTATGTGAATGTGTACTTTATAGACAGAAATCAACATAAAAACAAAACCATCTTGGCTGTATAAGCTTACAAAAATAAAATAATACTAATGATAATTAAGGATTTGTATAGAACATACTCTCATTGGTAAGGAACATGCTCTCGGAGCTTAAAACAAGAGACACGGACATATGAAGGGCGGAAGAATAAACAACAGGACTGACGACGAATAGAAGACAAATACAGAAAACGCATAGAAGCACCAAGTAACAAGGACTGAGAATATAGTGATTATGCAAAGAAAAACGAGTAGGAAAGTAGAAAAAAAGGGAGAGGGTGTGAAAAAAGCGAGTGTAAAGTCTGACAAAGCAGCGAAGAACGAGTTGACAATATGATGAGTCAAAACAGAAAGCAGCTGAAGTATGTTTTCATGATGTATAGTAATACTAAGTATGTTTACAGGTGCTGCACTTTGTTGCGTGTGTAAACATTTTAAGTGAAGCACCAGAACAGCAAAGTTGATCACGGGATGTCTGATGGTGTTCTTTCTTTGTTTTGAACGAAAACCGTAGTTCATGTTTTAGAAATTAGACAATTTTAAAGCAGTTTTACTAAAGCTAGTTTTTTAAATTAGTAAAACATGTTATGGTCACCTGCACACAGAAGGCTTTGATGCCATGTTGGCGGCTGCACTTTGTATTCTAACATTTGATACAAACAGTTGCCTCGAAAGATGTAGTAAATGTCTGCATTTCTTCAATGAATGTGTTGAGGTCCGTAAAAAATAGTTCCTAAAAAATGTAATAGTCAATTGCTGTAGGTCTCGACACTACGTGATACTATTTGTAACAAATAAGTTTTGCGTGAGATTATGAATACTGTCTTGAGATAGCGACTGTGGGATGGAAGAGAGATGCTAAGGGTCTCACACACTGAAGGTGATGTTGCTCTGTGCAGGAGGTTGTTTGCAGGTGTTTTCCTCTACAGACCAAAGGGCTTCACTGAAAGCCAAGTGTTTATGTAATTTTTAAGAATGTTTTGTACCAGTATCCAGCATAAACTCAAATGAGGTCAGGCAGGTTTTTCTTTTCTAAAAGAGAGAGGTCTGTCAGGGAGCATGACAGGATTTATCAGGGAAGACGTTTCTCTGCTCGGTTTTTACGATGTTGTTTTGCTGAGAGAGATAAGGATAATTTATAACAAGACCCCGATATGTCCAGTATCATGCAGATGGCCGTGATATATGGAGGTACAAACAACTTTCTGTTTTCATCGAATGGCTGTGTCTCCAAGCGACGTAGATATTTCAACAGATGTGGAATATACACGAAGTTCAAAGCTTGCATGTTTAAAAACATTTGCAGTTTTATCCATCATCATGTTTAAAAATAGGTATTGACATCTACATTTATGTTTGTAAAGATCGTCCTTGAAGCTACCTTGCTTCGTGAGTTGCTTATCGTTTTCTATGATTTTTGCACTTCATTAATTTCTCTCTTTCTCACTCTCTGTCTCTCTGTGTCTCAGTCCTTTTATTTCTCCGTTCCTCGATATCCTGATTGTTCTTTCTCACTTGCCTTATTTCCATTTTACTTTCTCACTCGTCCTGTCTTTCTTTTTCTCGGGTACACTCTTTCTCCCTTTTTCTCTCGTCTTCCTTTTCTACTTTTTCTTCGCTTGGAAACATCCCTGTGCTCTTGGGCCTGCCTGCGTGTCTATCTCTCTCTCGCTCTATGTCTGCTTGTTTGTCTGTCTGTCTGCCTGTCTGTCTGTCTTTGCTTCTGTATCTTTGCATTAAAATCCTTGTGTCTTTGTGTCTGTCACTGTCTATTTGTCTGCGCAAGTGTTTGAACTTTTGAATTGATGGTGATTATGTTGGTACAACTGACAAGATCTAAACAAAACTACACTGAGTTGAACAATGTGAAGTTGCACACATGAAATATCTTTGTCTATAAGACTGTCGCTTTCATAGACACACAAAGTTGTGGCTGACCGTGCTGAAAGAGGAACACCAGCGATACATCATACTGTCAGCGAGTTCTCACCACACTCATTATTCCAATAATGTAACTGTCAGTTTATTTTGATATACATATCTGATATACCGGGCCTGTCACGTGATCAGTTTCTGTGCAAATGCGTTTTCTGAGGAAAAGCTTCCAAACCCTTAGTTACCTGCTAAATAATGCAACACCTAGGAAGGGACCTGCTCTACACACCACATACACTTGATGATCTACACAAGGATGGAGAATATACTTTATTCCAAGAAGACATGAATAATATTTTAGAACTTTTCAGAAGAAAAGGTGAATGACATGGACTTCTCTGTAGCGTATATGTGTCCCCCCACCTTTAAGTAACAATCTTTTTTGTGACATAAATAAAATAAAATCCTGTTTTACTAATATGACCTTGATTTATTTTGTTGAATTCATTGTAGTGTTTATTACAATCTTATTTAAAGATTATTTTGTTTATGTAAAAGTATAATACGACCAAAAAGAGAAACAAAGTATACACAAGGCACATGTATTAAACATAATACATTACAGAAATACAAATATCGTGTCCTGTTCCTTTGCAATACAATACAATACAATGTTATTATTATCAAAAAGCTATGACATGAAGTAGTTTAAAATAAAGCTAAAGGAGATAAACTATTTATCATGTGTTAAGCTAATGTTTGCGCTTCTGTTTTTTTTACTTTGAGATGTTGATGTTTAATGTGTTATATTTTATATTTTGTCTTCCAGTGATTATGTGTCTGTCTCAGTAACTTTCAGTCTCTCTGTGATTCACGTGTAGACCTTGTCAATAAACTATGGCGGTGTAATGGAGGTGGGCAAATATAACGAAAGTTCTAATCTACTTTCTTTTTCGTTTTTTCTCGGCATGTTACCTGTAGCAACACTAACCAGGTGACACCGAATGTTGTGGTGTGCAGGTAGCCGCAGTGTGCGACAGTGCGACAGTTGGCTGAGTTTAAAGCAGCCAATGGCTGCGTTGGTTGTGAAGTATAAGGAGCTCAGCGCGTGGGTAACTGAGAGACAACATGTAGTAAGTGTAGAAAGATTAGGCTAGCATGCACTCGCAATATACAACCATTTTTGTCAACAGTTCAAAGCAATGAAATAATGGCTACAAGAGGTTCATCATCGTCCATGGATTCAGACGGCAGTGAAAACAGCGCCTCACACCTTCTGCATGTGGACAAAGAACTTCATCTGAGAGATGATGGCTTTCAAGGCTGCAAAGGTAGAGAAACAAGCTCCACTGTCGTCTGCTTGGCTCGGCTCTCTCTTGTCCTCGGCATGGCGAGTCTCATTATGACTGGAACCCTTGTCATCTGGGTCCTCTTTGGCAGAGTGGACAGTTGGTCCGTCCAGCCTTCCTTGTCGCCGAGTGAAGAGGTTTGTCTCCCGTGTGTGCAGTTGACCCCTGACCCTGTTACCGGCACGGGTAGGCCTCTGCTGGACATGCTGGAGGTGAGGATAGATAACAACAACGACTCAGAGATCTGCTGCGCGCGCACCAACGTGCAGTTTGCTGCGCTCTTCAAACTGGTGAGCAGAACAACCAGAATATTTACTGCATTGCAAAGTATATGAGTCAACTGTCTGCTTTTTCTAACGTTCTCTCAAAGAGTAGAAAATGTAATTTACACTAATTACTAATTGTCCAAACATCTAGCATAGAAGTCTGGAAAATGCATCTTAATTTTGCTGTAATATTTGTTGGTTTCAGATTCTTCAGCGACAGCAACAAGTTCAGAGACTTGCAAGTAAGAGGAGACAACTATGAGGGTGACTTTAAGTGACTTTAAATGTCGCTGGATTTATTATATGTTGTTATCCGCCCTTGTCGTATGCTATTATATTAATGTTTGTACAGTTGGTAGTGATTTTAAGGTTAGTAACAGAAGTTAAAGATAATAGATATGGGTAGATTGAGGTGACACAGGGTGAGGTCTTGCTAATCGTCTTGAACGACTAGAGAAAGAATTTAATAGTTAAATAAATGCAGCATTATTATATTTTAATGCCATTATTTTCAATCAGAAATAGTTTGTGAAATAGTTTTAATCTCTTAGAAGTCACACGAGACAGTGCTTAATAATAATAATAGTGAAGATTTGTATAGCGCATATTGACACTCATAGAGAGCATGCTCTTAGCGCTTAAAACGAGGAAGAGACGTGGACTAAGTAGATACAGAACAAAGGGGACGAAAGAAAACGACAGTACTGACAAAAACAGAAAACAAAAGGCATCAAGTAACAGGAACAGAAAAATATAGTGATTCTGTGAGAAAGATGGGTAAAGTAGCAAGAGGGAAGGGGGGGTAAGAAGGACTAGCAT
Organism: Marisa cornuarietis; assembly: GCA_004794655.1. Taxonomy (NCBI): domain Eukaryota; kingdom Metazoa; phylum Mollusca; class Gastropoda; order Architaenioglossa; family Ampullariidae; genus Marisa; species Marisa cornuarietis. The sequence continues at coordinate 338,823 of SMMW01000638.1, read as the reverse complement.
TGTGTGGACTGTGTTAGGAGTAATGCTCAATTACTTAATTGACTGGTCTACAGATATCCTTAGACCTACAGACAAGCAGTCCAACATTGAACTTAGTTCTAGTGGTGTGGCTGCTGCTCATCTTGTCTTTAAGCCAGGTAAGAGAGGTTGTGAAGTAACTGGCAGTGTGGGCTGAGATGTAGTAGTTTATGTAGATGGTGACCTCTTTAACTGTGTCTCTGTCCAGTCTATCTCACCTCCCCTTGTGTCTGTCCAGTCTATCTCACCTCACCTTGTGTCTCTATCCTCTATCTCACCTCACCTTGTGTCTCTATCCTCTATCTCTAACCTAAGGTACAGTAGTGTGAAGTCAATATGTATCGACCGCCCGCTCATATTCGCAGGTAAAGCTGGTATAGAGCCCCACAAACATGGCCTAAGCCCGGTCTAGTAATACCCTGCACTTTACTGACCTCGTTTGCCGAGGTGAAGGGTGACTATAGGTGTCGCTCCACCAGCTGCTTGAAAGGAAAGCCACAACCTTGAAAGTCAAGCGTGGTAGAAGCTTATAAACTTGTTGACCGATTTCTGTTAATAAATCTAGACGGTGTTTGTTTGAAACACTTGTGAGCTGACATGCATCTGTGACAAAAATTAAACCTCTTATTGTGCCCCCGGTGAAGGGATGTTGCGCCCATTTTTATAATTCGTTCCATGGACCATTCCTGTCAGACTTACTCTGCAGTCATGAAGAGGGATGTTCTTTCATGTTCTCCTTGATGACCCAGACCTTTTTTCCTGGTGTAGCTCGCTGAGGTCACCATTCTCTTTGTTTCTCTCTGTGGACTGGGGACAAGTACAGAACATACTCAGGGGTCTGTCAGCCCGTCTCGCATCGGCAGTTTTGAGTGTTTGACAGTCTCTGGTAATAAATGTGTGCATGCAGTCAACAGTGTCCACCTCTCCACCTGCTGCACCACATCAAGACAAAGCGATGCGAGGAGTTTTCGTTCAAACATAGTTAAGCTTAAGTGCATTCCCTGCGAGACAACTTTAACCAGCTCAAGATTCTTCTTAACACCTTTCTTGAACCCGTCTCTACTTTGATTGGTTTTACTAACTTAATGACTTGCTTTCTTTGTAATTGAATGTATATGAGTGTGAGGGAGATTTAAGGAATGTGTGTGTGTGTGTGTGTGTGTGTGTGTGTGTGTGTGTGTGTGTGTGTGTGTGAGTGTGGTCTCACGTGCTCTTCGCTGCTACTATGAAAAAATACTTTAAAAGTTTTAAAAAGAAACTTAAAATTAAACAGAATGAGAGAAAACTAAAAGCTATTCATGAAAAAGTCACTGCTAGACTCTTTGGCTCTGATTGTCTCTGGTTGTGGTCGCCCTCCCCTATCTAAACAATGACACTTTTTGTCAAAGAAGTAATTAAGTGCCAATTTACGCCCTTAAGCTGTTTTTTCAAGGGTCACGGACAAACGAGGTGCAGCAGTTGAAAGGCCCGGATGCTTCAGTGATGTCGTACGTACGACCCGGGCTGACCTTTTACGACAACACCATCTACGTCATCAGTCGCGGCATGTACTACGTGTACTGTCACATCCTCTACGACAACATCGATAACAACACCCGGGTGGTCAGCAGCTACGTGTTCCGCGACAGCCTGGTGAACCCTAACGCCTCGGGGATCGTGCTCAAGACCCGCCACACCCGCAATGACAAGGACAACGACCGCCACAGCAGCTACGTAGGGGGACTCCTCGAGCTCAACAAGGGGGACAAACTGTATGTTAAAGTCTCGGAACCGTCTTTTGTGTCCAATGACGAAAAAGGCAGCTTCTTTGGTATGTTTAGAGTAGGCAACTAGCAAGAAGGACAGATACAAACATCGCCATATTAACACCTTCTTTATTTTTTTCAGACAATACAATGTTACAAACGCATGAATAATGAATATTTTTTCAGGTTTTTCCTGTATGCGAAGTACTGTCTCTTTCAGATGTGGTGTTTAAGGTTGCTCGCACTTCTTCTCCACCGGATTTTTTTGTTAATCTACCCCAACACTATAATTTTGAAGGTGGACTTTCTTCGCAAACTGTTTATACGGCAGCGTGAACCACAGAATAAACAGTTTCACAAAAAAGAAAAATGCTCCAATCCATTCAGTTGATATTGAACACTGGCTTTCAAGTATGCAGTTACTTCATTCACAGATGACACACTACAGTGCCCTCGTTATACACGTGAATGACATTTGGTTCATCAGCTCACAGAAGACTTTTTGTTGACTAAAGACACGCATCATGCTCATCACAGTCTCAGGTGTGGTAACAGGTGCAGGTGTATGTGAGGATCAAATCGACAAAAACCAGCGTTTCCCTCGAATGCAAACAAAGGATATTGCCAAGCAGATCTTTGATGTACCCATAGTATAAATAAACAATAGACATATGTCTCATGTTTAGACCTATGGTCGTACCTTGAAATGTCGGTGGCTAAACTAACTACGATGTCTTTCTTTGTTATGTAGCTCAGGGACAGGGTCATGTCCTGATTGCTTTTAATAGTTTTAAAGTATATGCATTTTTAAATTTACAAAAGTTGCTAGTCTTGAAATATAATCTCATTTTCTTTGAATCTCAAAAAGTTTTAAGGTAAGACTGCAGAAGAATTTGGATAAAAGTGTGAAACTTATTTGTAAAAAGCGATGAGGGATGTCTGGCATTTGTCTGAGATGAAACCATGGCGACTAGCAAAAGCCACAAATAACGCACAAACTGACTGGAATTTTCAAACACATCGCTTCATATAATACTGCAAAGCAAATGTGTTTTATATTACATTGATAATCTTAGTACAGAAAATGTAAAAATAGTATATCAAGGGATTGCAGATTCAGAACACGAATTCACGTAGTACATTCAGTGTTGATGTAATTTCTGCATGTTGCTTCGATTGTCTTGAAAATAAAAAAAAATAGTTTATCTTTTATTTTGTCGTGAGTCTGACATTCAGAGTGCAATATTTGTTTTCGAATGACTAGTCAAAGCTGATCGAGTATGAGAGACTATGTCTTACAGCATGAGTGACTAACACCTCCTACTCCTTCCATCCTACAACGTCGCGATAACGTAGAACGTAGTCTGATGCCATGGCATCACAAATATAAATACTCCCAAGATATCAAAGGTAACGACAGTAATGGGAAAAGATATCAATTTGTCATAAGTTTAGTAGGTAGTTTTGTGAGCATTAGTGACAGTAAAAGGCTGACGTCTCTCTATCCATGGATATGTCTGCAGTCTCACAGCTCAATAAATGAAGTGGAGGATATTGACTCAGTGTTCGGACAATATTATTTTGTGCTTAACCAGGTCATTTTAGTTGTGTTCCACGTTTATCATCTCAAAGTCGTCTCTCTCTCTATTGCAGGAAAGGTGGTGATGTTAGATAAACGCGGCGCTCGCTGTCATATTCAAAAGGTTTAACGCATGAACTGTCCGACCCACAATAAACATTTCTATTTCCTGACCCCCTTATAAACACACCTTTCGTGTGTCACGTGATTTGTTCTTGTGTAGACGTGTTTACATGCAGTTCTTCTTGCATGTCTCTCAGGGCGACCTTTGAACACCTGTACAGAGAACGTGACCCAGTTTTTGCACCTGGCTTCTCGACCTCTTGTAATCTCATTGGTCGTCAGGTCAACAAGGTGGCGGGTTTCAGTACCTGCGTCTGTACTTCGGTGAGGAGTCCTCGGAAATGACAAAGCTTCAGATGTTTGCTGTAGCATTTAAAAAGTCTTCATAAGCTACTTCTTCCCGATGTGTATTCCAGACATGGCCGTGACACACAGGTGATCAGTTGACTCCTGTTAGCGTTGGACTGTATGAGACAACTTTACGATCGGTTGATCAATTAGACAAAGGTGTTAGGTGCCTGACTGTAATGGAGTAGAATGTGTATATGTGTAGACACACAAAATAAACACCTTTGGGGTTTCTGTTAGTGAATTATGGTAAGGGCTTCATACATCCATTATTCTTATTATTAAGTGCAGACCACACGACCATACGCCAAAACATCATTCAGGATGTGCAGGGATTTTAAAATGGTCTAAAATTATTATTTTTAATAACAAAACACTTTCTGTTAACATGTTGCATAAATGAGAGCTGAATAATGGGCTGTTATGTTTAAATACAGATATATATGGCAGAGATTTAATTTGAGCAGATTCAAGTACATACCCATGTATTAAAGTGTCGACACCTATGTGTGTTTATTTAGACATAATGAAACACTCTAAAGCACGTACAGGTGTGAAGAAAGAGGTTTCACTTTGGTAGCAAAAAAGTGTTCACCAACTTGTACTCGTGAAATCGAAAGTAGCAGCGATTGTAAAGCAAAAGGTTTCCATCTCTAAGAAGAAACAGGCGTGGTCTCGAGCTCTCATTCACCATTTTCTAAACCTTTTTACTTGGAAAGCGCGGAGGGCGAACAGCGCGGAATGAAACTTGTGGTCAAGTGAAAAGAAAGATCTTGGCCATGACTCACCCGCCACTCACCCAACGACCCTTTGCACTCACTCACTCACTCACTCTCTCACTCACTCACTCACTCACTCACGCAAGAAAGTGAAAGAAGCGACGACCTGACAAAACGTGAACCGATGTGTTTCAAGTCTGAGAAAACGGCCACCTTTTAAAATGAAATGTATTAATTATCTTTTTTTTAACCCTTTCAGCCACAGAAGTTCAGCAAACATTGAAACATGGAAGAGTGGAGACGGCCTTTCGACTAAAATCAAGTAGCCTCAGTGGGCCCTTGAATGCTAATATGTCTGACAGGTTGGGAGGGAAGGACCTGTTGAAATCTGTCTCTGTTATTGCGCCCCGTGGTTTCTATGTAATCTTCCTCCTTGTATGTCACTCTATGTGTCTCGTCAACGCAGTTTAATATTCTGGGTTTTTCAGAAATGAAATATAACCTTGTGCAAAAACCTCTCTTTATGTCTATATTTACCTGTCTGTCTGTCTGTCTGTCTGTCTGTCTGTCTGTCTTATGTTACGTGTCTCGCTCTTTCAAGTGTGTCATTGTGTAAGCAAATGGAATAATTCAAATAATTACAGTAAGGTGTAGCGGATAGGGTGTAGAGTGGGGGTTAGACAGTAACATAGACAAGTCGTAGTTCAACACACAGGGTTGTCACTGACAGGAATTTCGAGACATGAAACTGCACACATGACTTCCGATTTTCTGTTTGATTTATCATCGGATGAAACTAATGCTTTTTCGGTGGTTTGAGTTGTGGGAGGTTTGTCTATTTAAGTAAGAGGAATGTGTCCTTACATTTGTATAAACACCTGTGTTGGTAGACGCATGTAGGATGCACGCGCAACATCTATAAGTCCACTGCAACAAAAGCCATTCATTTACACAGTAATAACAAAACAAGACAAAGTAAAATAAAAAAAACCGACAACGAACAAAAACCGAAAGAACATTTTAAAGAAAAACACAAATCGAAAGAACATGACAGCCACTACATCTGTGCACAATGTTAGTATATAGTGTCACCTCTTCTAAGAACAATATTTTTAGAAATCGAAACAAAAAGTTTTACAGAAGACGGCGGTCTTTGTGACATTAGGCGTTTTTTCTACACAATAGCATGTTAACTAAGTTTTCTTTAAAAAGAATTGCAGTCTATAAAAATATTATTTCCCTCAACATCTCGTCTGTCAGACTGACGTCAGCACATCTCTAAGTATTACTCACATGCAAACTCACTCACTCACTCACTCACTCACTCACTCACTCACTCACTCACTCACTCACTCACTCACTCACTCACTTGGTTGGTCCGCTGACTGGCCGCTAGATGCTCGCTGCACCCTGTTGGCTTCTTGAAAGTGAGAAAACTTTTGTCATTGTGTAGCCGTTGGGTAGTTGTGGTGTAAACCGTAGACAGCAAACAGTAATGGCAGGCTCTTCTCTTTCGAGACAAACCAATCTGTAGACCCCGAGGATAGTGCTTTACCCCAGAGTTTGTTTGGCACTGCTTTTAGCTTCATAATTAAGAACACTTGGGTCAACATAAACAACAGTGGTTTTAAAGCTCAACCTTTAGAAGATGTACAAAGCAGTTTACATTCCAGGCTGGTTACAGAAGTGTTTCTGAGACCTTGTCTGACCCGCCATTATGCTGATGGTTTGCTCTTTCCTTGCACCGAGTCTCGTCACAATATTAAAACCTGATTCACATGACACCAGGTCTTGTCACAACATGGTCACTATACACGGTTCTTTATGACAGTACGAAATGACTTCTCTTAAACTGAAAAACAATAGTGTTCGTTCTGTTTTCTGCTTATTCTACAATATGATTTTTTCATATCAGTCACAAAATAATGCTCTTTTTTCGTCTACTGTCATCACTGGTAAAACATCAAACCACTCCTCACAGTAGTAGAAACCATATCTCAAACAAGTTTTTCAAAATGCAAGACGCAGGGTGATGTCTTTAGATATAAGTACTACTCTCGAGTTTCTTACACTTCTATCAAGCTAGTTTCAAGATTCAAGATTCTTCATTCTGTCACCCTCTAAAGGATATTGAGAAATTATAAGTTTATCCCTACATACTCACACACATTTATCTCATTAAATATAGCATCTCTCATTCAGCCTAAATAAATAAAACAAAGAAAATAAGAGAAGAAATCAAGGATAAAACTGTCTGTCTCTGTTTTGCTCTCTGAACTGTCATTGTATAAGCAAGTGGAACAAGTCAAATAATTGCGATGACAATGAAAATGACCAACTTTACTACCAAGTTCACAGTACAACATTCTGTATGACCAACTCTGACCAGTCAGGTAAAATTCTTATATAACTTTTATTTCTTTATAAAAATATGTGACATGAAACCGCAGACTTGACATTGGTTTTGCTTCAGTTTGCTTTATCATTTTATTTTAAAGTATGTGTCCATACTTTTGTTTCTAAAAAATCTGTATCGGGCAGATGGTACTGTAGTGTGTACGTGTTACATAGTTTATTCTATTAGTACACCGAAACAACAGTCATTTACTTGCACGATGTGTTGAAAGGCAAAGAGAAAGTAATGTAGCAAGAAAAAGAACGAATAAAAACCAAAAGAGCTGTTTTCAGAGAAACAGAAACTGAAAGAACAGTATTCAAGACAACAAGAAACCGAAAGAAAATACCAGAGGCGGTGCTAGGCGCATGGTCAGTAAACAGTAAACAGTGCACCCCTTTCCTATAATACTATTCTTACAAATCTAAACACCCAGAGTTTTTACAGTACCACCCTGGTCTTTGTGCCAAAAGGTGATTTTGTGTTTCTCAAAAAGTAACATGTCAAACAAAGTTTTAATTTATAGAATTGTAATCCATAAAAGAATGTTTCACATCGTTTCCCTCCGCTGACTGGCGGCTGTTTGCTGGCTGCCTCCCCCCCCCAGTATTTACTCACAGGGAGGTAGTTAGTTGTAGTTTGTTGGTGTTTACAGGCGCCATATTAACCTTAGACGACAGACAGCAGTAGTCAGATAATAAACGCCTTTTTCTGGGACTCAGTGGTGTGCAGACCCCGGGAATAGTGATTCACCTCCATGGAGGAGGCGGATGGTAGTCTGAACTCACATTATAACTACCTACACTAGACGCTCGTTTTTTTTTTTTTTATTAAGACATCAGCACCTTAGCTTGATAATTATGGGTTTGCATAAGCAATAGAGGATGTTTAGCTGAACACATAGAGAGGTACAAAGGAGTTTATGTTTGAGGCTGGTGACACACATGGTTGTAAGATGTGGTGACACCAGTTTTCTCTGATAATTTGTTCTTTCATCGCTGCAGGTTTAGTCACATCATCAGGACAGGACCGCTTTCTCATTATCACACTTGATCTCGTCCCTACATTAGGCCAGGACAGTCTCTACTTCCTTACACTAGGAAATGTCTCCCCTTAAAATCAGAATAACAATAGCCTTTCTGTTAAATGTGTCATGAGATAACTCTAGGGGGTAGGTAACAATCTGCCCACTTAGTGTCTAGGGCGATTGTTGACAAGCCTGAGGCCCTTTTGGGAAGAAAGAGGGGGGCGTGTGTCCAGTGTAGAGGCGTATGTTTTGGTATGGACTCGGGGAACAGAAGGTGCTAAGTGATTTTGGCCGCCATGCGTGACCGATGGCTGGCTAAACGTCAACAAAAGTCTGGGGAGAGGGGAAAGATTCCTCGGGGCAGCGCGCACCTGGTTCCCGCCAGACCACGTAATAGGACAGGGGGGAGGGAGGTTTAGTCACCTGACCGCAACCACCTGTAGGCGTGGCCAGTGGTCAGAGAGAGATCCCCTGTCGATTGCTGGCTGTAATTGTAGCTGATTGGATGATGAGTGAGTGACCAATGGCATCCCTCGATGTATGTATCTGTGAGAATGTAGAGAGATAAATAGAGAGGCAAGAACACACTTCACTTGCTTTTCGGCGAACGTCTGAGTGGGGGAGCAACGGGTCACCAGCCGAAGCGACTTCAGCTTTCTAACGCCACCTACACTTCTGCCTCGGACCGAGTCTTAGCCACGAGGGCAAGACTCCAGAGGAAAGAAGTCGGGTTAGAGAACCTTGAGAGAAGGAGGCAAGTAATTGACGAGGTACTGTCAAGACTGCCTGCTGTTGTCGTGGAGAGGAAAGGGCTGTGTGACTGTGGGCTCGCTCTACCGGTGTGAGAGGTAGAGGCTCAACGTTGAGGCCGCTAGAAGTCGTCGGTTCTCAAGGGCTGAGACCGTCTGTGGTGGTGTTCGTTTGGCGGCTGTACGAGGCATTACAGTCGTCGAGGAACCCACGTGTGTACCTCGCGTGGTACAAGGCTCAAATCTGGGTCACCGAGAGAAGCAGTCGTCGCTCTCTGACGTGGTGACAGTTCGAGGGAGGAAGACGTCAGACCATCAGACATCACTTCGAAGGGAAATCGACAGTGTGTCGTGACAGTCAACTGAAGTATTGGACTCTCGACAAACCAGCTGTAACAGAGCTAAGTTGGTGTGCTTGCGAGTGTGTATGGTATTTGTAAAGAGAGGCAACAGCACTGTAACATCAGAAGTACGCTCTAGCACAGATAGTATTGGGACCCCCCTAGACGAGTCCATTTGTGTTTTGTTTGAAATGGTTTTTGTAATTAATAAATCTTTTCTTTGTTGTTCCATTGAAATCACACGTCGTTGAGTATTGTGTTCGGGGAAGAGCAGGGGTGGGGGCTCGTGAGCCAAGTTGTGTAATTGAATGACCGACGTGTGATTATCGTGTTTTCCCCTGCAGTTAATGTTGACGTGGGTGACTAGTGTTGAGTAACTAGTGCCCACGTGCCCATTCCCCGGGGCCAGTATTCACGTTCTGGTTGAAAGACCAGGGATACTGTCACAAAATGCTTATTTTACAGTTTATTTCTTATCAGTCTCAATAATACTTTTCCTTCGTCCTCTATCATCACTGTTAAAACATCAAAACACTTCTGACAGCAAGGGAAACCATTTTGTAAACCTCAGCTTCTTCAGAACCACGACCGAGTGTGTTATCCTTAGATACATATTATAAAGTTACATTCCTATCAAGCTAGTAAACTACACTCACCGATGTCGCTATAATACCTGTAGGTGTAGTATATCATAGGATTAGGTCGCCATCTTTGTACAACCATAGAACCCTTACATCTGGTAGGAGGGAAGGTTTAGTAAACAAGTGCACGTGTGGTAGAATATCTGCCACAGCTAGTGTGACCAGCAAAGTCTGGCAAATCACGTGACCACAGTGACTAACACATCAGCTCAGCGGCGGCTGGTCAAATGCTGGACGGTCACCTTTTTTTCGGCCTCTCTTTGCTTCAGGTGTTGGAGAAGTGCTGCACCTCTGGTGTGGACCCATTTCAGAAGAAACGTGTCAACTGGCCATCACAAGCTTCATGTACATCTTGCAGTCTATAAGACCCAGGGACAAGATTCAACAGGTGGAAAAGGACGGTTTACATAAACAGTTTACATGTACCTGTCGTCGCTGGCTGGTACCTTCTAGAACACCAGGTGCTTGACGACCACTGATTTCGTTGGAATGCAAGCGTTTAAAAATTCTCTAATGTAACTTTTTGATGTCTTGAAATCTATCGTGACTATGGCAGAGAATATGATCAACAAAATTTCACACGACGAGTAATCCGGGGCAGATGTAATGGTTTAATATTGCTGCGACACAGTTTTTATAATAATTTATAATATTATGAGTAGTATAGATTATAATAATTTAACTAGAGTAGCATGTTGTATCAAGAGCGCTTGACTGGGCCACTTTGCCCCGCCTACCCACCCCTTCACCCCCAGTGACCCTTGAGCGGGGGCTGCACACCCGAGTTTTTGTGCATAAACAGCGGGAACATTGCAGGGCCTGCACCCCGTTCGCTGCAGCGCGAGGGGGTCCATTGCACGTACCTCCAAACACTCTTTTCCCCTTACCTCCCCTTATCTCGAGAGTCAACGTCGTATGAACAAAATGAATAAGTTCTGTTCACTGCGCGTACGAAACTTGTGTCGTCTGCTACACGGTAAAATAGTGACTAAAGTAGGTGTCAAACACGGAGCGCATATACAGACTGAGAAAGCATTCAGTAAGGAGGTGAACGACGCACCAAAAAAACAAACTTTTGGGAAAAGCTGAGTATTTTGTTCATCAAGGTCGGCTGAGTGCCGATGTCTTGTAGATCGAACGAAAAAAGTACTAAGGCGAGGTATATTTGACTGGATAACACACTTCAGGAGAAACAACTAGAAATAAAATAAATAATTCTCTTTGAGAACTTACGTCCTTTTCCAGGGAAAAACAAAAATGATCGGACTAATTAGTGCTATAGGGTTTACAGGAGCCGCGACTAAATGACCGATGGTCCGGCGTATAGTTACTCTTGTAAAAGAAATTTAGTCCGGCTACAATAAACTATAATAATTATTAATTTAAGATTAACACACGCTCACTATTAAGACAAAAATAAATATATCAAACTCACTTTGACTATAGAAGCTGCGAGACCTCAACGTTGCAGGTCTTCAAGGCCACAGTTATATTCGAAGATATATTCACCGAACTGAACATAAAGAGAGAGAAAGCAAAAGTACAGATGAAGAAGTTTTAATATCCAGAAATTAAACGCTATTAAGAAAAAGATGAAATCAGCAAAGAAGAACTGGATGGAGAGCTGATACCATCTGGTCATGGTCACTGGCAACAGCAACTCAGATAGTGGTGAACGCAGCGGTCACCCGGAAAAAAAAAAAACTTGTTTGTAAATGTAAAGGAGTGGACTGGTCGCTGTGTGCAGGACCTCATCATCATCACCTACAACATTTCAAGATCCACAATATTTTTCGTGACTCAGGGTTGTTTCTTCTTCCTTTGACGCCCTAGAATGTTCTGGTTTGTTACAGTAGCAGCTCTTTTGTGTTTCCACCCGGGGTGTATAATCTCAGCCCACTAAGTTTGGTGCCAAGAATTTACCCCCAGAGTTTACACTGAAGATTTTCACAGCAAATAGGCCTTGTAGCTGAGTTTCACTCCAACAATCATCCTTACACTTTCCGATAAGCCACTAATCCAACATCTCGTCCAGGTCACCGAGTGCACTGCTGTCCAAAATAAGGCGACGACCACCCAGCAACAAATATACAGAAATATGTTTGTAGCCGCGTTCACGAATATTGTGCATGGGTAATTAAACTGAGTTTCTTGTCTGTTCACAGTCCAAGGTCAGCTTGTTGTCAACAGTCTCACGTGTTTATCAAACAGTTAACGAACGACGTCCAACAACTTTTAACGAGATCGTTAATGTTCATAAATGTTTTGCCCTTTCAAAATATTTAAAGTTGTTATAATTGTCGGCAGATTAAGAGACAAAGAAGAGCCAGCTGCCAAACTACAGCTACTGCAGTGTTGTCAAATACAGACATATTCGAGACTTTCTTGAGGAAGAAACAAAAGACCGGTTTCCGTCTATCAAAAGGCCAGAGAACACATTGCGGAGATAGGTGCGATAGCGGGTGGACTGGGTGCAGTACACGACGAAGTTGAGGGCGCAGTTGACGAGGGGGAGCTGGTCGGCGAGGGTGCTACACGTCAGGTACAGGGTGTGGTGACGACCGTAAGGCGAAAAGTCCGCCACCAACAGACGACACACGATGATGGTGACGACGGGCACCATGGTGACGATGTGCACGCACGAGACGAGCACGAGCATCTTAGTCAGCGCCACCTGTCGGCGGTCGATGTCGCCGGTACACGAGGTAGACGTCTGGCGCCACTTCATGGCCGTTTGGAGGCGGGTGACGGTGAGCGCGGTGTCCAGCGACACGACAACAAACGTGAGGACAGGTAGAGAGATGCTGAATACAGAGTACACCACAGCCTCCGACAACAGCTGGCGTTTCTTGTCTATTGTCGTGAAGACGAAATGCCACTCCCTCCCAGTATCATTCTCATAGATGAACGCGACATCAGCCTGTAGCGGCACCACTAGGAACCCTACCTGTGAAAATACAACCCCCGAGATTAGGATGAGTGCAGTGCTGCGAGTACTGAGAAGGGAGCTTGCCCTTAGAGGTAACATCACGCATGCGCAGCGCTCTATTGCGATCAGAGCGGTGATCAAACCCGCAGCAGCGCGAAATGCGTAGATGATACCCGACCCACCCGCCGTCACCCGAATCAAATATTCTTCTCCGACTGGTTCGTTGAACTGCTCTATAAAAGAACTAACAGCAAAAGCTGCAAAGACGCAAAGCAAGAGAAAAAGATCGATGAGTGCCAGTGAGAAAAGGCAGAGGTTCATTCGATCCCGGAGTCCTTGACGACAGAAGACGAGACAGTTGATGATGTTGGTGGGAATACCGACCACACAGATAAGGGTGGTGACGACTTGGCCACACAGTCTGTGTATAAACTCGTACAGCTGATGGCTGATGGTCATGGGGGTCGTTGGTGGCGATGAGGTAGATGTTGAATGATATGCTGTCAATGACATCAATGAGCTATCAGAGGATAACATTGTAACAAGTAATATTTGTCATTAGTACATGATTTTAGTCAAATATTTAAAGACAGTAGAGCGCCCCCGAAGTTTTAAATCCTATTGAGACAGATGTGCGAAGGTATACATATATATTTCCATTAGCGCGCGTGCATGTGTGTGTGTGTGTGTGTGTGTGTGGTTGTAGGTGGTAGGGTGTGCTCATGACCAAATTAATTTACAAATTGGTAATCTGAACATACAACGATTTTTCCACATCTATCCAGTTCCACATTTTTTAAGCATATCATTTGGGATAAGTGTGTGTGTGTGAGCGCGTGTGTGTTTGTGTGTATTTGTGAGTATGTGTAAGTGTAAGCACATGTGCGTGAGCAAAGACAGGTGTGTTTTTTTTCCAGATTTTACTTTAACAATTACTTAATAATGTAGTTTTATCAAATAAAAATCAGAGAGACGTCTTGCAGAAACAAAAAGAAAATATTTTATTGTTCGTTCAGCGGAAGTATCTGCGATGGTCAATTATGTATCAAAAGCGCAAATGTAAAAACATTTTCGTTTTACTAGAGTTTTTTTGTTTAGTGCATTTCCTAATTAGATTTTTCTCTTCTTCTTTCCGCATCTCCTCTTCTAATTCTGAAAATAGGAAAGAAAGAAAGAGAGAGGAAGAGAGAAATTTTCGTTTGCTGTCCTGCCCTTTACTGGTAGATTTTCCAGCAGGTCAGTCAGTCCGTCAGTCAGTCGGTCAGTCAGTCGGTCAGTCGTCCCTTGCCTGGCACCTGGCGTTTGGGGGGAGCACATGGATAGACGCGGCAGCTGACAGGCGCCGCCACTCTTGTCTATTGTGGGCGATAGTCAGCAGGTCCTGTACAGGACGACCAGTCCAGTCTTTGACATTTGTAAGTCAGTTCTTTTCACCAAGGCCAAATTTCCCCACCGTTCCTGCCCATTGCTGGTAGGCGTCTGGGCCGACCTTTGCATTCCAGTCTCCGAGCATAGCCAGGATGTCCTTTTTCGGAACTGCCTTGACCACCTTGTCCAGTTGTTGGTAGAACTCTTCCACTTCGTTGTCTCCATGTGTGGACGTTGGAGAGTATACTTGGACAATGGTGACATTGTGGGGCTTAGCTGAGACACGAATGGAGATCAGCCGGCTGGATACGGGTGTTCAGCTGATGACAACTCCGGCCACCTTCCTGTGCACGAGGAAGCCCACGCCGAACTCATGGCTGGCGTCCTCCCCACTGTACCACAGGTTGTGGCAGTCGTCCCTCGTTTTTTCCCCAAAGATTTCGCAAGATTCCCTGAAGGCAGTGGGGCCATTTTCCTTGGCTAGGATTGTGATGGAAAGGTGCTGAGTCGACCGCTTCCCTTGCCGGTAGGTGGGAAAATGGCGGTAGCGGCGACCACATGGTCCTCTAAATTTGTAAACCAGTCACATGATCTTCAACTTGCCAATCAACCATCAAATATTAAGCTTATGGTCTTATAAAAGCCTCTCTCAGAGTGCGTGTTGTCAAGTGCTTATTTGCAAATAACACTTTATTTCTGTTTTTTATGTTTACATTAATGTTCAAACTATATTAATGAAGACACAGACATTAAAATCACCAATACTGAAGTTTCGGTTTGGACAGTAGGGGGAACCAGGAGTCATTCGGTCAGTTGTGTCAAGTGTCTTTGGCATTAACCATCTTTGTGACCAAGGGTCGCTGGCAGCAAGCTCCGGACGTGTACTTCCCTTACTCTTGGCTAGAGAAAGTTGAGATCATGTGCCTACCTACTAATCGTCATCACTTTGCGTTGCAAATGTAAAGGTGCAACCAAACAACACGTTAAAGGTTTATAGAGCTTCGACAAAACAGTTTGTTTTAAACAAAAGTCGTAAGAGAATATCATCGATAATATATTGAAGTAAACTATGATTTAATAATTAACGAACTGTGAGGACGTGTAGCCACACATCTAAAACACATTCATATGCTGGTTAGCGATAACATATAAATATCTGAGCTTGTGCATGACACTAGGATGCGCCTGTTCCCGTTAGTACAAACGTATTCTCGTGACACTGGTGCATCATGGGCAGGGCAGCCGAGCCAGCCTGAGCCCCGGTGCCGACGACCTGCACGGGCCCCTTGTAACTGTAATCATAAATTATCTACATTTCATTAAGTAACATAACATAGACTGAAAATATTAGGACAAGTGCACTAGGATCTACATCACTACCTGAACATAGAGTTGTTTACACGTGAGTGGCTAGTAGATGAGGAACAAGGATGTTGAAGGATCAGACTTGTAGGACTCTGCTCCACAGAAAGCATCCCCAGAGGGAGGAATGTTTCATCAACATTTCTTTAAAAGAAAAGGAAACGAAGGAAAAAAATCCACTGACCAAGGTCTGGCCCCTTTCACAACCGCGGGCCCGGGTACACCATACCAGCCTCTCCCCCTCCCTCTCGTCAGGCCTGATCATCGGTAACGATCAAATAAAATAATCGGTTGGATGCCAGTAGAGTTTGAGATGATCGAGTGGAACCCACGTCTTAGAGATCGGGAATGTGATATTCAGACATTTTGCTTCAATAACTTCTATCTCAGGAATCAATGAACGTACGTGTGTGTGTGTGTGTGTGTGCGTGCGTGTGCGTGCGCGCGTGTGTGTGTGTGTGTGTGTGTGTGTGTGTGTGTGTGTGTGTGTGTGTGTGTGAAAGAGATTCAGGGCGAGGCAGGGAAAATATTAATTTTTTATAAACGATAGTTTATATGTAAGATAGTAATAAAGTTTCCTCTGTTGTTCACAAATCGGTACACATTCTACTGCCAGTACATTCGTCCCCAAAAGATTTTCGCAAAAAAAAAAAATCCACAAAAGCACAAAACCTTCTGGTGTTTTAGTTTTCACTCTGTTTTTATTAAAGCTGACAGTTACCAGACTGGAAGAACTCGTTACTTCACACAGCTGTCCCACATCATCTCCAGATGTACATGTCATCGTTTTGACCAAATGGCATCATTTGACAACTCGACCCTAATGCTGTCTTTTGCAGGCGATTACTCTCACATCCGACAGATGCTTTTAAAGCACACGAATTTTCTTACATTTTCATGTTTTTTATTTAACAAAACACACCAACGTAAATGTCTTTCAATATTTTGTGGACAAGAGGCAGAAGTGATTTATTTTGTCAGATTGCATGTATTTATGAACAACTTTGTAATCGCAAGAATTGTTTGCAGCTGCACCAACCTGTTGAATGCTTTTACATATTCAAAATTATCAGTAATCTTGTAACTTTGAAATCTATAATTACAATGTGTATTATTATGTGTATTAAACAAATGTCATTTACATTAAAGAATTCTAAACAATTACAAACATCAACGAAATTCCAAAGCATACGCGCAAAAAAGTGAGAAATAAAGGATGGCCCTTAGTTACCACTTTTTATGATTTTCATAGATTAAACAAAAAGTGGTATTTAGTATAGACATAATTATTCACAAAACCTTGGACTGCTGTTTGTTGGTACATTAAAAAAAAAGATCGATTGGCGAGAAATATAGACGCTTACAAATATATACAGTCTAAACATTTTGCTAAACAAGTGTGCGTGCGTGCGTGCGAGAGAAAGGAAAAAAAGATTAGTGGGTGTGTGTGTGTGTGTGTGTGTGTGTGTGTGTGTGTGTGTGTGTGTGTGTGTGTGTGGCTGTGTGATTTAGATGTATTATGTAAGAGTCTTTTCTGAAATAAAACATTCAATTGTGGCTCCAAGAAGCTGTGTACTCCTCACTCACACTACCTGTAGCTACCCTGGGACACAGAAAAATGTTGTTGATGTGTAAGAATTGCCTCGGTTGTACAGATAGTCATATAGCTAGAGCACAGTGCACAGACACACACACACACACACACACACACACACACACACACACACACACACACACAGAGGATACAGCACTGTGTAAACTCAATACTTTTTAAACAGAAACAGAGTTATAGCAAGAATAATGTGTATACACAGAGATATAACAACAATACTGTGATAGTATTGCTATCATCAACTAGTGATTACTTTCTTTGTCTAAAACATGTGGAGCTTTATTACCTGTGTGTATTTTAACTAGTGTCTGAGAAAGTTTTTGCCCGGTATTGTTGTATATACTAGCGACATGTCACTCAAATTATCTTGTGGGTAACGTCCATGCACTGTCCATAAAAAACAATATTTTGTAAAACTGTGAACCATGTAATCAACTACTAATGTCAGTAGTCCTTTAGACCTTTACATGGAATCTACCGTGTTATAGACATCGTTATTTTGAACGAAAATACAGGTAACAAATAAAGGTAACTAACGCGTTTTGTTTTCTTGTTTTGTTTTTAGAATCACATTAATATAAGGGAGGTAGCACGACAGTACGACTCCTGGTTTCTTGCGCTGATTATAGCCCCTGAGAAGGAAATAATTTTAGAAGAAAATTATAAATAGTGTTCTTTTCACTTGTAAACAAACGCTTGAATGAGTCTGGCAGAGTTTGTGCACTGCCACTATATAGAATCTTTGGCAAAGTCTGTAGATGACTTCAGAGATGTAAGTTGTTATACAGTTATACTATTACTCGAGGCAAGATGTAAATATTCTAGTCAGTTCGGTACCCATGTAGACTCCAGTGTGGAGCACCTAAGAGACACATGTCTCTAAAATATCTGGAGGAAAATAAAGCAGAGAGGAAAAGGAGACAGGGACCACCCTAAAGAAAAAACCTGAGCTGAGGAAATTTCTGTCTCTAACACCTTCACAAGTTGCTCGACTTCTTTTTTATAACATGAATTACCAGCCTTATTCATAAGAAATTAACTTGATTTTTAGTAGTTTCTTAAAAGAAACGGAAATAGTATTCTATATGTTTCTTTAGTGCTAGATGCAGTGGAGACGAGCATCACATAGTCACATGACGATAATAATGAGAAGGAAGACATTATACAGGACAGACAACTAGTGACAACAACAGTTACTGGATTCTTCTGTGTTTACCGAGAAAACGAGAAGAAATAAAGTTAAATCTGTATGTCTGAGTTCATATCATGTACAACGGATGTTACAATATAGTATCTAGAATACAAGTAGGTTTGGAACTGTATATTATAAAGAACCCAATATTTGATATCTATATAGTCTGAATGTAACATACCTTATCTGTAATATATATAAAATATACTTTACCTTGTGTATCGTTGTGTAAAATACTTTGTTTTATGAAAGTTGTTGCCCTATTAATGCTCTTCGTTCGATCATTTCTTTGATTGTAACTGTCAGACTGACTTCATCTTCAGGAAATGTGCATACCATAATAGTATTAAAGAATAGGATGCCTGCCTCTTACATATGCTACAATCAACAAACTTCTATGAAAAGTGGACTTAAGTATCGCCGACATTTACATTTTATAATTTCACTAACTCCGAGTCTACTTTTCTAAGTCTTTCCTTATTTTTTTTTAGTTTTCTTCGTCTCAACACTGTCCATTTTAAATCTTAAATTATCTAATCATCAATGCAGATAAACAAAATTTTGATAAAAGTATTCATGTCAACCTGGAGATTGCAAATATAAATATGGTAAAGCATATGTGTGGTAGAGAATAATGATTTTACGATTGTAAACAACTTCTGTCTGATGGTTTGCTCTCTTTTTCCATTTGCTTGGGACAGCTGATGTCGGCTAATGTCTGCTGAGTGTCTAGTGATGCTGTTGCAGATGTAAGAACTGAAGACAGCCTGTGCACGAGCTCAGGTAGCGAAGACTGAGACACTGAAGAAAGTTCTAGACGTTTGTCAGTTGTAGACAATTGTCTACACAGGGCGCCCAACGACTGAGCTGTGGACTTACTGTCGTCGCAATGAAAAAATCGCTGCATTTACTTCGCCAGGGTCTTCAGAAAAACTACAATTTGACATCAAAGTTTAATTTAGCAGTTTGTATCAAATAAATATTCCAGCACTGTAATAAGCGGAAGGTGAATTACTATCCTTTTCTCACAAAATGTTGTAACAGCTGCTGTGATTTTCAGCAGGAGACTCATGGCGAGGTCTTCACTAAAAGAAATGTGCGACATGATCGCTTTGTCCAAAATATATCTTCATCAATGTCCGCACTTTGTGTGAATTATTAAAAAGTCGTGTAATTGCTTTACATGGAGGTAACAACTGGTATAATATTGTGAATATTTTAGTAACAATGTATATGGGCAACAGAAGGCTGTGCGTGACTGGGCTGGCGGCCTTGACTGTCCGAGGATCCGAACTCTGGTAGTCGCAGTGCCTAGACTGTGGATGCTGATTGTAAGCCAACACGACTATACAATTATTCCACTGTAAGCCGAGTAGCTGTGTAATCTGAATACAACATGACAGCAGCAACATGCTAGCTGCTTGAAGCATTCCGCAATTAAAAGGCAGACTAACACATCCGCCATTATAGTCTTAATTATTACTTTGAATTGATCTTCGTTTCCTGTTTATAACTTCGCACTATTTTCTTTTTGTTTTTGGTCTCCTCCTTCTCGTTATCTTTTCCTTCTCCCTCTACTTCCTTCCCCTCCTCATCATCATTAATGTTGTCATCTTCGTTGTAGTTGTTATGAACATTATAATTCAATTATGTAATAATTAATAAAAATTAAGTATATAATAAACATCGAATACCTGTATCAATTGAACAAGTTTCTTTAAGGAGCAATCAAAGCAGTATAAATAAAGCCATTTATCAAAGCTCGTCTTAGAAAGTTAAAATTATGCTATGTTTAATAATGTGAATATAAGGAATAGAAAAATTCGATGATGATTAAATTAATTATGAAGTTTTTCAAGACGAGTAAAAACCAATGTTGACAAATCTTCATCAGTACTTTATGTCATCAGTGTGGTGTAGACTGAAGTTTTAGGTTAATGTTCGTTACCCTACCTTACACACAGAGGATTTAAGATGCTGATGGCCCATCTGTGGTTGAGACACTTTTGGTTGAAGTGACCTGACCCCGACCTTAACACAGTGAACTACAGCGCGGAGGTCAGCACGATAGCGGGTGGACTGAGAACAGTAGAGGAAGAAGTTGACGGCGCTGTTAACGAGCGGCAGCTGGTTGACAACAGTGTTGCAGGCCAGGTACAGGTTACAGTACTTGCCAAAGGGAGAGAATTCTTCCACAAAGAGACGAGCGATAATAACAGCGACAAAGGGGACCATGCTGACGATGTAGACGCAGGAGACGAGGACGAGCATCTTGGTCAGCGTCCTCTGTCGGCTGGTGGACTCACTGCTGACGGAAGTGGACATCTCCCGCCATTTCATAGCCGTCTTCAGACGGACGACGGTGACAGCAGTTGCTGAGGAAACCACCACAAAAGTTATTATGGGCACGCATATACTCAGAATTGTGTTTTCCACGATGTCAAGCAGTTCTTTATGACTAACTCCAAGTTTTGTTGGCACCATGTACCACTCCGTTTTCCTGGTAAAGTTGCTGTACACCCCAACAGCTCTGACCTTGAGAGGGAGGACTATCTGAGCGAGCTGAAGGAAGAAGAAACAAGCGGCCAGCAACATGCCCATAGTTTGGGTTCGTATCAGAGATGTCGCCCTTAAAGGAAACACAACACAAAGACATCTCTCAATAGATATTATCATCGTTATACATCCGGATGCCGAGCGAAATGCATACACTACGCCTCCTGCTCCAGCCAGTGCCTTCATCAGATACTCCATACTAAAAGCCTTGTCCACCGAGGCGATAAAGAAGCTGAGAGAAGAAACCGCAAAGACAGAGACTAGCAGCCCCAGGTCGTCCAGAGCCAGGCCAAAGAGACAGAGGTTCATACGATCTCCAAGACCCTGACGATAGAAGACGATACAGTTAATAATGTTGGCTGGGATCCCCACGAGACAGATGACTGTTGAGAGATAATCGCTACATATCGTGAATATTAGCAGGTATGTCGCAAGGCTTATGTCCCCACTGGCCGAAAAACTTTGACCTGAGAAAGTAGAAACAATTATTTGTGTAACATTCTCAGACACAGCCATAATAACCACGCGCGAGGACAAATTTCTTTCATTTAGCTTTTGCTGCGGGCTTATCTTTGTCTGTCTTTATACTGTCTTACTCATTGTTTCCTCCTACTGTTTTATTCATGAGCATAATATCGACTAGTTTTTCCTAAAATTACTTCTCGACAGTTGATCGAAATGCCATGAAGGTTTTAAAATCAACTCAAGGACGTTGGAGGAATTTGCAAATTGTGTATATTTCTGTTCTGTGTTTCCTCATTTCCATCAGTTCACTTTATTTTCTTGAGTATTTCTACATAGCCCTAATTACTTGATAGAAAACTCCACAAAATACCTAAATGTCGTTAAACATACAACAACGATAGTTACACTGGCTAATAAAAGTATTTTACCAATTTAATTTACCATGCTGCAATTTTGCTGGATTAAATGGAATATTTCTTAAGCTACAAATATTCATTTTACTTCTCTGAGGATTGTTTTTCCAATTCTGAAAACACTAAAATTAAGTCTTTTCATCAGTTCATGTTGTGTGTTTGCGAATCTGTGCACACGTAGCTAAAGTCTTTGTTGGAAAGTATTTTGTGTCTGTGGGTGTGTGGAGGTGTTCTGTACACATTTTGTTACCTGATGGCCTGAGGCAAGACGGTGGCACCAAACGTTGAAATTAATTTGTGTTCTTTAGTGTAGGATTTTTATCCGATTTAAATTGTTTTCCAATGGTAGTAAACATCGCATAATTACTTTGCAAACAAACTTAAAATGTATCCTCTGTCTCAAATAATAAAATACTGAAAGCACGCGTCCTACTTCAAAGGCGCCGCCGTCAATAACTCGGCGAAGGTTTGTTGAGAAAACATCAGCACATGGCAGACACTGACAGGACTGGGTTCGAAACTTAATAGCAAAACCTTTGCGAAATTTCTTTAGGGAACAATTTTCAGCGGAGCGCAAAGACAAACACTAGTTGTAAAGTTGGAAATCGCTCGCTTGCTGTAGAAGCTCAAGCAAATATCTTGTTAGGCAGGTCGGACCACTCGTTACAGACACTCCCTGGCATGGCGGAGACTTGGCTCACAACATAATAGTTGAACAATCATGCCCTACACTTTCCTGTAACTTGTCCTTTTCCGTGGTAATATCAAGTCAACATGTCGCTGGGATTTTGAACATACTGCATGATAAAATCTCGTTACTGTGGTACAGTCTCTTTAGTTTATAATTTACAAGTTACCATCAATGAGCTGGCAGCCAACTTTGCCTTTATTGTTCTCATAACAAGACATGTTGTGAAGATGCTTTAACGGGATTCGTTAAATTGTTACATAATCTTTTTGCCATGCCTTTACGTACAAGGAAAAGATTTCAATGTTGTAAAATAAAACGCAAGCCAAGTTCTCTACTTCCATCACACATGTTTCTCTGACAATTTCAGTCCCTACCCTGTCAGGTACCCTAGCCAATATGATGACCTGCCACACCTGGGGTGGCCACTTGGCGGTCGGTCTGTGCTACTGAAGGCCCTGGTCTAAGGCTTATGGAATGACCGGGAGGGTATACAGCCTCATCCTCTATACAGTGTGAACAGGCGTGATAAACAGGTAGGGCTGCTACACCTGTTGACATTTTAAAGTATTATTTCTTATGTATTATTTTTAGTTGTTCGTGTCTAAACAGTAATGCCGTATAGTAAAACTACTTATATTCATTCATGTATGTAGTGTCCAAACTGTCTACAAAAAAGAAACAACCATTTCACGTGCTGCTAATCGTAGTTCCTATGTTTCCTACACACAAAAACAGAAAAGTCTAGATGCTGGAGGCAGGCCTGCCTAGCAAGATCAACATAATCTTTAGATTAGAAAAACTAATTAATTTGAGCAGAATGTGTGATAAAAATTTCTCAAATGTTAGCTGACGAACTATTCAGCAACAATATAATCCAATGAAATGATTTGAGGTCTATGGGCTTATTTTGAGGATTTTTGTGTAAGAGATGGTCCAGCCTCATAACATGGCAGACAAAATAGTGAATGAACAATGGTTCCATCAGATTCAAACAACCAAAGAAAAGCAGATTCCCTTGACTGAACTGTCATTTGTTTAGTATACACTTTTATATTATTTTATTATTTGTTGTTTTATGTAGATGCTGCTCATGAACAAATGTTTAACTGTCACGGACCACCCTCGGACATGCGCATTCTTACAAAAAGATTAACAAGCGATCAGTTTGGTGCAGAGCGTCCGTTGAAGAGACGAGTAGTTATTATCAAACTTAATGTCAAGATTAAACAAGCATATCAAATCAATAACTGGCTCCTCCGCAAGCAATTAATACACAAACATTAACCAAACAAACAATGCAATGCCAGTTCTTTCAGAACAAAGCAGTTAATCTAGTATCACTATTCCGTGAACACTGCTTAACATGAAATCACACCCACGCAAGAAGCGAATACAAAAGATGTAAAAGAAACACAAAACAGTTCTCCACATTCCCTCCAGCGGATACCTAATTGTAACCACTCTAAAAGGAGCCGACACTGGCCCCCTTCCCCTGCTTAACCTTATCTTAAATGGGAAAGTCTTACTTTTGCCTCGCTGTTTGCCCCGGTGTTTAGTTCTATTAAGCCTCCGTCAGCGGTCGTCAGTGCGACGAGGAGATCGGCTGCAGAATATCACACAGCACTGGTCAAGCCGTTAGGCCTACTCGCTGTAACGGTCCTTTTCCTTCATCTTGGAGATAGGTGGACACCTTCCCCTCCGGCTTGTAAGATGGTGGTGAAACCATCACCCGTCTTGGTGGATCCCAGGTCGTCTCTCCTCACACAGGCTCCAGCTGTCATACCCCTGGTTTCCCACAGCCTTCCGTGAGCTCGGCGTGTTCCTCTGCACCCACCTGCTCCAGCTGTCGGAACACCTAGTTCCGGAGACAGACTTCCTTCAGCTCGGGGTAGTCCTCTCCTCACACCAGCTCTAGCTGTCAAAACCCGTAGTTTGCCCACAGCCTTCCCTTCAGCCCGGTGTATTCACTGAGCACATAGAGAATTTCCCAGACGCCTGTTTCTACGTCCCAACAACAGCCACTCCCAGACTGCGACAACCAATGTCACAGTAACAGCAACATCTACGACAACCAATGTCACAGTAACAGTGGTAGCGACGGTGCACATGTCGACAGCCCAAGCGAAATGGCTACTTCGTACGACGATGGAAAGCACCCCTCTGGTTGTTTACGCGCCCACACACCCACCCCTGTCCTCCTGAACAAAGGCTGAGCTCCGCCCGCACCGCTCGTGAAGCTCAAGAAAACTGAAAGCACACGATGTCTCCTATGTCCCTGTGTGGCAGAGGCAGAACCACAGACGCAGTTTGTAAAAAAATACAAACGCAGTATACCTCCTCCCTGCCTATACCAACCTTGTACGTGACACATACATACATGCGTTTATCTGTCATTTCGCTATATTGAATATAATGATACTTTAGTAGCCTCTGACAATGGATGGTCTGTGTAATGCGAACTCCAGTTGAATAAGGATGATGATAACATTGACAGCGACTGGTTTATTGCCTTTTACATGCAGTTCATGGATTACATATAATGGGAAGTTATTACGTAGGCAAGAAGTGACACATTCTACCCTGTCAAACGATCTATTGGTTTATTCAGGGTGGCAATGCACTCTACGCTGCTTGTCAGTCTTCGTTGTCTGGAAGCTTCGTCGGACAGGTGTGCGCAGGTGTGGTCTCTGGATTTCTTGGCATCGGACGATGATCATGCATGTGCACGTGATTGTTTGATAAATAATTTAAATAACCATACATATTTGTAAATATATAGTTTAACAGTGAAAATAGCTGCCAATTGGGGTATTGGTAGAAGGAGCAGCTGGAGTAGTGGTAGGGGCTGTAGTAAGAGTAACATTAGTGGTAGGAGTACGCGAGGGATTAGTAGATGACCGCGGGTAGGATTCGTCGGAGTAGTTGTAAGAAGAGATGCGATAGTAAAGGTGGTGGTAGCAGGTGAACGAGTAGCGGTGTGTGTATATAAGCTTATATCAGAATCAAAGATAATCATGTTATACACCATAATATCCGATCCAAATGTTATATATACTATAATATCCGATCCACACATATTGGTGCGTACATTAATATATGCACAATTATGTGTAGATTGTTTGTAAAATATATATTGCATTCTTTTTGCAAAATCGATATATACAAGGATAATATATATATAGAGAGAATGGCTTTATAGTAAATAAGATTAATTTGTTATTATGCTGGTCACAGCTGTCTGTGAAAAAATAGCCAATTGTGAACCTTATTAAATTATGTGCACCATGTATCAACTCTAAATCAATACCTATAGTATTATGTCACCTGTAATTTGAACACAAGTGTTCTATAACTAGTCTGAATGGTTCAGAGAGTGTAAATTATGAACAGCAAAACCTGTTGAGGTGAGTCTTCAGTTTTGTTTTACGTAGTCGTTATGTGTTTGGAGATTTGGGAGATAAAAGTCTTTGGAGAATATTAAGGTAGTAAAGTAGTAGAGT
Organism: Marisa cornuarietis; assembly: GCA_004794655.1. NCBI lineage: Eukaryota > Metazoa > Mollusca > Gastropoda > Architaenioglossa > Ampullariidae > Marisa > Marisa cornuarietis. Next base: position 313,110 of record SMMW01000638.1, on the reverse strand, counting down.
AAATGTAAATCCGATTTGTAAGATTTTAGAGAATATATTTTTGTCCAAAATCTTTCTTTCCTTTCTTGTACCTGTCTAATCTCCGGGAAGTGGTGTGCCGGGTATTGTTTGATTATGAGAGGGGCAGTAACCGTGAAAAAGCGTGTGTCTGTGTTTTTTCATGTTGAAGCTTCTCACCCGACGGCGGAGGCTTCAAAAGAGACTGTCAGAGTAAGTCAACTGTAAAGAAAGACTTCATCATAACATCAGGGCTTTCTGTTTAATGTGTCCCTTTTGTATGTCTACCTAATATATTGTTCATTTTATTTATTAACGTTTTTTCTGAAAAGGTATAAGTTTACAAAGCATCGCCTTATTATGCTTTTGCATGTCCAGACAGCTTGCAGTGAATATTTGCTTACTTCTTTCTTGAACTCACTCGTGTCTGTGTGTATATATATATATATATAGATAGATGAAATGACATTGTACATATGATCTCAATGTTGCTCTCTGGCGGCAGATGACACATTTTATCTTTTATATGCGTACTGTCGCCTTGTTCTTGGCCATCAAGTCTTCTGTTGATCTTGGCGCCGACCACCCACCTCTACACAGTTGACTGACCAGCCCACCTCTACAAAGTACAGCAGGAACACCTACAACATGTACAGCCTGGTGTTGCTAGTAAATCTCATGCTTATTCTATTCAGTGTAGGCCCCGAAAAGGGGCCCAGCAAGATGTTTATTTACAACTTATGTAAAATATCTGAAACCCAGATGTTTTGTAGATGTGTGTTTTGTAGTATGAAAACAAACACCCGTATCATGCACAGGAAACAAATTAAAGTTCTCAAAGCGTGCTTAGAATCTAATGTCTATCCTTGAACTTCCCTTTGGAGATATTTTCGATAAGCCAACGACATTTCCTTTGTTTCTGCCCGTTACTTTCTGGCGGTTAACTGGTTACTCACTGACCTAAGTTTCCCTACTGGCGCCCTACACATATTCGCTCAACCCGAAATAATGACACATAGCCTTCAAACTTTACAAAAAACGGATAATGCGATAAAGTAAATGAATTAAAAAGCACGATTGGCCCCTTGAAGTAAAAAAGAGATATTGTCGTGATAGAATGAAAACTACTGTGGACACAGAATGTCCCCCTGACTGCTCTTAGTACTACAGCTCCACTGAAGCGTACGTCACATTTAAAGCATCGATGCATGGTTCTCATGTTCGTTGTTATGTTATTGCTACTTGTGGTCGACTGCTTTCTTTGACCTTTTTATCGGCGAAAAGTAAAAATAAGCGGGTGTCAAACTAGTTATGAGTAGGCACATTATTTATCCTTGAAAAAAGCATCACAGTCGTAATTATAGTAACTGCGTGACATAATATAAACGTTACACTTACATGCTACTATACCCGACATTGGACACGAGACTGGATATCACCGGTCAGACTCCATCTCGCCCACTTCGTTAAAGGACTGATGCGCTCAAACTCGTCCCTGCCCTCTGGTCCGCTGAACAACAAGCTGGTCCCTCTGCTTGGAGTACTCTCCCCTTGCACCCCCCCCCAATTCCAAGCAGCTGCTGCGGGCTCACCTCTTTATAATGACAATCAGCTTCTCCCCAGCGCCTGGCACTGTCTTCATGGGGTCAGTCCGCTGTACATGTCTCGTAACCTCAAACTTGATTGGATAACAGAGCCGTTGCTGGCAAACCTCAAGTCAATTGGCAGCACATGCACGATACCTTGTACACAATTATCTCTGTGATTTCGTTGATTCTAAACTATTTACCTACAATTCATTCTGACTAAAGACATCTCGGTGCTTGTGTACTGTTGATGGCGTCGTTATCATTAGTTAATAGACGTAGATGGAAAAGGATCGTCGATGGTCATCAGTGATGACAGGGTGTTGATTCCTGCTGGCGTTAATGGTAACACAGTTGTCTTACCTGGAATTTCAGAACCTGAATCAAGTTCTTGAGCCTTCAATTATATCTTCCATGTTGCTGTATCTATGGACGACCTTTGAACCAGCACTGTGCACAGTGTATGTAGGACTTTCCTTGACACTAACAAAGGCCACCACTACACTTTGGTTGAGGTTATGCGCATGCCACATTAGATGTTGAAATGATCGTTGGTCACATAAGCACGCAAGTGAACTGCATTGAAAGCGATCACCGTTTAGAAAAGAACTCATATTTATTGTATATTTAGAAGTCCTAACCAACCTGTGAAATGTTTGTCTTGTTGAAGAGGTTGAAACATGAGATGAGGTAGTGTGTGCATGGAAAGCGATCTTATGAAGAACACGCGCCATAACTAGCAGCATCTTGCACACATGCAAACAACTATATATTACTTACTTACGTGCCCTAACAAAGATGACCAACAATTTCTCCGTCGTAGAAGTAACATCAAGGGAGGGATATTCAACAGCAAGAAGTAACTGTTACACATCTCCTAGCTCACCCATCTGCTCATTCATTTATTCATTTGATGTTACTTTATCTTTTGACTGGTGTCACTTAACAAACCGTTTTGCCGGTGCCACAGTACTAGTCATAAGGGAGACCATTAGGAAGACGCAACCCCTGACAAGGCGTCCAGATAGTTGCCAGCAAAGGCAAGCGACAGGGCGAATACAATACTGTTAGTGTAATGTAGTGTTACTAGTGTAATCACTGCTTAAATAAACAAAAATCGTAACTATCATGTAAATGGTCATCTATTTAAAACGTTGACTTGTAATGGTCAAGATAAAAATGACCAGTGCGGATCATGGAAGTCTATTTTGTTTTTCGCCTTTTATTTTCACCGGTAACTGATGATCATATCATTTGTGAGAGCAAACAGGGGTATTTACCGAGCACAGCTCGAGTGGATTTCATTTGTTCTGTAGCGAAGCACATTACTTACACGATGATAAAGCCTGTATACACTACTGAAGTTGCTGTGAGTCGACTGGCCAGTAAATTGCAAATCTACGAGACCGTGAACCTTAAGCCTCATCCCTGTCAGCTTCAGTTTTGAAATAGGTGTTTGAAGTGACATTAGTGATCTCTAGCTGCTCTACGACGAAGCCAAACAATTTGAAAAACTCTAGTCTAAACCTCGACGAGCGGCAATAGTAGATAAAGATGTTGATGACATTGTTAATGTGAAGCACAGCGTAGACGATAGCGGTGACTGCGGCATAAAACTCCAAACAGCGGCCAGCAAGTGAACACGTGCCAACAAAGAAATATCCTACCTGGCGAGCTACGAACGGAGCCATGGTGATGATGTAGACGCAGGAAACCATCACTAACATGGCGGTGAGCGCCATCTGCTGGCTATGACTGTCACTAGACGTAGAACTCGCCATCTTGCGCCAACTCATGGCGGCTCTCAATCTGATGACTGTAACGGTAGTTGCAGATGACACAACTAGAAAGCAGATGACAGGTACGCATGTTCCGAGCACTGTGAACGCAAGAGTCTCAAAAATCAGTCTGTTCTCCAGGTAGACTTGTGTGCCGACAAATATCCACAGCACACCTGTGGCTGTATTGACTGCAACAGCCAAGTACATAAACCGATACATCAGATGAAAACCTTGCACTATCAGCCAGCATGCAAACAAGATGAGGCCCATAGTTCTGGGTCGCATGAGAGTGGAAGCCCGCAGTGGAAAGACCACGCACACACATCTCTCCACCGCGATCACCACACCTATACACCCAGAGGTCGCTCTCAGGCTGTAGAAGACATTTCCAAGATAGAAAAAAGCCATTGCATAGTACTCCCTGCTAAAGGACTGGTCGTAAAAATGGGTGAGTGAGCTGACAGACAGAATTGAAAAGCTGACTCCCAGGTATGAACAGTCCACTAAAGCTAAAGAAAAGAGACAAAGATTCATTCGATCTCGCAGGCCCTGCCGCCAGAAGACCAGACAGTTGATGATATTTGCAGGAATACCAACCAGACATAGGGTAGTCGTCACAACACCATAACAGACTGTTTCAATGACCAGACGTGCCTCGCTGCTGATGAAATCATCTTGAATGGTCCACGTGAAGTTATAGTCAAGCGAGGAATTCCTCAGCCATGAGTTGCTATTGTTTACTAAGGTGTTCATTACGATGGGTAGACATCAAGTGGGTGCCAAAGCTAGCAGGCAGTTAGAAATGGTCAGCGGCATTCAGATCAACTTATAGAGACTTTGCCCAAATAGACGATACGAGTTTAAATAATTCGGGTTTTTTAATGACAAAGAAGTCTTCTTTTATATTTTTCTTAATTTTTTTCTTTTTATTAATGGTATAAGTTTAATTATGAAGTATTGAATTGAAACTTAAATAAGTGAAAGAAGAACAAACAGCAACGATGTAGAAACAGCCCTTTACAGAAAAAGAAACAAAGACAGCGTATTTATTCTGCAGCCATTAAGGATTGAAGTACTTATGTAGTATATTTCTGTACTTGGTTAATAATCTGTTAAAACTACTGAAGAACCTCAATGTTTTCTTTCTGGGTGTGTGAGAGTCTCCTGTAAGTGTTACTCTTTTCAGCCTCTGTGTGTGTGTGTGTGTGTGTGTGTGTGTGTGTGTGTGTGTGTGTGTGTTAATAGTAAAGAAATGTACGTGCATGCGTGCGTGAATGTACGAAGAAAAGAAAAACGTGTACAAATTGTGAACAAACAATTGACTAATTTCCCATTTGTTTTATAAGGGCGCCTGATACTGATTTGGAATTTTTGTAAGACAAATACTTATTCAACACTTATTTTAATTTGATGAAAGCTCTCCGTCTCCCTTATTATCAAAACACTATTTTGAACCAAAGTGCATCTTATCTACTGTCTCCTGTGTCGATCCGATGTTTGTTAAAGCTGTTGGTTGCATCCTCTGAATTATGTCGATTCATTTCTACTGTGATTTCAGTCTACTGACTGCAGAACCAAACTCACCGAGTATGTCATTGGCTAAATTAGTCTGTGTGTTTCCTCAAACTAAGTTTCTCTAGAATTCTGTTGAGCATACCCTACGATTTTTAAATTTATAAGTAAAAGAAATTTTTTTGTCAGGACGAGAAAAAAAGCAGTTGATTTCTGCTTATATTGTAATTTTTGTTACAATATTACAAATAAATCTGTTTTAGATTTTTCAAATTTTGTAAATATGCTACTTCCTTCTTACAATTCAAACTAATTTATCTTCCCTGGAACAAGGAGTAAACGAAGACAATGGACAATCCAGTGGGTGATTTGATACCAAAGAAATACAAAATACAGCAAGTTGAACAGGTTTGGACTACTATGAAACCAGCAAAGAACGATCTCAAGACATTGATCGGAGAAAGGGTGTGGCAAGGAAACTGGAGCGCGTGCCGGCTACCCATGAGTGGTCTGGATGTCGATCTGTCCACGGCGTTTGTCCCGATGCTTCGTTCGGGGCTTTTTCACATCGGTTTGACAAGTTATTGTAGTCAGTAAGATGGCTCTGAAAGTGTTTATGTGAAGAAGCCCACAGTATGTAACCTGTGACACCTACACTATATGTGAGTGTTGTGGGTCGTTGCCTCATTAGGTAACGAGATCGCTACACAGTGAGCAGAGAATGGAACAACAATCAGTACCTAGGGCGGGTGGTAGAATTAACAATGTCAATCCTTGCGTGATAAAATATACATGAAGCATGTACCAGACACCAAACAAGACTAGTTTAATTGCGGGAGACTATTTATCTTATAGACAAACCAGTGTTCAGTCTGACATACACAATGTAAATACCTTTACGGTGTCCAAGCAGATGATTACTGGTTTAAAAATCTGCCTTCCGCAAAGCCTCAGTACATCGATATTGTATCACTGGACTTCTCTCTCTCTCTCTACTCGCGGAGAGGAGTGAGTACAACTCATAGGCGCGGTCAGACATGTTTCCAACTGCTTCCGATGGAATTTAGAAAATCTACATTATTTCTACTACATTATATCACCTCAGACTAAAATTGTGAATTCCACTGTGTGTAGTACATATTTACTGGTCATGCCTGCGGAACTTTTAACTTTTCGCGTGGTTTGTGGTCACTTTTTGTGGCGATACGCCTACTTCATGCAGCGAAGGGCGACGGCTGCCGCAACCAAACATGGCAAGGTGAGCACTAAGAGAGCACAGTGTGTGTTGCTTGCTATCATCATATCTAGTCTGCTAATGTGTTCTGGAAATGTTGAACTGAACCCCGGACCCTTCGAGGAGGAAATAATTCATGCTCCAAATGCAGCTGATCAGATGACAAGTGACTGCACTGTACCTGGCGTCTCGTTAACGGACACACTTGTCCCTGAGCTGCTTGCCACGGCAAATGTTCAGGAGGAAGTGGAAAATGCTACAACAATGACTGCTCTACACGATCTTATTGACAACCTCAGGCACATAGTCCTTGAACAAGGTACCAAACTCCATGCTATTATTACATATAACCATGAATCGTTGTGCGAGCGGCTTACACATCTGGATACTGCTGTCATAAAAATATTTGGGCAAAAGTGAATAAAAACAGCACGGACATTCTACACCTGCAAAAAGAACAGCAAGACATTCAGCTAGACCTGTCACGGTTAACGAACGAACTGGAGAGTTTAGAGATGCAATCGAGACGCAACAACCTCAAGATATTCGGATTACCGGAAGTAAACGGAAACCAGCACAGTTGTGAAATGCAAGTGCTACATTTTCTGAACAAATATGCTGGGTACAAAACATGGAGTGATTCTGATATCGAAAGAGCTCACCGCATTGGAAAGTTCGAGGCCTCGAAACCAAGACCAATGATTATAAAATTCTACAGATGGTCTGATAAGATGGGATTACTACGAGACCACGAGACTAGAGCAACAATGCGCAAGGATGGATTCCGCCTGGCAGCCGATCTAACCAAGCAACAGATGTCACAACTTCGCCACCTTAAGCAAGAAGGCAAGACAGGCTACTTCCGGAACGGTAAGCTCTACATCAGCGATATTCCGCGAGTCAACAGCCACTCTGGCCGTGATGATCATTTCAAGGAAAACCACCAACAGCAGCTCCACCACAACGACCGCATTGACCCCATCAAGTGGCAGATCGGTGATAGTCGGGGAAAGGAAGATGATTGTGACAATAATCATTCCCCCCTTCCCCCCTATCCCTGTACTTCTCAGCCCTTACTGTCAGTCAGTCTACCACCTGCTTCTAGCCCCACCACCCCAGTCTGCTGTAGTGTGGGCAACGCCACCATCATGACCACAACAAATACAACACATGAAAATGCCCCTCTCTTTAGAGAGGAAGCTGACCCTTATCCCCCAGTCGAGGGTGGGCGCAACAGTAACATCATAAGGGAACCGCCCACCAGAATAGCAACCACGCAGAGCCCCGTCAACGCAACACTGTCAGGAGATACTTCAAACTACCCGATAATCACAGACAGGAGTTCCCCTTGGCGACTCCATAACACCCCTTCCAGCAACTATAATCTTCCAATAAATAGGGAGAGAACATTTCTGAGGTGACCAGCGGCCATATACCTACAGGCGGAAGGGGCCCAGCTATAAATAGAACAAGGCCTGGTGCAGGAAACAAAACCAAGAACAAGAACGATAACTCGAACTGCAACGACCGACCGCCGAACAACGCTGGGGAACCCAACCGACCTGCAACCCGACTTCGACAACTACAACTCCAAACAGCACCACTACCCAAGAAAAACCAGGCTGTGACGCCAGACAGTATGACAAATGTTCGACGACTATCAACAAACGGACGAACTAATAACAACAAATTTTCTTTCAAATAGGAAATCGGCCTCAGCCATGTCGCTGACACACATTGCATGAACACATCAACTGTGAACTGTGACTCAGCTGCCAAGCAGGACCCAGTATGGAAGAATACAGACTCTACAATGCAAGGTAGTCTTAGAATATTGAACTGGAATGTAGGAGGGCTTTTACCTAAACTTAGTGATAAGGATATGGTAGAATATTTGAAATCATTTGATGTTGTATGCATAACAGAATCATATATCGAAAACATTATGCAGTTAGACACTCTCTCTGATTTCCAGTGGTACTTTGCCCCTGCGAAAAAACTTAGTTATCATGGCAGACCGTCTGGTGGGGTTGTGGTCATGGTGAGGAAACACTTAAGCGATTCCATAGAACATATAAGTACTGCCTACGACCAAATAGTAGTACTTAATATGAAAAGAAAACTACTGAACTTAGACAAAGATATAATTTGTATTTGTACTTATATACCACCGTACGATTCACCATATTATAATGCCACGAACGACATAGATGGTATTGATGCTGTAGAAATGTGCCTCTCAGACTTAAGGGAAATGGAAGATTTCTATATCCTTTTGTGTGGAGACATGAACGCACGAACTGGTATGTCCAATAATTGTATATCCCCAAGATATATATTCTCGAAAGACGAGGAAGAAATAAATTTTGAGAGGACTTCAGATGACCCAGTAATCAACACCTTTGGCAGGAAATTACTTGAGCTGTGCCAGTTGTATGAATGCTCTATTCTTAATGGCTGTAGCTTTTTCGATGCAGATAGTAGCATGACCTTTATCTCACAGGCTGGGTCCAGTTTGCTAGATTACTTTTGTGCATCAAATGATCTGTGCGAGGAAGGTATATTTTTTCTGAAAGTAGAAAATAGAGTAGAGTCAGACCACCTGCCAGTCGTGTTGACGGTAAGCGTGACGCGGACAGACCGAGCTGATGCACGTGCAGAGGGGAGGTACATAGAGAAAGTAGTGTGGGACAAGGACAAGACAGATCTATTTTTAGCTGCACTGAGTACAGGGGAAGCCCAGGAGAAACTAACACGTGCAAGTTGTGAAATAGAACAGGACCCGAACAATGCCATGGGGATTTTTGTGAACTGCCTTCAGTCGGCTGCGACATGCATGAAGAAAAGAATCTTTGTAGGAGAAAGTAAAAAAGATGCAGAATGGTTTGACCAGGAGTGTGTAGAAGCCAAGAAACTCGCCAAGTGTTACCTACGCAAGTTGAGGCGAAATATATCGGACCAGTACCGAACACAGTACGTGGAAGCAAGACGTCAGTATCAGAGAATAATCAGGGAGAAAAAGAAAAATTTCAAAAAGACGAAAGCAGAGCGATTGTCACAACAAATAAATAATCCTAAGCTCTTCTGGGCAGAAGTTAACTCATGTCTTAACAAAAAAGTCAGGAAATCAGCTAGCGAAAAAATTTCTGCAAATGAATGGATGAACCACTTTACTGAAGTTTTTAAATCAAATACTGTGAGCTCTCCCAGTTTAAACCTCTCTGATGCTGACCAATTGTCCGGAGTAGACGCATTAGATGAAACTATAAGCGAAGACGAGGTGCGCTCAGCAATCAGGGGCCTGAACTCTGGGAAGGCATGTGGTGTAGATAACATTTTGGCAGAAATGTTAAAAGTTGCCGAAGAACACGTATTGGCCTTTCTGACTAAATACTTCAATAATATGTTTGTAAACGGGAAATGTCCCGACCTATGGAAAGAAGCTATCATTGTACCAGTCTTCAAAAAAGGAGAGCGAGAGTCCCCCAGTAACTATAGAGGAATCTCGCTACTGAGTGTGATTGGTAAATGTTATACTTCAATCCTGAACACTAGGCTGTATGAATGGCTGGAAGAAAACAAGATTATCCCAGAATCACAAGCAGGATTTAGAAAGGGGTACTCTACAACTGACCACATATTCTCCTTATATGCTATTGTCCAGAAATACTTTAGTAAACCAGCTAAACTTTACACATGCTTTGTGGATTTAAAGATGGCCTACGACTCAGTCCAACACGAAACCCTATTGAGAGCATTAATTAAATGCGGAGTATCCGGACTTTTCACCAGAGCAGTAATGGCGATGTATGACTCCCTGAAGGCACGCATACGGACAAAAACGGAACTTACTGAGTCCTTTCACTGTCCCCGCGGCCTCCGACAGGGGTGTGTAGCTAGCCCAACCCTTTTTTCTATTATTATGAATGAAATAGCCGATGCGTTGTCTACCGAAGGTAAACACGGTATTCAGCTTTGCCCCGGTCTAGTTGAACTGTTCATTCTGATGTTTGCAGACGACTTGGTACTCTTATCAAGCACACCAGCTGGTCTTCAAAACCAGCTAAACTGCCTCGCTAAGTCATGCCAGAAGCTAGGACTAGAAATTAACAGTAGCAAAACTAAGGTAATGGTCTTTAGGAAGGGGGGTTTCTTGGGAAGACGGGAAAAGTGGTCCATAGGAGAAACAGCCCTAGAAGTAGTTAACAGCTACGTGTACCTAGGCTTTACTTTTACAACAACCATGAGCTCGTTCCAAGGGGCTAAGCAGTTAGCGGTAAAAGGGAAAAATGCTACGTTTGACATAGTTAGAGCTTTAAAAAATATTGACAACATGAGTAGACAGACTTTTTTTAAACTCTTCGACGCAGTAGTACAACCAACCCTTCTATATGCATCTGAAGTATGGGGACTTCTCCATGACAATAGCCCTGTGGAAAAGGTACACCTTTACGCATGTAAGAAGTTTTTGAATGTCCCCATACTTACTCCATCAGAGATGATATATGGCGAACTTGGAAGGTATCCGCTCATCGTCAGTTGCTATCTGAGAACAATTAAATTCTGGCTCCGAGTGACAAAAATGCCCATGAACCGCATACCCAAACAAGCATACCAATTACTATTTAATCTAGATGCACAAGGCAAAACAAACTGGGTAACAAAAGTGAGAGTAGCCCTAGGATCTATGGGCTTTAATCTGGTATGGGTAAACCAAGGAGTAGGAGACGATAAAATGTTTCTCGCTACTCTCAAACGTAGAGTGATAGATGTCACCCAGCAAACGTGGGTGGCCAACATGAGGAATAGTGAACGGTACCAGTTATACAGATCGCACAAATCCACTCTCGTACCAGAGCTATACTTTGACTATGTAAACATTAAAATTTTCAGGGATGTTTTAGTACGCTTTCGGCTAGGTGTGAGCGAGATAAATACCCATAAAAATCGTTTTATACAACAAAGGACAGAAAACACAAACAAATGCCCTTTCTGTACAAATTATATAGAGGATGAAACCCATGTCCTTTTCAATGTCCCAGATATGTAGACCTTCGACCCAAATATCTCCAGCAAGTCTCACAACACAATCAAAAACAATATCTTGTGCAGATACTATCATCCGAGAACGCAGGAAGAATACGACAATTGGCATGGTATATTCATAAATGTTTAAGGAGAAGAAGGGAGATAAGCGAAGTTGATGTTATGTGAAGTCTGATTGATACCTCTCTGTATATGGATGCTCTCTGCTCGAAAAATACCCTTTTTGATTCATAATATTGACATGTGAAAGTTGCCATAATGTATGTGTACATACGATGTGTCTATGTAGGGTAGGGATGAGAGGGTATAAATGAAGAGGTGTTAGGATGAGTGGGTGTGTGAGAGGACTACTGTACAGTGCATGTCTTTAAAGTGTACGACGGGATGGGTATGAATGGATAGGTGACTGTATGTATGAGAGGATGAACCCTATATGCTCACCTTGAGTGACAATGGCTGAAATGGCCCAAAGTCAATAAAATGTTCGAGTTCGAGTTCGAGTTCTCTACTCGCGGAAGACCATGTGCAAGCTAATGAGGCTGATCAAATGCGGGCAGCAGCAAAGAGTTTGGGTGAATCAGAAAGTTACATCGATTGTGGATTTACTGGGTGGAAAACATAAACATACCTGAATAATCCGGGTCTGTGTTCAGTAAAAGCACACTTTACAGAATAGATTCTCACAGTTCTCGTATCTCTTAAGACCAGCACAGGGCACTACCATGGCAGCTATTAGTGAGTTAGAGAGAAAGAAAGACAGGGAGATAAGTCGTGCATAACATTATCCCACAATAGATAACAGTAGTCTCCCATATTTTTCTGCATCGTAGACATTGTTTCTCATTCACGACAGTAGCAAACATTTGTATATTATGTTCACTGTGAACTTAATCAGTGATTTTAATAACAACCATTTTGTTAACTTAACTTTTTGAGATATATATATATATATATATATTGATGGTGTCTCATAACTTATTTGTATGTGAAGCTTGAAAGTGTGACTATGACTGCATTTTGTAAAGATTATAAAAATATGGTGTTATTCAGAATATGTAACAAGCAAGCAATACGGATTTCTTTCGAAGACTTTCCTTCAAGGTACCTTAGAGGGTCGTTGCCGTGGCTACCAGAGGAAGAACTGACTTACGAATGTCAAAGACTGGACTGGTCGTCCTGTACAGTCGCCCACAATAGACAAGAGTGGCGGCCCCTGTCAGCTGCCGCGTCTATCCATGTGCTCCCCCCAACGCCAGGTGCCGATCTATGGCTTTGCCTAAGCTACCACTTTGCCTCCCACACTGCACATGCGCAGGGGGCGTTGTGTAGTATTATAGCGTGCTAATATAGTATGCACAGACTGATTTTTAATTAGTTTGAACGAAATGTGTTATGTGAAGTAATCGTTCGTCGGCTGTTATTGTCGTTTAGCGATACAACAGACCGATCGTACATAGAAGTCAAGGGAAGTAATTCAGTCATTTTGACTACTTAGATTTCATTCTTTATTTCCGCACTACATAGTATACACAGTTACAAGATGCAATAAAATACATACGTTTATCAATATGTACTGCATAGCTTAAAATGTTCGCAAACCTTTCCAGAATATGACACACCCGTCATGTGGTGGACATGATCTGTTGACCCCCGCGCATGCGCACTGTGAGTGGCAAAGTGGTAGCTTAAGCAAAGCCATACATCGTGATACCGGTCAAGGGAACACTGACTAAAGGATTTACTAGAAAATAGTATCAATATCCCCCTTGTTGAGGTATATAAAACTGACTCCACAAACGGCATGACTTATCAACTTCTGAACATAAATATAAAACTGATAATGTTAAAGTTTCTGTACACAGAGATTGCACAGCTTGATATAAATAAGTCACTTAATCCAGTCAGTTGATGTTTCCCACGATCTCTCATCTGACCACTACTCAGTACTAATAGAACTGGATCACAAATGCCCATCATCGGCGCCAGTTTTCAGACCCACTCGGTCATTACAAAATGTGGATAGACTAGCATTCAAAGCACAGCTGCAGATGGCGCTCCTCCAACCACCCTCTGCCGAGCAACGTGACTGTGTTTTACGTAGAGTATTCGATGACCACGTGACCCAGTGCCTCGACGTCTGATGCGCCAGTCTAAATGTGCGCCTTGGTATTCACTGATCCGTGTCGAACTCCGTGACCTGAAGCGCATGCGCCGGCGAGCTGAACGTGTTTGAAGACTGGACTCGTCATCCACAAAGAAATTTACAATGCTGCAAAGCGAAGCGTGGCAAAATGCATTTATGCGGCTAAAGCATCATATCTTCAGGGCCAAATAATTAACTGCACCTCCTCCAAAAAGCTTTTTGCCATCTGCACTCAAATGACTGGATCTAAGACAGCAACACCACTGCCTACTGCCTACCCTGCTTCACTGCTGCCGCAAGTTTTTAGTGATTATTTCACCAGCAAGATATCGGACATTCGATCATCTTTAGACTCTGTGTCGGTGCTTGACAGCATCTCCTGTGATGCCCTCCCAGGATGCTCCATGACCAAGTTCCTACCAGTCTCTGAGACTGATGTGAAAGCGGTTATTCTAAAAGCTAAACCAACAACTTGCGAGTTAGATCCGATGCCCACAAGCCTTCTGCTCGAGTGTCTAGATACTCTACTTCCTGCCATCACACATATTGTAAATGTCAGCCTGTCGTCAGGTGTTTTCCCATCTCTGTTCAAGAATGCGGTGGTGAGGCCACTTCTAAAAAAATCCACGCGTGATGTCAATGTCCTAAACAACTACCGCCCAGTCTCCAACTTGTCTTTTCTCTCTAAGATCATAGAGAAAATAGTTTTGACACAGCTCTGGGCCTACTTACAAGAGCACCATCTTATCCCACAAGCTCAGTCGGCATATAGACCTTTCCACAGCACTGAGACCACTCTTATTAAAGTAACAACAGATATATTATCTGCTCTTGACAGTGGTGATGTCTCTCCATTAACCCTACTGGACCTGTCTGCTGCATTTGACACTATAGACCACTCTCTGCTTCTTCACAGACTTCACACCCTCTACGGGATTTCTGGACCTGTCCTCTCATGGTTCAACTCCTATCTCACTGATAGGACCCAGACTGTGGTAGTCGATGGTCAGACATCTTGCCCTGCTTTACTTTTCTGTGGTGTTCCCCAAGGCTCAGTACTTGGCCCAGTCCTGTTCATCCTGTATACTAAGCCACTTTCATCATGCATCCGGTCTCACCAGGTGTCGCATCAGTCCTATGCAGATGACACGCAGTTTTACTGTTCTATTCCACTGGCTGAGTCTCACTCTGCTATTAGCTCTCTAGAAACTTGTATTAGTGATGTCAAGGGCTGGATGCTAAAAAACAAGCTTAAACTAAATGATGATAAAACGGAAGCCCTCTTGTGCCACAGAAGAAGACATCAACCTTCACTCGTCAGTCTGCCCAGTCACATCAAGGTGGGCGACAGCAACATCACCTTCACGTCATCCGTTAGGAATCTGGGATTTATTGTCACTGATGACATGACACTCGATAGACATGTAGCATTTGTCTGTCGGTCTGCCTACTATGAGCTCCGTAAGATCAGTGCTATCCGTCACTTTCTCTCTACACGTGCTACCAACACTCTTGTCTGTGCGTTTGTTCTTTCTCGACTTGACGACTGCAACTCCTTGCTGGCAGGCTGCCCCTCATCCCTCATTCAGAAACTCCAGAGAGTACAGAACTCCGCTGCACGTCTGGTGCTTAGAGCAAGGAAACGGGACCATGTCACTCCTCTCCTTCGTTTTCTACCCTGGCTACCCGTCTGTTCTCGCATCCAGTACAAACTGTCTGTGCTGTGTTTTAATTTCTTTGCTGGCTCCTGTCCTGACTATTTCTCTGAACTTCTCATCCCTTACTCTCCGGCCAGACAACTCCGCTCTTCCTCTGACGACCGTATCCTAACTGTTCCTGTCACCAGAACAACAACATATGGTCACAGGACTTTTGGCTACTGTGCTGCAAAACAATGGAACTCTCTTCCTTTCCATATCCGCCACCTTCCTACAACTGAATCTTTCAAATCTGCACTGAAAACTCACCTCTTCCTTGAGCATTTCTCCTAACACAGTCCACACAATGCTCGTCCTTCTTAACCCCGCCCCCTTCCCTCTTGCTACTTTACCCATCTTTCTCACAGAATCATTATATTTCTCTGTTCCTGTTACTTGATGCCTTTTGTTTTCTGTTTCGTCGTCAGTACTGTCGTTTTCTGTCGTCCCCTTTGTTCTGTATCTACTTAGTCCACGTCTCTTCCTCGTTTTAAGCGCTAAGAGCATGCTCTCTATGAGTGTCAATATGCGCTATAAACATCTTTATTATTATTATTATTATTATTATTATTATTATTATTATCATTATTATTATTATTATTATTAAGTGATGCTATGTCACAGTTCTAGCTGTAGTCGTAGGTGTCAGCTCACGTGGAAAGACGAAAGAGCGTGAATGACGTAAGTTTTTCTGAAAGCGTATGCATGACGTCAAAAGATGTGTGACGTGAGGGAGAGAATCATTGAGCGGGAAAATAAGTAAAGGCGAGAGTGAGAACGTGGATTGAGGAGAGGAAGACATTTCGTTTTAATCTGGAGTCTAAACGCAAGACATTTACATCGTAATATTGTTGTGAATTTAAGACCCAAAGCCGAGTCATGGTGCATCAAGTAACAGGAACAGAGAAATATAGTGATTCTGCGAGAAAGATGGGTAAAGTAGCAAGAGGGAAGGGGGGGGTAAGAAGGACGAGCATTGTGTGGAGCATGTTAGGAGTAATGCTCAAGGAAGAGGTGAGTTTTCAGTGCAGATTTGAAAGATTCAGTTGTAGGAAGGTGGTGGATATGTAAAGAAAGAGAGTTCCATTGTTTTGCAGCACAGTAGCCAAAAGTCCTGTGACCATAGGTTGTTGTTGTTCTGGTGACAGGAACAGTTAGGATACGGTCGTCAGAGGAAGAGCGGAGTTGTCTGGACGGGATGTAAGGGATGAGAAGTTCAGAGAAATAGTCAGGACAGGAGCCTGCAAAGAAATTAAAACACAGCACAGACAGTTTGTACTGAATGCGAGAACGGACGGGTAGCCAGTGTAGAGAACGAAGGAGAGGAGAGACATGGTCCCGTTTCCTTGCTCTAAGCACCAGACGCGCAGCAGAGTTCTGTACTCTCTGGAGTCTCTCAATGAGGGATGAGGGGCAGCCTGCCAGCAAGGAGTTCTGACTGTTGTTAGTGAACGAAGGATTGTGTATACTGGACTATCTGTATCAAGGAAGGTTATAGATCGTAGTTTTGATGTAATTTCATTTTGTATAGTAAAAGTAGGCAGATATGATCAGGCAAGTCTGTTTATTAGAGAGTGATGTCCCTTCGCCTAACTGGCTGGAGAGGACGAGCTCTCTGTCGTTTTGTCTCGTCGTTGGATGTAAGTTTTAGTTTGTTCTACCCATCTGTGATGTTTGCTGCGCCGTTCACCTTCGTGATGGATTGTTGTTCAGTTCTTGTGCTCCATCATTTCTTTGTAACAGACATTTTCTTCCACTAACGGCTTCTGTCTCCTGTTCTTCGTTCTGCCATCTTGCTTTGATTTGTGACTGTACATGATTCTGCGCCTCCCTCTTAACCGTTTCTGGCTTTGTGGACCATACCGTTTTCCATTTTTAATTCATGAACCGCGTATGTTGCTACGTGTTCTGTGGATTATATTCTGGATCTATGTGCTTCAGCGATGTCGTCTGCTGTGTTCGTGTCATTCTGCATCCGTGCGTGTCACTGACTGCTGTCGTCTTCGCTTCTTCAGTGTCAGGACTGTGCTTATGTCAGGACTGTTTATGTTCTCAACTGTGTTGCCCTAAAGCTTCAATAATCCGATGAAACTTTCTTTTTAATGGCCTACACTTGAAATTTGAGACATTGCATATACTGATCCTTGCTTTGTGAAGATCAACTTCAAAGGAAAGTCCGGTGCTGGTGGGAGGGAGTGAGTGTAAAAAATGATAAGAACACTGAAGACCAGCATCCATTATTATTATGTTTGTGTGTTTTTCTTTTTAGTAAAGCGCTTTGATCCTCCTTTTCATGGTGGGAAAAAGCGCTATACAAATTAACTTCATTATTATTATTATTTTATTTGTGTGAAAGAACACGTATTTGTCTGGCCTGTGAGTGTGATTGGGAGACAGAGTGAGAGTCACAGGTCGCGCTGTTGACAAGCTACTCACAAGTCTTCGCAAACAAGTTTAATTAAGTCACAACTATACATCAGTTGCTGAAGTTTGTTTTTTACACAACATTCGTATTTCCCACAGTCCACTAATACACAGCAAGTGTGGACGGTCTAGTCACGCAATGGTTAGCGCCTGCCACCAACACAATGACGACTGACTGTTCTAGGTTCACATCTCGTCTCGGGCTTCTTTCCAACCATCCTTCCAACCGTTCCAACTGAGAAAAAAGTTGTGTTTATTTACACGTGTGGGTGTGTGGGTATGTAATTGTTTCTTATCTTTAGCTGTTCTTTAAGTCTTTTGTTGAATGATTGTGGTTGCTTGTATCCGTTAAATATTAATTGTGTAAGAATGTAAGAATCACCTGAGATTTCAAATATGTATGGGTAACACAGGGACTCTACATCGCATGCAGAGGTAAAATAGACACTGGTTCCACTTAAAGCCTTTTCACACTTTTAATCTGGGTCGCGACTCAGAATATCACATGTCCCTTACAAACTTCATGGAACAGGACCCAGATGTTTTCTTGTACATCTAGAGATGTTTATTTTCATGTGTCATTTTTTTGTCTTTTCTCAAACATCGAACAAATTTCTAACAAAGACAATCACTTCATACTAACCACGTTTAATGTATACTGAATCATATTACATTAGCAGGCTCTCAAATTATTTTCATTTGAAGCACATATAATAAATTTGACCAAACGGACGAATTTCCGACAAAGCCAACGGAAAAGTTTCCAAGAGATTTCTTTCTACCTTCTCTATTAATATTGTTAAAACATACGATAAAGCACGTAATCGTGAATTATTTGCAATACAAGTGGACCAGACATATGTACTGCAAATGAAGCATCAAAAGTTCAGCTCGACTTTTTTTTAACAAAAATCAAAGAAAAACAAAATCCTGTCTCCCAGCCTATTCTTCCACCTACAAAGGCAATACACGAAATATTGCAATAGCATCATGTGATCCGTTTTATGTTAGTAAAGAATGCGCTTTGTCATCGATACAGTAGGTCGAAAAGAATAAAAATTTTATTTAAATAGTAAGTATTCGATGTCTGCATTGGAAGTACAATGAAAGAAAATGTAATAAGCTTCAAGTTTGTTAAGAAAAAAATACTTTGAAGTGATGCCAAAGTTGAAAATGTGTTAATAAAGACAGACTTCATTCACAAGTAGCACACTATGGTCAATGAAGGTAAAACATCTAATGAGCATGATGCCACGTTATTACACTTTTATATACTAATGAATTTTTTCAGGTCATTTCCACTCATAAAAAATACTGAAATTTAAAAGCCTGTAACAAAATTTTGGTAAATTCAAATTTTGTTCAACAGTGTGTATATAATAACTAGAGTCCATACTCTTTGTCACAGTCCCTCGGGTTGTCCTAACGCCTGGACATTTGCGCCATCTTTCTCCTCATACAAAACAACACTGCCTCTTTTGCAGGCCTGTATACATGTAATAGCATGAACAAAATCTGTTAAAAGACTTAAATATCATAAGGTTGTTACCATAGCAAAACTAATTTCTTGATATAATGCCAAAAATTACTAATTAATTTTGATAATGTTCTTACTTTCCAGTCACTGGGAAACTGACGATTCACTGCAGACACTAAACTTTAACAGTCACTGGGGACTCAAGCTCCAGGAATTAAAAAATATATCTTCCACACACACAATTAAACCAAAGCATAAATGCTTCCACTCGGGGACAGACGTTAAACACAAAACTCGATCATCGCCGTCTCTGGGGACGAACGACCCAATCTCACAATACAAACCCTGTCTCTCGGGGCCAGACGTCTTCACAAAATGGTGCTGTCTCTGGACAAGCCACCAACACATACTGCAGGATAAAACCACACAGCTTCAACCAACTCACAAAACAACAATCACAAAAACCTCTTCAAACATTCCATGGCATCTGCCAGGCCCCGTAGACTTTAAGGCCCATCACCCGGCTTGAAGGTCCGTAGACTTTACAGTCCATCACCCGGCCTCACAGACTGCTCCTATTAAAAATTACAACAAAAAATTACTAATACATATTTATATCTCTCTTTAAAAAACATACAGGAAACAATATGCCTTATAAAAAATAATCTGAAATACTAAAAAAAATATAACACCGCCCCTTTCTATGAAGACGCAGCCTTCACTCCCCCCACTCCCCCCCACTCCCCCACCCTCAGTGTCTCGCCACTTGTCGTGTCTCTCTGAGAAGTGAAGCGCTGGCTGACGACAGTTAACTAAATACTCTTCCCCCTTTCTTTTCTCGCTTTCTAAAAAAAAAAAAAAAGACTATTACTCACGTGCCAGGTGCGACTCAACCACCCGCGCTGTACTGACTATTAGCCTCCATGTCACATCTCTGTGATACTCTTCCGTTATTTAATTAATAATAAAAATGATTCTTCAGGCATTTATTTTGTCATTTTCTCTTCTTTTGTGTAAGGG
Source organism: Marisa cornuarietis (assembly GCA_004794655.1). Classification (NCBI taxonomy): domain Eukaryota; kingdom Metazoa; phylum Mollusca; class Gastropoda; order Architaenioglossa; family Ampullariidae; genus Marisa; species Marisa cornuarietis. The sequence continues at coordinate 293,193 of SMMW01000638.1, read as the reverse complement.
TGAGGGATGGGGTAGGTAGTTGACTAGTTCAGCTACAGGTTTTCTACTTACTTTTGTAATGTACAAAGGGCAAGAGACACGTATTATTTGCTACTGATGATTTAATTCAAAACAAAATATTCTTTGTTTACCTTTCGATACTTACAAAAGTTTGGAAGGAAAGTGAACACAGTATTGATACTGCTCGGACGTCTATTCATTGTCAGGCTGAACTCGTTTCTTTCCTTCACATTCAAACACCATATCACAAACAGTACGCCAAACGATATTGCCAAGTTATATTCAAGATGTCTGATACCCATTTGCTATATTTCTAGCACATTTCTGTCTCCATAATCAGACCTGTTCCTAATATGTCTAATTCTGAATTAACCTTCCAATATAGCGTTAATTGTTGTTATTAATAATACGAAACGCATTTTCAATCTTATAAAAGGACAGTTCTTTTTGGTGCTGTCGGTCTCGTCTTTTGTGTCAGTTGTAAGAGTAGGGGGGAATAGAATCAGGAAATCGAGGCCAGGAGTTTAGCTTCACCTACATAGGACAGAGTTCCAGACCTGTGACTCAAAGTTCACCCTCCTTGACCAGTTAATAAACTTACGACCAAGTTATTTATTAGCAAAGATAATTGATGGCGTGAAGAAACATCTGAACTCCTCCCCCCTACATCCCACGCCCAAGGGCCAGTTGCACAACACGTTTCTAAACCTTAAAACTGTTCTAAAGAAGCAGAATCTCTTCTTAGCCATTTTGATGCATTGCAGAGAAACATTAAAAAAATGTACTGACAGGACGGAAAGTCAGACTTGAACAACTTTATCTTACTTAAAGCAGTTTAAGTTTTAAACATTCTAAAAATGTGGTGTGCAGTACTAATTATCTAAATAGAGTTAAGGCCTAAAAGTGTTTAAAATTAGAAATGTGTTGTGCAACTGGCCCCAAGACAATGGGCACCACTTGTGAATCGCAGCCTCTGTGATTAGCAGGCTATGATACAATTCACTATGTTTCATTGCTTGAATTTTCGCAGCTATACGGCACTTGGTATACACCCCAGAAGTTATCGTTGTGACAGAGCAGACTACAGATTTCCAACAGCAGCGCACACGGCAGTGACTACATAAAGTGCTGCACAACACCTCACGTTTCTGTTACATGGAAGATTTTAAAGGATCGAAAATGTCAAACCAGCGAATTGCATTTATAACATTTTACATGAGGTCGAGATGGATGGTCAATGATGGTAACAGGATCAGAAGTTTAGTAATTGAAGCGAAACATTTTATGACGATAGCCGTCACAAGGGCGAGATAACATTTTTGACTGTAGTCATTGTGAAGTTACTTTTCCGACATCAACTTTACGAGGCCGCCGTCCTTATCACTGGCCTCTCTGCAACATGTCATCATTTTTCGAAACTCCTCTCGGAACTTGGACGAGCGGTTAAAGTAAATAAAAATATTGATAGAGTTGTTGACGTGTAATATCGCATACACCATAGCAGTGAAGGCGGCGTAAGATTCTACACACTGACCATTGGATAAACAACTGACGGCGAACAAAAACACTGTCTGGCGGATAACGAACGGCACCATGGTGATGACGTAGACGCACGAGACGATGACGAGCATGGCGGTGAGCGCCATCTGTTGGCTGTGACTGTCACTAGAGGAAGAACTCGTTGTCCTGCGCCACATGGCGGCGGCTCTCAGTCTCAGGACTGTGATGACCGTTGAACAGGAGACGATGACAAAGTTCATGACAGGAAGAATTGTCCCGAGCACAGTGAATGTAATTATTTCTACAATTGCTTTGTTTTCTCTATAAAACTGAGTGTCTTTGAAGATCCACAAAACACCCTGTTTGGTATGGATGGCAACAGTCTCAAACATAAACTGATATATAAGATGCGAACCTTGAAATATTAAGAAGAATGATAGTAACATTACACCCATTGAGCTGGTTTGCATTAAAGTTGAAGCCCTGAGAGGAAACATTACACACACGCACCTCTCGACGGCGATCACCACACCGATGAACCCGGATGTTGACCTGAAACCATAGAGAAAACTTCCGAGAAACATAAACATTTTTGCATAATATGTATCACTTAAAGCAACGTTGAAATTGCGAATTAATGAAGTGACACAAAAGATTAGGAATGTGATGACCAGGTAGGAACAGTCCACGACAGCCAGCGAGAAGAGACAGAGATTCATTCGATCTTTTAATCCCTGTCGCCAAAACACCAGACTGTTGATGACATTTGCCGGGATACCCAACAGGCACTCCGCTGTTGTTACACCTGCATAGAATATTGCCTCTGTCATCTGACGGGTTTCCTGGCTGATGAAACGATCTTCCTCCCAGGCAAAGAAATTGTGCGTGGTCTTATTCAAACCCTCAAGGATCACACGATGATTAGAGTCATTCATCCTGCAACAGCTTACACCAACCCACTTAATACTTAGGTGTGAAATAAGTAAGGTACGTGTGATTATGTATGACGCACACTTTAAAGAATTGGTAAGTAAATATGACCTCAAATTGCTCAACTATTTCTATTTATTATGGTTTGTATACGCTTTCAGTGCAAAAATATATTTAACCAATTATCTGAAAAACGCTTTTTTGCGATTTTAATTCAAGCTTGAGACGCAGACCGTATTTTATATTAAATTTTGCAACCATTTGCCAAATAAAAACTGAAAGACACAAAGGTAACACGCCCTTGTATAATTGACCCGACACTCTGCGTACCATGCCGAAGTCTGTGCATTTATTGTATTCTAAACACAGTTTATTTTGTAAAGCGGTCTTGACAAATCATATATGTATTGTTTTTTTTCATTTAATCGTTTCGTATCTTTGGTATTTTAGACGGATCCACTGATCAGTGTTCAGTGCGATGTTTTGTGTACACACCTACACGGACGTGCGTGTGTGGGTACGTGTTGAAATATGTACATATTTGTCGGAACATTTGTTATTATTCTTGAAAACAAATCAAAATTGTGTCAACAACGATTCAACTCACGCTTTGGATCCTTATTGTTTATTTCCGTAATGCATGTATGAAATACTCAACTGGAAAATAGCGAGATGGGCTTGTTAAATTACAGAGTGATGCCTGAGACAAAGTTGTTTGGTTTTTGCTGTCGTGATATTGAAATACTGCTGCGGCCATTATGCTACCGTATATAACATTTTTAATTTCTCACAGCTTCAAATTTCATCTTGAAATTTACAAATCTTTTACTGGCCTATTGGGATACGTAAGGAAAGTAAGCTTTGTGCACACAGCACAGTTGTCAGCCCTTCGTCTCCGTAGTTTTCTCCGCCTGCACTTTCGTCCATCACCAGCCAAACTTTCTTACTACGTACTGCAAGAGAATTTTAGCATCACTACCAAACATCATACAATACTTTAGGAAAAAAAAATTGCTGCACTTTGTTTGAATAGATAAGTCTTAAGGGTACTAGACAAGTCCTATGATGTTTTGAGTACAACTGATTGAACAGGTCCCAATGTCATGACAACCCCCAGTGATGTATCAATACTACTGATGGAACAGATCCTAATGGTATGGTGAGCACAGGTATCACATTCAGTACGACTGATTTAACAGACCAGTCCTGGTTTAGCAAGTCGTACTGATGTTGAGAATCTTATATTTTTGTGTATATGCTATAAGTAGAGCGAAGTCTTGTGTTCTAGAGCACAGACTCGGTTACCAATGCTGCTCACAACAAACGTCAGCAAACATCGGACAAGCAGACGACTTCAGAAGGTGGAGCCTTGTTCACACTAGTGTGGCGGTCCAGTTCGCTTGTCACACATAAAAGTTATGAAGAGTTAACGACGAAAAAAAACCGAACAAACACACCACGCTTCTTCTGTCTTCTTTCACCAGCATCTACTAGTACCCAAGGATATTTTTGATGGGTAAAGAGTCTTGTTGGTTATTTTGCTAACGGCTTTTTGTGTGTTTGTTAGGAAATAATGTTCAGACCCCAAAAGCGTAGTTTTTTATCAGTTTTTTTATCAAAAAGACGCGCATTTTTTCGAATTTCAAAAATGTCAACTTTATAAAAAAAACATTGAAAAACCTAAGACTGAGTTAAATCTGCCCAACCTTAACTTCCCTTCCCACTTCATACGGCAGCCCCAGCTCAAACATGACACTAATGTCCAGGTGCCAGCAGGACAACTGTATTGGCATGAGGAGCATAACCCAGCAGAAGATAGTCATAAGGCAGAAAGTTGGCCTGCCGTTGATCAATTGAGGCAAACACTCCAGAAAAGAACCTGAAAGACAAACACTGTCTTATTGACTGGAGGAAGGGTGTGGTTTCAGGAAACTCACCGGAGCGCGTGGCGGCAAACCCCGGCCATGTCGACCGCTTTTGAGATCTTTCAGTCCATCAGTCCACACGCCTCGTGCAGGGCCTGGCCTCTCGGGCTAAGACGTCCACATTTTTCATTTGTTTCTTTCTTGCAGCATTTCTCAAGCTCAATTACAGCTGTGAGTGAAAGAGCATACAAGGAAGGCTGTTTACTCGCGACAGGAAACTAGCGAAAGACTTGGAAAACAGTAATTTACATTTACAATTCTTGATGCTTTTGACTTCGGGCGTATAGAGGCAAGCCGTAGCAATTAATATGATGAGTTCTGTCCCTTCGCTTAACAGGTTCTCTTTGATTTTGTTTATGTTTTGTGGTCGTGCTTCCATTTGGATAAAAGTGTTCGACTTCATGTTTACATGTGCTTTTGCTGCGTTTTCTTCATCTTCTGGTTTGCAGCTGGACTGTATATAATGTTATTTTGATGAGCACATTGTTTGGACCTATTGGTTGAATTCCACTCCCCGTCCTTCACTCGCTTCGGCAGCGACCGTGAGTTGCAGTGAATAAACTGATGTGACGATCACACTTTAAAAGTTTCTGCATGATAAAATTTCTTCATATACAATACAATACAATACATCTTTATTGTCTATGTCTGGTCACAACAGAGATAGAAATTTTCCTTTGTTGCTGGGAGCTCCCACAATTAACTGGAGAAAAGGATACATAATAAACTGAAAAAAAAAAATTACGATCACACCTCATACACTCATACAGTTACACTCATGCTTAGCCCTCGCACACCTAAGACAGTTAGCAGATGCACATTCTCTTCCTCTCTTACACACACACACACACACACACACACACACACACACACACACACACACAGACATTCAGGCTAGGTACATTTGTTAGTCCTGTTCAGGAGTGCTATTGCGGTTGGTAAGAATGACTTGGCAAAGGCACTCTTCCTGGCTACCACTTGCTTCCATCTGCGGCCAGAGGGTAACATGTGGAAGTGGCGATGTAGTGGGTGAGAGGGTCTGTGATGATGCTGACAGCTTTTAACCTCACAGCCTTGATGTATAAATCACCTAAAGGTCTTTGTGGAGAACCAATGATCTTGCTGGCACTCTTGACCACTCTCATTAAACAAGCTTTATCTTTGAGAGAGAGAACGCCAAACCACACTGACATATTGAATGTTAAGATGCTTTCGATTAGGCTGCGATATAATGACTCAAGGACAGGGCCACTGACACCGAAATTCCTCAGTTGCCTCAGCAGGAACAGGCGCTGCTTTCCTGGAAACATTGCTGGTGTTTTCCTGAAAGGACAGTTTGCTGTCTAGCACTGTGCCGAGGTACCTAAAACTTTGCACCTGTTCTATTGTCTCATTATCAATAATTATAGGGGTGTGGGCAGGTTGATGTTTTCTTCTGTCAAGGACCACTTCTTTAGTTTTAGAGACATTGAGTACCAGAAAGTTTTCTTCAAACCATGAGTGTAATTTTTGAACCTGGAGGAAATAGCTTGCAAGTGACTTCTCGTCCTTGAGCCGAGCAACCAATGCCATATCATCTGCAAACTTAATCAAGGATAGGGCACAATTCCAGAATTCCGTCCGGACTTCACTAGTGTAAACAGAGAACAGTGTTGGGGACAAAACACACCCCTGTGGGGCTCCGGTATTCTCAAGATTACTCAATATCTTCTCGATATTCTCCTGATATCACAAACTTACATTCTCAGGAGTCGTTGCCATTAAATCTGCAGTGATCTCCCTTTATTGTCGGAACGCATCGAGTCTTGGCATTGTTCTCCCTTCGTCATCTTTGTGACTATTTCGTGATCTTGTTCAGAGCAATGAGTCCGCCTTTGGCTGAGATACTGCACTCAATCATTGTTATTATTACTTAGTCAGTTACAGAACATTCGATCACAGAATTATATGGAGGGCCGGTAACATATTAAAAACCCACGTAGACTACACAGGAAACCTAATGAAAATGATAGGACAAGTGCAGCCATAATGATGTTCACTTACCCAGTGAAATGTGAAAAAGGAGTCAGTTTGAAATCACTCAAATGCCCTGTAAAATCTGGCCGTGGTTCCGATGGGGATATTGGCAGAACTGCTTATAAATGCCCGTCCGTCATCCGCGAACGCAGGTTGAATTTACTGAACCGAAAACTCTGTTCGCACACATACATAACAATTCACCGCCATTTCTTTGGCAAATTCTTTTGAGTTTAGAAACGTGTTTTTTGCTTAGAGATTTTAACGAGAATTTAAAACGGTTTAGAGATTAAAATAATCCTTCAACATCGTGTTGCACTGTAAATCGGTCAGCTCAAGTTGGAAAGTATTGAGTGCATGTTCCACGCCCATGGTAAACAGATTGGACAATAGTTTTTAAACTAACTTTCTGAATGTTACTTTTCTAAAACCCTTGAAAGGTCGAAAAAAATTCGCCTCGCAGTTCACTAATTTTTGCTGTATTTTCTTGCTTTACAGATACCAGCTGTCTCACTTAAACGTGATTTTCTTTTTTTTTTTTTTTTGCTTGGGTTAAAAAAGAAATCAAGTTTTCCCAAGTTGTTGCTTTCACAGCGAAATATCAATTTGAATGTTTATTATTTTACTTTTAAAGCTTAATTAATTTTGTTAAATGGCCTATGGCGTCAACAAGAAAGGCAAGATCTGTGCGCCACTGTGGATCACAAAGTTTAGGGAAATGTTTATTTTTCTCCCTTTGATTCATCTAACAGAACTATTTCTTCTCTGAGTTCCAAGCTTGCTTAGCAACTTTTCCGAAGCCCACACACTAGACATGTGCGTGGTGGAGAGCATCTTTATGGTCGGCTTCAATGTCCTCCAGAAATGAGTTAAATTGCCAGTGGTTAAGCCTCTTGTTCTAATAAAGTTCACGCTTGTTATCACAGTATCGACTAATTGTTTCGTGTCTACAGCATGTTTTCACACTGCTTCTTGATGTTTAACGCAATGGACAAAGGTGACTTCATGGTCCACATTATGTTGTATGGACCGTTTGCCGAATTCTGCTAAGAAGACTAATATTCCTGTCTATTTAATATAAAGATCCATCACTAGGAACACTTCTCAATAAATCATTTTTCTTTCATAAGCAGGTCTCGCCAGTTGTAGCGACTTTCATTGACTCCATCAAAATCATCTTCATGGTTTATATCGAGGTCATCGTTAACGCTACCGAAGACACATTCATGTTCCCGCACAATCACACACCCGGTAAACGGTGGTCACATGATCCTGAAACAAAACCATTAGTCATGCTGTGTGACCTGTTGCCACCACGCTTTCTTATGAAGATAGAGTTTAGTCACATGACCACATGACCGACCAGTCAAGCGGAACCCGTAGTCATCTGATCTACCATTTTACCGTCTTTTCTAACCGTGTCTTATTTGATAAATTAAATTTCAAATTAACATTGGTTAAATTAAATTTGAAAACAAGAGCATTTCACTTTTAGGCAGACAGGCCGATCTAAAGACGACAGCGACCGTACCTTGCCAGTAATTACTTCGGGGTATTGTTGTTACAATCGCTAGTTGATGACAAATACTCGGCAAAATGTCTTGAAATGTAAAAACCAATTTTACATTCAATCTTCTCCTGCCTAGCTATGCCCGCAGTCACTGATATTTCAGTGAAATAGGCTTCCAATATGGAGAAAATATTTTATTAGATGTACATAATCATATTGCAGGGAGGTAGTTAAGGCACCGTCTATGTGCGTTGACTGTTCACAGCTGAATCGTAGTCTGTGTGTTTAAGTGTGCATAAAGTGCATGTACACTTGTGTGCAACCTACAAGATCGCAGCACGAAAGTCTATCTCACTCACAGCATTAACAACAGTACAGGTACAACCTCACACTTGAGGCCATTAAAGTCAGCAAAATGTGTTAAATAAATCTCTCCAAGCTGTAGTAAAGTTATATTGCTGTGCTTGTAGCCACTTTAACAGATAATTGCTTCTCTCCTCGACCAATCATTTGTCGCAACACCATTCTAAATTTCGTTGATCGGAAATAATAGATGAAGATGTTGATGGTGTTGGTGATGTGCAAGAATGAATAGGTGATGGCGCTGAAGGCAGAGATGACTTGGTAGCAGCGTCGAGTCAGCACTAAGCACTCGGTGACAAACAGGAAGACAATCTGTCGGACTACAAACGGGATCATTGTGACAATGTAGACAACAGATACTATGACCAGCATCGCTGTCAGCGCCACCTGTTGACTGTGGGTGTTGCTAGAAGCTGAGCTCGTCTTTCTTCTCCACGACATGGCAGCTGTCAGCTTTATGACGGTAATAGTGGTGGATACGATAACAACTAATAAACAAAAACTTGGAACTACTGCTCCAAGTACAGTAAAAGCAAATGTGTCGAGTATGATCTGATTCTGGAAATAAAACGATGTTCCGAAAAAAAGCCATTTTTCCCCTGTCGTGGTTCTAACGGAGTCAGCATAGTACATAAGAGGAAATACAATGTGTGATCCCTGGAAAAACGCAAATAATGAGACTATGACGAGGCTCATGGTGCGGGAACGAATAAGGGTGGAAGCCCTCAAGGGAAACACCACACACACACATCTCTCCATCGCTATGACCATACCTATACACCCAGAGGTTGACCGCAAGCCGTACACAACACAACCCAGAAAGACGAAGGCATGTGTATAATATTTCTCGCTGAATGTCTCGTCATAAAACTGCAGGAAGGTGGTGACACAAAAGATTATCAAAGTGAGCAGCAGATAACAGCAATCCACCAAGGACAAGGAGAAGAGGCAGACGTTCATCCGATCTCGCAGGCCCTGGCGCCAGAAGACCAGGCAGTTGATGATGTTGGCGGGGATGCCCACCAGACACTCGACGGTCGTCAGCCCAGCGTAGCAGACGACTTCTATTAGCCGGCGGGTTTCTTGGCTCATAAAATCATCCCGAAAATTTAAGTGAGACTGACTGTCGGTAGAAATGTCCACTGGTTCTCCACCCGTGACATTTGTGAAGATGTTCATGACGACTTGGGATGAGGGTGAGATGCGACAAGCCATGCAGGCTGAAAGTATTTAAAGTTTCCTGCTGGGCTTAATTTTTTTTCACTACTCAAACACTTACAACGCATACAGTTTATTTAAAAAACTGCATTAAATGATCGTAAATAGATTGTAAATTTGTAGATTCTAGAGGGGGTAGGAAAATACAGTCTGGAGCGAAAATCCCTTAAATTACTTGTACATACAAACTAAATTATTGCAAATTAAGACATGTAGTCTTAAAACGTAGTGAGTAAACTTCTCATGAGTATTAAAGGGGAAAGTTGTTTATTCTTCTCATTTACTTTGTTTCTCGTTTGTCACGTGAAGCCAATAGCGTGTATCATTATACTATATTCGCCCGCTTATTAATTGTAAATGTTACAATTATTGAATCGTTTCATTAAACTGTTAGTGTGTGTATGTGTGTGTGTGTGTGTGTGTGTGCTTGCATGTGTATGTGTGTGTGTGTGTGTGTGTGTGAAAGCGGGAGAATTCTATAATACTTAAGATTTTTGTAGTTTTGGGGATATATTTGAGTAACCCTTTTAAAACTGCTATTTAAATAATGACTCTTCTTGCTCTTCCTTTTTGTCTATAGACGTTTTCATGGATTATCAATTTAAGAGATATACAAAATTGTGCATCACAAGCTCACCGCTTTTTAACTACAAAATACACACTACAAGAACCCTTGTACAGCTCTATTATCAAGTATTAGTAAAATACTTCAGTCTACACTGGGACTGGTGCTGGGGCTTCCCCTTATGGCGCGCGCACTCTGACGTCACAATGCCTTTCGACCCCGCGCACAGCACGTGGGGGGGCCGACTGAGACTGCGTGCAGTTACCAGTCCCGCTGCACCATGGGGCGATGTGCATCCTTGTCTTGTCACATGTTGCAGGAAGCCCGCAGTACTGGATCATATTTCCTAGCGACAGTCGAGGCCTTGTCCTGTCTTGACCTTGTCTTCAAACCGGGTGGATGGAGGATCTTTGTACCGTTGCCTCCACCCTCAGCCTTGTGAGCCAAGGCCTGACACTGTCAGCTTGTACTGAGTCTGAGTTTGGAGCGGGGTTTCCCCGTCACACCATGGACTGCTCATCAGCTGAGGCTTTGCTGGGAGCCAAACACACGCGACTTAACTACAAACGTTTTAAACAAATCAGGTTATAGCCTTGGCCTTTAACATCTAGGCGCGAGTTTTGAACTCAGATGGTAGCCTGGCACTCGCGCTACATGTCCGCGAAATACTCGTGCAAGTATTTAGCCATAGATGGTGTTTACCACCCGCTTTTGGCTGCATTCCCAAACTACCCGACTCCTGAGGCAGTCACAGCTCGGGGACCAAGGAAGCCAGCAATGGCCTGACACTGTGGAAGAGGCCCCGATCACGGGAACTTTGGCTGCCGGCACATCGGACAGATGGCGCCCCACACACCACAGTTCCCGTCGACGACAGCCTGTGGGATTCTTTTTTGCCTCGCGTGCATGCAAATCGCTCTCTACACCATGAGACCTACAACGATCAGTCTCTAGGAAACCGGAGGAAGACCAGCAGTCGGCTCAAACCCTTTGTCGAGCTTCCCAGCGAAGACAAAAAGTCTGCATATGAAGCGACTGAGTCCACTTGCATATCCTGCCACACCTGGTCAAGACGGGCGAGCTCAGACATGCTTAGCTAACAATTCTTCACCTGCTTTCAAACGGTCACAATATGAATTCAAGATGTCGATAATCAGCGTACCTTGTATTCTCATTATTTAACAGCTGGCTGTGTTTTTCGTCGTTACACAAATTGAGTAATCCACCATCTAATGGTGTTTATAAGTCTTTACAAACTCTTTTGTTCTCGTTCTTCGTTTCAAGTTGTACAGAAAGAGAATGCACATGATCCGCCAAGCATTTAAGAAAACAAGAAAAGTTCACCAGATCGAGAGCCTGCGAAACCTAACTAGCTATTTGTGACGGACAAGCCCTCACTAGTAAAATAATTGAGGTGCTACTTTTTGCAGCCACAGAAGTGCTAGTGTCCCCGAAAAAACACAAAGCATCCATCGCAAAATAATAACCTTAGTGAAGCGGACCCTAATGTGTGACAAAAAACATTTACAGGACAGTCAGGTACAGGACGGCCAGGTACAGGACGGTCAAGAGCTAAATCAGGAAAAAGGAGAAAATCACCCAGAGAAAACTGAAGGGTTAAAATGCCGTGATATATATATATATATATATATAAATTGATTGCATTAGTCAACAGCAGTAGAGCATTACACCTACTTTACGATGTGTGGCAGAAAAGTAATGAGTGATTTTTTATTTACCAAAGTTTTTATTTTTTTCAAACATCAAAGTTCTCCCCTTCAAAATAGTTCCCTGGGTAGCTACACACCGAAGGAGACGTTGTTTCCACTTTTGGTAGCAGCGCTGGAAGTCTTCAACCGGTATGATCTTCAGCATGTCCCTTACACTCTTTTGGATGTTTTCTAAAGTCCTGAAATGACATCCTTTGAGGACATTTTTCAGTTTAGGGAAAAGGAAAACGTCTCAGGGGCTGAGGTCAGGTGAATAGGGGGGTTGGGGAACCACAGAAGGGAAATCGTTCACAAAGAATTTGTTCCTCCAGGACAAACTGTCAACCAAGTTTTTTTTATAAAGAAGTCCTTGAAAGGCTCAGAAAAAGAGTCATTCACGTGAGACCAGACATTGCAGACAAATGGATGTTCCATCATGACAACCCCCATGTCACACTGCCCTCTCCCTCACGAAATTTTTTTACCTCAAAAGGCATTCCCGTGGTTCCCCAACCCCCCTAATCACTCTCATTACTTTTCTGCCACACCTCGTATATCCTAAGAAAGGAAACATCGAAAACAGCGATCATCACAATGATTTACTCAGCCAGAGGACTTAATACTGCAAGGAGCTCTACAACTTTCCACTTAAGAAAGACTAACATCCTCCAAGGCGACCAGGTGACGAGCAATGACTTTCCTGACCAAGTCCTACGGTGATTGGTCGACTTCATCAATCACGGCCTGTGGGCAGGAAAGTATTATGGGGTATGACAAAGTCCCATCGGAGTTGCTCAAGTGTGGCGGAGAAAAAGAAACGGAGACATATACTAGACTTTGTTGAAAATCTGTAAAACAGAAGCTAGTCCAGATACGCAGCTTCTGCTCTTACGCCTCAAAAAATAGAGCAACATCAAGCAGTGCTAAAACTATTGAGCAATAAGCCATATTTTTCATTGCAGCAAGGGTATGCTGAAGGTGATCCCAGATTGCCTCACCCCCATTGCCAAGTAGCTGCTAGACAGAGAACAGACAGGCTTCGAAGCAGGCTGCAAGACAGTTAAACAGATCTTAGGCACTCAGGTCAAGATAGGTCTGTACAAGGCGGTGAGGATCTGCACCCTGACTTCACTGACTTCCACAAGACGTTTAAGTCTCATACTAGAAGCTCTGGCACGTAAGCGGAATTGTAGCATTGAAGGTCTCCTTCGAAGCTATGAAGTGCTGTATAATGGCTCTAGCAGATCATTTCTCCTTAACGACAAGATAAAACAGCTTTTTCGCGCAACAATGGGTGTTTGTCATACACTCGTCTTAGGTGCATCTCTCTGAATAATATCATGTGACATACCCTGAAGAGCATCCCACCTCTGAAAATGATATTGATGTTGGGGCCGGTACAAACTACAAAGCCGTGCGAGGAAACACAAGTAGCAGGAATCCCATTAAGTGGTAGACAGCTCGATGAGGTTCGGATTTCAAAACAAGCTTCGTTTTTAAGCAGCAATGGTCAGACTGAGCAACTAATGGAACAACAGAATCGTCACTTTTGCTCTAAAAATAAGCTGCACTCATCGTCTCCATCTTGTTACACGTTCTTCAGTCGTGGATCTTGCTCACAATGTAAGAGCGACGCATCCCCATGTTTAGATATGCTGCTCCGTATCTCGCACAGAAAACAAAACATTTTCGCTGACAGAATCCTCAGGAAACCATCGTCCAGCTGACCATCGCCACACAGCAGAGCCTTTCATGGTTCCGCCATGTTGCGAGATACGACACCCAACCAAAGACGATCTTTAAGAGTGTCACAAGTGCCACTTTCACGCTCCAACCAATCCACACTCTCACATACGCACACATCCAACACATCAACACATTCAACACATCCAACACATCCACACATCTAACACATCCAACAGTCACTCATCCACTCGCGACGAGCGACTATGTCAGTCGACCCTAAGTAAACAAGACCACAACCGCGTTGACAATATAAATAAACGTCTTTGAAACTTAATTTAAAAGAAGAGGGAGAAAAAAATTACCCGCACGCACGCACGCACGCACGCACAAGGAGAGAAAGTGTTTGTTACTTGTCATTGTCGGTAGACCAGGCAGATCGTCTTTCCCTTCAATCGGCGCCATCCTCCTTAAAATGTATTCTTAATGACTACAATTTTAAAGTAAAAAAAGTAAAGGTAACGACTACCTACCTCAAGATAAACGCAGCTTAAACATTAATTTCAGCACAGTACTAAGCTTACTTGAAATCTAACCATCTATCTCATTGCAGCTAAAAATATTTTGCCATTCACAGTAGTTGTCTCAAGCTGATAATTTCCTAGTCACTCCTACACTCCTTAACATCGTCATTAACCTCGTCATCATCATCACACAAAGTCTTACCTCGACTTAGAAGCAACACAGTGTTTGTTTTATTTTATTTTTATTATTTTGTTTTTACTATTTGTATACTAACAAAACACAAATTTTAAGGAACATAACTCTGTAGAGAAAAAGTTCTGCGTTTTAACGCGTTCCCTCCCTTTAATTATCTTTATCGAGTAGGAAAAATAAAATAAAATCCTGTTACCTAAGCAACAAATAGAAAAATATGGTGTTTGCCAGTGAGCAAAGGTTGTTTGAGACTTTCACGAGTGTAGGGAAAATAAACATTACTGAGCCGCCTGGCCTCACGTGTATAGTCGCACGTGAATAGGCGACCTGCCTTCACAGTTGGGACAATTATCACCCCCGCACATTAACTGCCGCCCAAGCAAAATGTTTACCTACTAGCACTTACACGACTATTCTCTCATCTTCACCAGTGTGAAAACACAAAATGAAATGTATGATGATGAAAGTGACCAATCATCAGCGACGTTAACGATAATTAAAGTGGTTTAATAAAATGCAAAATGATTTTTTTCCAAATCGCATCAACAGCATTATTATTATCACCATCATTATCGTCAGCAGAATCAGCAACAACAACACCAACACTACCATCTTTCTTAAAAAAAATCTTTTACTCTCACCAAGACACGCTTCCGCGAGCACAAACCCTAGGTGCAGAAGTGTATTATACAAGATATTTCTCTCACTATAACGACCGTGTCAAAGAGACGACTTACTATTTTATTTTTAAAATTTAGTCTTCACTCGTGACTGACATATTTCATTTTTTGCTTTAAATTTTGTTTAATTTTTTTAGCCCTGTTTAGGCTCCGATTTCCTTGCTCGTGTTGTTTAATTTGGAAAATAAGGATTAATTAGACAAAAGAAATGTAACGTGCTTGCAATATTGAGCTAATTTCTATTTTCTAGAAGAAAGTAAAACCTATATTGTAAAACACAGTGGAATTCAATTTGAATTCTGGTATTTAAAGCATGTCACCTCCTCCCTGATCTGACACACCAGGGCGTGTGACTATGTGCAGCAGTCAAACTTTCAAACCTGCTTCTCATGGGGCTGGTTACTATGTTTGTCATGAATGACATCAACACAACAGGACGGTTTCCTCTTCCCGATGTTGTCAGCAGTGATATCCGTAGGACTGTGGAGACTGTTTGTTACGGAGGTATCACCACGCTGCTGTGTTTGGTGGGCATCCCGACCAACCTGATGAATGTCCTGGTCTTCAGGCGCCAGGGACTGCGAGACCGCATGAACCTCTGTCTCTTCTCTCTGGCACTGGTCGACGGCTCCTACCTGCTGCTGACTTTTCTCACACAGTGTGTTATCACTATTGGGCTGAAACTGGACAGCCTTGACATTGAGCAGTATACTTTAACTATCAACACTTACTTAACAGGGTTAATCAGCGGACTGAGGTCAACGTCCGGCTGTATCACCATGGTGATTGCACTAGAGCGATGCATGTGTGTTGTTTATCCACTCCATGCCGCCGGTCTCATGCGGACCAGAACAATGGCTGTCATATTACTCTCATGTTTCTTGGTATTTCAGATCTTCCATATCATCATACCCGTCTCTTACCAGCTAGTGATCGTAAAACGTCAAGGCGACACTTTAACTCTGTTCCTACCCACCCAATTCTGTGAAACAAATCACATGTTCGTGTATGTTGTTGGCAACGTGTTGCTTGGAACTTTGATACCAGTTATCTCTTTCTTCGCTGTGACGGCTGCAACGACCATCACTTTGAAAAAATTGTCAGCGGCGATGTCGTGGCGACAGAAAACGAGTGTCATCACCAGCAACGACAGTCACAACCACCAGTTGACCGCCGTGCTGGTGCTTGTCTGCTGTGTGTATATCGTTACCATGGCGCCAGTAGTTCTGCATCAAGCTGCTTTCTATTTTATCAGTGACTGTGTCACCAGCGGCGTCTGCTACAACAGCTACATGGCAGTCGTCGCCGTCGTAAATGCCTTGACCAACATCAACAGCTCATTTCACTTCTTTGTGTATATCGTAAGGTCCTCACGATTTCGGAACGTGTTTCGCAGTCTCTTTGACTTCACTGAGACCAAGACAGCTACTTCCTTAGACTCTACAAGGAGATATTGACAGATTATCTCTCTTCTTTTTATAACAACGGTTTTTAAACAGTAATTGACATTATGGAAAATTCTACAAAAGAACTAGAATATGAAGTTTCGCTGTCTTCCTTTTGATTCGAGGAATACAACATTGTCAGGAACTTATCGTTTGGCAAATACCTCTTGCAAATACAATATGCATATGGCTGCGTGAAGCGATTGAATAATGAGAATAATGAGAATATCGATCTTTTGCTGACCAGTTGGGGGATCTACGGGCGATACAGGGAGATGAACGAACACTGAAAATTACATGGCACCTACTGCCAGCACTCTGTACATATTCCAGTAGTCCGATAGTCGAAGTGGCTTACTTTTTATGAAGATGGATACTAAATCCTGCCCAAACAAGGTGACATTTTTATAAATTTTATTTCCATTTCGATTTGAATTCTGTATCGGTTGCTAGTGCCAGTAAGCGTTGCTTTTGTGGAAGGGGAGACCAACGCGTCTTTGACTGATTGACTTCTAGTGGTCAGCTCTTTACTCCACTCACTCAGTACCAGGCGACCTTTGTCATGGGAACTTTAAGTGTTTGGTTACCCATCGACTTCTTTCTAAAAAGTCGCCGTACGTTTGGTTTTGAAATGTGTTGATGCATTATTTGCCAGTGGCTAACTTTACATAAACGTAGATCAGCGTTTGGGCACCGGACCACAGTAAGCTATCAGTACTGATGTTTATATTTGCAGTAAGCTATAAGTACTGATGTTTACATTTGCAGTAAGCTATGAGTACTGATGTTTACATTTACAGTAAGCTATGAATATTGATGTTTAAATTTTCAGTAAGCTATAAGTACTGATGTTTACATTTACAGTACGCTATGAGTACTGATGTTTACATTTATACAAGCCATATCTAGATCTCTCAGTCACTGTAAGTTGAAAGAAATTCCGACTAGAGCGTTGATAAGAAGATAATATATTGTGCAATTTTAATATCACATGACGAGTGAGCTGGACTTTTAAATGGCGGGTGTATATAATTTTTAATATCTACTTAAATTGAGAACAACCTCTAACAGCAACACAGACATTCAATGGACCTTTGCCATACAACTTGAGGATCTCGACTTTGCAGAGGACATCAGCTTGTTGTCCCACAAGCAACAACATGCACAGACAAAGCTCACTCGGTTCTCAGAAGAAGCAGCGACAACTGGCCTGACAATCAACATCAAGAAGACAGATAATGCCGGTCAACAACAAGCAAGAAGCCCCACTTCAGCTACACGGGGAATGTATTACAGAGACTGACCACTTCACCTACCTAGGCAGCATAGTCACCAAGGATGGAGGTGCAGATGAAGATGTAAGAAGCCGAATAAATAAAGCCAGGCAAGCATTCGACATCCTGTGACCCATCTAGAATTCCAAGGCATTATGTCAGCATACCAAGATCCCCATCTTTCATACGAACGTAAAATCTGTCCTTGTATATGGGTCTGAGACATGGTGTGTGATAAACACCATCACCAGGAAGATTCAAACATTCATAAACAGATGTCTGCGACACATTTTCAACATCAGATGGCCCGAGAAGATCGCCAATGCATACCTGTGGGAGAGGTCCAACCAGAAACCTGCCAGCCAAGACATCAAGAAGTTAAAGTGGGGCTGGATCGGTCACACCCTGCGAAAGCCGGCTGAAAATCTAACACAACAAGCTGTGGACTGGAACCCACAGGGGAGGCGCAGGGTTGGGAGACCCAGACACACGTGGAGAAGATCCGTCCACGGCGAGGCGGAGGCAGCTGGAATGACATGGACCCAACTGGGGAGGGAGGCTGGTGTAGTTGCGGCCCTATGCTCCACTGGGGGAGTACACTTGTTATGATCTCATTATTGTCATAGGCAATGCTTAGTCTGGAGGAAGAAAAGGCTATACTAAACATTGCTAAGTATTGTAAAGTGTCATTATTGATGTCACCTAAATAATATATAGTGATATGTGTCGGTACGAGCGGCGAACTACAGTGTTCTGTACTGTAAACAGTAACACGCGTTACATACAAGAAGATTACAAAGTGAAGTTCACCTGTTTACCTTTGCTTACCTTTGTACTTCTACGACTAACATGCAGCTAGTGACGCAATAGTTTTATTTATAGCAGTCGGAAGTCTCGATGACCTTATGAGGTTTATTGCATCCGTCCACTATAACTAGTTGTTAATTGATTGATTAGTATATAAATGAGGATACACATGCACACCGACCACAAGAGACTTTAGTAGTGACCATGTGCAAAACTTAGAGGGCGCTGCTTACGGTCATCGTCAACTATTGTATGAGGAATGGTCGTTATCGTTTCACGAACGTGCCGGAGGATAATATTCGGCATAAAAAGAACAGGTTAGGATACAGAAAAACTACTAGTACCTTGCCTGTCTAAACACTACAGTTGGTGAATGTGATATGTTACAACAAATAGCCTTATGTAATACAAAGGCAATATGAAACAACATTGCTTGACAGTACTCTGGGTGTGGGCGCTTAGAGACTAGTAAATCTTTTGGTCTTTTTTTTCAGTAAAGCAAAGATTGTCTATTGATCAAGAAATGTGTTTCAGTCAGAAGATAACATAAAAACCCGCTTGTTTCCGAGCTAAACAGTTTCAAAAGTAATCTCAAGATCTAAAGTGTGTCGCATGTTACACGGCTATAAGAAATGAAACCAACGTTTTGGCTACTTTGCCACCTTTATTGCTGTGCAACATACTGATGCATTCACCAAGAAAAAATTCATTTGAAATATTTTAATGAGTCATGGTGTTACAGTGTAACATCGGCCTCTAAAATAACAACAGAGGCATATAAGTCTATATATTTTAAGGCTAGTTGTTTGGGCGGGTAGACGGACCAGCCAACAATTAGAACAGCGTAGGGTCAGGGAGGTCAGCGTCGGGTGGGTTGTAGGGACCTGGGGCACAATTGGAGGAAAGTGGCCCCGTGAACCCCAGCGTCATTACCGTTACCACCTGCAAGTCAGTCGACACTTAGTCTCGACACTGAGAACACGCAGCCCAGCGCACAGTCAGCGGAAGACAAAGGGCTCTACGTTTTCATAGTTGCCTGGTTGGTCTAGGGTACGTTATTCTTTAAAATGTCTTCTTAAGATAATCTTTTAACGAGTATCTATGTTTATATGCTATTAATAGTTAAATAGCAGCTAGCGATACGATAAAACATCGTTACAACAAGAGAAGCCAGTGTAAAAAGGCAATAAAGAGGCAGCATAGTTGTGAAAAAAACGTGTCTTGTTCTTTTGGTTTTCAGAAGTACATTTAGTCTTTAAAACCGTCCGGTATAAAAGCTGAATAATACAACACATCATGCAAGGGCTACTAAGACTTTCACAATACTTTGATTTTTTTTCTTTTTGTTTTCCCCATGTCTTGCGCTCACTTACACACACAGGACAGCATCGAGGCCAGTCGCAAGTTTATCGCGAGTTTAATGTCATCGTCGTCGTCCCTAAATTACCATCCATTACACCTGTACAATGTCATCCATCACGACCACCACTCCCATCTCAAACACCACGAAATGATGCTTACATATTTAGTGCATCACTAAATTCGTTTTTATTATTAGGATCCTTAAAAGCAGACACGCATCCAGGAATACTTACACCGCAATAAAATTTAAAACATATTAAAGGCTAACCTGATTGCTCATCAAAAATCACTGAAAACAGAAAATAAGTATCACAAAAACATTATCCGGTGGTACTTGATGAATGTCTTGGTCTTCTGGCTCCAGGGACTCCGAGACCGCATGAATCTCTGTCTCTTCTCTCTAGCACTGGTCGATGGTTCCTACCTGCTGCTTACGCAGTTTCTAGAAACATGAGATATTGATAAGATTACAAAATAGTCCTCTCTCAATCAATAGTCTCCCCTTCCCTCATTAAAACAGCCGACATCCTTAGTTTTCCTTTATTACTTGAAATGACTGTTCTGGTACCGAGCTCGCACCACGACATTCACTGTATGGAGTCGATCCACCCTGAAGATACACTCACACCCATCATCACAAGCTAGATGTTGCCTGGCCAGCACCCGATCACCATGCATCCTGTCAGAGAGCTGAGAGAGATGTCTCTGTTCAGAACTACATCACAAAACCAGTTTTTTTTTCTCCTAAATTTAATCTTGCAATAATTTAAATGTAAAAAACACAATTACACAAAAAGTCAAAGTGCTAGTGCTTCAAAGTGATTACTAACAATACCTCTAAGTAAATCAGGCTTGATTACTTTGTCTCAGGAAGACCACAGTCAAAGCCGATACGGAGGCTACGGTCACTGGCTGTGTAGGCATCCCAAGAAAGAAACCAAAGCAGAAATCAAGTTGAGAGAGGGAACATCCATTGGCTTGTGGAACGTACGCACGTTACACCAGTTCGGAAAAGTGCACCAACTCACCCACGAGCTAAAACGGTATCAGTGGGACATTGTGGGACTGGCGGAGGTCAGATGGACAGGATTTGGGGAAACAACGACGGACGACGGCCACAGACTGTGGTACAGTGGGGAGGACGCCAGGCATGAGTACGGCGTGGGCTTCCTCGTACACAGGAGCCGTCATCAGCTGTACACCCGTATCCAGCCGGCTGATCTCCATTCGTGTCTCAGCTAAGCCCCACAATGTCACCATTGTCCAAGTATACCCTCCAACTACCACACATAGAGACAACGAAGTGGAAGAGTTCTACCATAAGCTGGACAAGGTTGTGAAGGCAGTTCCGAAAAAAGACATCCTGGCTGTGCTCGGAGACTGGAAGGCCAAGGTCGGACCAGACGCCTACCAGCAATGGGCAGGAACAGTGGGAAAATATGGCCTTGGTGAAACCAGCGACAGGGGCATCAGACTCCTAGAGTTCGCACAGAGCCAGAGACTCACCTTAGCCAACACCTTATATCCCCACAAGAAATCAAGGACGGCCACCTGGCACTCACCAGAGGGATTGGTCCATAATCAGATCGACTATATCCTACTGCCGAGACGCTTCAAATCCAGCATCAACAGGGCTAAGACAAGGACGAACCCAGGCGCTGACATAGGCAGCGACCATGACCTTGTTCTAACAACCCTAAGGCTGAGGATGAAAGCGAAGCGACTCTCAAACACTCCTCAAATTCGCTTTAATTTGGAGAAGCTTTAAGACCCAAAAGTTGCAGAAGTCTTCAAGGCCACGGTTGGCGGAAAATTTGGCACACTGAACCTGGTGGACTGTGATGTAGACACCATCGCTGGAAACGTCAAAGAGGTGCTACTGTCGACAGCCCAGGAGGTTCTAGGGCGTCATAGGAATAAGAAACAGCCATGGGTCACGAACGACATCCTAGACCTATGTGACCAAAGGAAGGCTTTGAAGAGAGAAAAGAAAAGCAAACCAGAAGTAGCCACCAAATACAAAAAAGTGAACTGTGCCATTAAGAAAGGGATGAAGGCAGCTAGGGAGAGATGGATCGAGAATCAGTGCCGGGACAAGAGGATGGAATGGCACGAGGTGATCCTTACTAAGACAGACCAGCTGAAGATCTCAATCATCGAAGACACCAATGGTCACCTTCTCACAGAAGGCAATGCTGTACTCAACCGATGGACAAAATACTGCAAGGACCTGTACAACTACCAGCTGAAGACCAACGCCAACATTCTCCAAAACAAACAGTCACTAATCATACCTCTCCCAAAGAAAGTAAACAGCAAACAGTTCCAGAACTACAGGACCATAAGCCTTATCAGTCACTCAAGCAAAGTCATGCTGAAAGTCATACAGAACTGCATCAGAAACACCACAGAAGAGCTGCTAGCAGAAGAACAGGCTGGCTTCAGACTACGCAGAAGCACTGTTGACCAGATCTTTAACTATCGTCTTCTTATAGAAAAGCATCTTCAGCATCAGCGGGACCTTCACCACAATTTCATTGACTCTAAAAAGGCATTTGACAAAGTCTGGCACGAGGGGCTATGGCATGTGATGCGGAAATTTAATATCGATGAAGGCCTCGTCCAAGTTGTTGAAGCGTTGTATAACAGCTCAACGAGTACAGTACTGATGAACAACCAAATAGGAGCTTACTTTCGCACCACAGTAGAGGTACGTCAAGGATGTCCCATATCACCGGTGCTGTTCAATATATTTTTGGAGAACATCATGCTCGAAGCTCTTCATGACCATCATACTTCCATTTCAATCAGTGGAAGACCAATCTGCAACCTACGCTTTGCAGATGACATAGATCTGTTAGCAGGTACACGGAACTGCAAGACCTCACCAACAGACTGACAGACAGCTCAAACGCATATGGAATGGAGACCAGCACTGAAAAGAGCAAAGTTATGATCAATGGCAACGGCAAGGCAGAGATCTTTATGAACGGGGTACAGTTCGAAGAGGTAAGTAGCTTCAAGTACTTGGGAGCCACCCGCTCCAAGGACGGCAGCTCCACGCTAGATATCCGCATCAGGATCGCAACAGCAACAACAGCAATGGCTAGGCTAGATAGGATCTCGCATAGCCACAAGATGATGTTCACTACCAAGTACAGGCTGTCCAAATCCATGGTAGTGCCGATCCTGCTCTACGGATGCGACACGTGGACTCTGCTCGCCGAGACGTAAAGGACAATCCAGGCACTCGAGAACACGTGTCTGAGGAGGCTGCTCCGGATCTCATACAAAGAACACAAAACCATCGAATTTGTAAAAAAACAAGATGGCCACACTCGTAGGACACCAGGAACCTCTACTATCAACAGTCAATTTTATTAAGCATTTTATTAAGGAATGTGATTAATAAGATATTTTTTGAGTTATTATTTAATAACTAAAATTTATTTCGAATGAAAGTATTCAAATTAATTTAATTTACTTTAAGTGAGAAATAAATTCCCACTCCTATCCTGAGGATGAGATTGGCGTCGCAAAGGGAAGTGTCAACAGGTCTTCATAATTTCTTGCGTGATGTCACCCTGCAAATAAAATAATGACAAGAAATGTTACTATGCGTGATGTCACCATCCCGTCTGGTGTTGACAATGTTGTCAGCAACAGAAAGAACTGACATTCCGGACTCTAGAAACTACTAATCACAGAGGTAGAACTCAGACACTTATTTTGAGCGATTAGGATGACTTCCGGTTTATCACCATGGAGACAGCTAGGGAGGTTTCTTGTCAAGCCACACCTGCATTAGTGGTAGGACAGACCACAACTCAGGGTCTATATTTAATTTCTTTGACATTTTTTTCTGAAACTATTCGATTTATGAAACCTTTAATCATTAAAACTAAAGCCGATTTGATTTAGTTATGAGCTTTTACAAACATTCTGTGCAGCAAAGAAGATTGTTGTTTACTTTACAAAACAGTTTGCACTGTCGGTTTTTCCTTTGCCGTGTTTTCATCCCTTTTTTTTCTTTTCAGTGCAGCCATTAGTAAACTCGTGTTAAAAACCGCCGATGCTCCGGGCGAGAAGCGAGAAGCGAGAAGGTGAGTGTTAGCATCACTAGCTGCAATCACACACTTCAGTTGTCCCAAGAGTCCTCATCACAACATCCCTATCTTACCTTCACAGGGACCTAGAAAAGGGGGAGTTAATTGGTGTTACCCTTAGCCTGCGACTAGGAATGCATCACGGCTATAGTAGGTCTGTGATACCCTGGCTCATGGTACTGGAGTACATCCAGGAAACGAACGCCGACTCTGAGGATCTGCAAGTCTTACGCGATGTACCAGCTATGGGATGCCATGAAATGAACAGTTTACTTTCATACTTATGAACATTTCGATATTAGGAAAAGTTAAAAGTTTGAGATCAGAGCTAAAATGTTCTTTGCTTTCTGTGTTTTGTTATGAACATGTGTTATCACCCCTGAACGTCGAAGTAACGAGGTTGTCGCCCTTGATTGAATAGCGATTATCACCCCTGGTTTGAATGTGTATAGGGGGCGTTGTTTAGAAATTGGAAGAAGAAGCAGACGTGAGAGTCTGGGAGAAAGAGGAATTTGGTACAGAGGTTGGAATTAATAGTACTGTGTGGATTAATATTAACTGTGTGAAGAAATAGTAACTGTGTGGATAAATAGTAACTGTGTGGATAAATATTAACTGTATGAAGAAATATTAACTGTATGGAGAAAGAGTAACTGTGTGGAGAAATATTAACTGTGTGGTTCCTCGATTTACTAATTTTCTCAACTGCTGTGTGATCTCTTGAGAAGATCGTAGAACTGTGTGGATTTACCTACTGTGGAATTTTTATTGACTTGATCATTTGTCTGCCGTTAGACTGTCGGAGTTATTTGGTGAATGTAGGCTGTCCGTATGATCAACGCCAGAGAGCAAGACTGAAAGAGGGGAACTGTTTGCCGTGTCGACCCTTCCCCCCCCCCCAACAACAGAAGAAAAGAGAACTTGAAGGACTTTAATATAAACTGCTTGGATATATTTGTTTCGGTGCAAACTCAGTGTAGAATATTTGTGCTGAAGTTTTCTGTTGTTATTTAGTAAAGTATAGATTTACGTTCACCCGATTAATAGAAACGTTCGAGCCCATGTACAGATTTTAGTGATTTGTTGTCTGAAAGAATACGTGTGGAACTCAGTGTTTGCAGGCGTGCTCTGTGTGTGTGTGTGTTTCTCAACATGTTTACTCAGTCTATCTACGTATGTGAGCGCACAACTTACCCTCTGCAATAGTATACGACTGGACTGTACTGTCCACTGGTGATTTAATTGTCCATTTGTGTTTTCAATTGTCATATCTACTGATGTTTTAACATATTCCACACAGTCTAACGAAGAATATTTTTTGCTGAAATAAGCTCTCTTAAAATGTTATGAATGCAACGTACGCTTATTATAAACAGCACGAGCGTAATCTCTATGAAATAGATGATTTCTTTATCTTAAAATGTTTTCACTCAGCCAAAAACAATTTTCACAAACCATTGTAATGTGTTTAGTAAATACACTTCCTGATCTGGTTTAGAAATAAAAAGTTCCTATTTATCCCAACTGCTAGAATAAAAAATAAAACTGTTTTAACTCGTCTACTTAAACAAGACGGGATTACAATGTAATCAAAAACGACTTGAAATAAGGACAGAAGAAATTCTGAAACCCATCAAACCATGTTTAACTGCAAAATTAGTCTAAGGTACAGTAAGAAGAAAACTAATACAAACTCGCTCATAACTTGTGGACTAATTCGTCGGAAGAAACAAAATTGTCCAGCAAATTCCATAAAAATAAGATAATATAGCTTCAAAGAAACAATATTCTTAAAACTATATAATTACACTAACAATATGGGAGCTAAAGTGTAAGACATTTTTTAATTCTGTACTTTACATGATAAAATAAAACATCAATTTTCTACACTTTCATTCACAATCAGTGTACATACATCCACATAATAAAAATATATAAATATATAAATATAAATAAAAAGTTAGAGTAAGGCGAGCAAATCACATATCACCTACATCTGCCTTAAGACAGTGAGAGGCTGCTTTAAAATTCTTTCAGTGAAAAAATAACAACAGCATCTCTGTTAAGAGTTTAGTAACAGGAAGTAATGTCTAGTAAAGCTAAGACATCGTGTAGAGGCTCTGTGTGTCGGTGTAGTTGTGGCACCACCGCCAGCATCTACCGCGACATCCTTTCTTCTCGATGCCAGTGCCATTGTTCTAAAGTTGTCAGAATATTAGAAAGCACAATTGAGTTATTTGAAAATAAAATGTTTCAAAGTACAAACAGTTCCAGGGTAACAATCACTCAAACACTAGGTTACCTCATGTCAGCTGAGTACAGTTCTTCATGTCATTTGACTCAAAGTCTATGAAAGAAAGATGATTGTCTGTCAGTAGGGTGTTACACTGACATCTACAGGAGAAACACACTCTGTGTGTGTGTGTGTGTGTGTGTGTGTGTGTGTGTGTGTGTGTGTGTGTGTATGTGATGTATAGCATGGTACAGGTATGTGACATTTTCTTTGGCACTCCTCCTTAAAAGCTGCAGCACATTACAGTAAATAAAAAATAGAGTGAAGCAAACAAATAAACAAACGGTACAGTTTAAAGACAGATGGATCAGATAAAGATTAAATGGATGAAAGTGATGAAAACGAAGGCATAAAAGAGAAAAAAGAAAGATGGCAAATGAGCCACTTTCATGTATTACTCCAGCTCTCAATAAGGTTGTAATTTTAAAAAATGAAGATGCTGTACTTCTATCCGAAAAGAAAAAGGAAAAGAATTAATCCAACACACACACACACACACACACACACACACACACACACGCTCACACACACACACACACACACACATACACACACAAGCATGTACGTGCATTTAGAGAAACATAAACTTACCTCTGGAATATGGTAACATATTGTATCGCCCAGTCTCTTCCTTACTTCTACTCCACTCACACAAAGCCATCGCACATCGTCCCCACCGTTGTTAGCGCTGGCTGGTAATTACACCTGACTAATATTTACACACTTATTCCTCGCAGTTTTGCCTCAACTTGATTTATTTACTCACACACACTCACACACTCACACACACACACACACTCACACACCACACACACACACACACACAAGCATATCTGTTTTGTACTTGCATACATTACCCATATTACCTATTTCTTGGTTTTATTGTTTTTATTTTGTTGGTTTTGTTATTTAGTCCCGACTAGAAGTACACCAACTCGCCCTACTTTATGTTAAGAACGCAGTCTTTAGTGGTGGTTATATTTAATGGTCGAGGCAATGTCTCTCCCAATGTATTGCAACAGGTGTACTTAATCTTGAAATGGGTTACTGTACTCAGACTGACTTTACTACACTCAGCCAAGCTACACGAGCTCCCTTTGCTCATTCTTCCTTCTGTGCTGCCTTCAGGTCCGACTTGGCAGATGCTCCAGGTGAGGGGCAGCAGGCTTGTCGGGCAAGGGGCACTTTATAATTGTATCAGTTTGATTTCCGGTGTTGACCTGCATGTCAATTTGTGTCAAGTTCCCTTCAATGAAATGTTCTGCCGGTGAAACCAGACAAACTTACCCCGTGTAAGTCTTTCTTTCCATGCAGGAGAAGATGAAAACAAACACGAGTTTAGTACCCTTAAATCGAGAACCCGATTGGTCGGCCAAGGAGGCCCGCCAGGTGCTGGAGAGAGTCTGTTACGTAGCCATAGCAACCTTGTTGTGTGCTGTGGGTATTCCGACCAACATCATCAATTGTGTGGTGTTCTGGCGCCAGGGCCTGCGGGACGGTATGAACCTCTGTCTCTTCGCCCTGGCTGTCGTCGACACTGTCTATCTGACCCTGACTTTCATCAACCAGCCGCCTCTAGAATGATTATTTCTACGATGGTGTCGTCGCTAGGCAATATCTTCTTATTACAAGTAATACTGCGTTTCTTGGCGTGTTATCCGGCTTCAGGGCCAGTTCTTTAGTCTTCGGAATGTTCATAGCCATGAAGATGTTGGCAGGAGTTGTGTTTCCCCTTAAGGCGACAAGAGCGATGGGATTTAAGATGACATCTCTGATACTGTTCTTGTGTTTCTTATTGCTTCAGCGTTGTTACATTGTGCTTCCCCTCTCTCGAGTCTCGGTTATTGTGGGAAATAGCCCAGGCTGGGTTCTTACGATTGTTTACACCAAATTCGCGGAAGACAATAAAGACTTTGTTTACTTTGTTCTCAACATCGTGTTGGGAACAGTTTTGCCTCTCGTTACTTTTGTCGTTGTATCAGCCACAACGGTTGTGACTGTCAGCAAGCTTAGAGCTGCGTTGAGATGGAGGAAAACATGTTTTGCTACCAGTGACAGCCGTCAGGTGGCGCTGACTAAGATGCTCGTGACAGTCTCATGTGTCTACATCATAACAAAGATTCCGAATGTCGGTCGACAGGTTGCGATGTACTTTCTGTCCTCTTGTGCTGAGAGTGGAACATGTTACGAGACATACGCGGCGCTGACAGCAGTGGTGACGGTTGTCTCCCTCACCAGCAGCGCCACCAACTTTGTCCTGTACTACTCGCGGTCCTCAAAATTTCGATGTGTCTTTCGTGGCATCTTCGGGCTTTTTTCCCAAAGTGTACAGAAGTTGTAAACTACATGTTTGAACATCCAGGACAGCGGGGTAGGTCTCTAGACATCAGGCATCTCTCTTTCTTAAAAGCAGGCTCCTGCATATGTGTGTCATTAAAATATCGCTGGAAGCATCTACACACAAATGTGAGGAAGGGAAGATTTTAATAAGCGGGTGCAAAAGGTAAGAATCCATTCTCGAGCTTAAAAATTCACATGAGTTGGAAGTGTGTTAACTAAGTGACCATTTTGTTCAGTGTTTGCGGGAACAAGAAATTCCCTGCATGTCGGACAGTCACAGGTTAATCGTTTATGCGTCAGCTTACCGTCACCAGTGAGGTGCTGTCCGTGGACACGGGGGACTAGGCTAGTCCCCTAACAGTCACAAGTAATCAGTTTATTTGACGATACTTTAACATAAAGTGTTTTAGAATTATTGAAAAGCGCCAGTGAAAAATGCGTCTTGCCTCTCTTCAAACCGTAGCGCCACCAAGCGCCTGCTGCACTCAGGGAACTAACCTTCGCAGTCGCTACCGCGTTTCGTCTGCTGTTGGATAGAGTAGATCACGTGGTCTGGGGACTTGGACCATTGCTGCTGTTCCCCTCATGCCTTCAGCGCCTGTGTTAGCTGTCAAGCCTTTCATAAAGACCCACTGATTACTAAGCGAAACCGCATAATCTCTCTGTGTAAAGTCATATCGATAGACACCTAATTTCTACTATCATACATTGATATTGAAATATAGATATTTTAGACTCACAGGTGATAGAGATTTCTTTAGCTTAGTAATAACAGTTTTTGCGTTTGAAAGAGGATATTTTTATTTGTTACATAGCGTGTAATCTAAAATAATCAACAGGTTACATCGTCTCGCTTGTTTTCGACTATTTCCCGTTTATATCGTCATTTAATGCTTATATATGGTATCTACAAAATTATCTGGTATTTTCACATATATCATGATCTTATAATCAACATTATTATAAAACCTGATTTGTTCATCGATTACTTGTATTACTATTTACGTAGTACGAGATACATGTTGAGGCGGCAAGAGAAATGCAGGAAATCGCGTAGCTTACCGCCCCCCCCCCAGTCCCTTAGCTGGTCCCCAGTGGGAAATCCCACCACACGCCCCTGACCACCAGGGTCTCTCAATCAAACCTGTGTAGCTTCATGGAGGTAAAGTTTTTTTCTTATTATTTATAGAAGGATAGAAGCATATTATTATTATTATTATTATTATTATTATTATTATTTAGGTATTTCATTACTAAGGTCCAAGGATTTCGATTTGTAGTTTTTAGGGATTAACGTGACGAAGCCTCGTGTTGACGTTAATGGTCAGTCAGTCAGTCAGTCTTCATCACCTGTCTGGTACTGCTTTGGAGGAGTCCATGGATTGATGAGGAAGCTGAAAAGTCCGCCATTCGCTCCCGTTGTGGGCGATAGTCAGCAGGTCCAGCACAGACTGACCACTTCATTCTATCACATGTTAAGCCAGTTTTCCCTCTGACCATCGCGGCGTTGACCGCCCCACAAAATACCTTCAAGGACAGTTATATTGTAAAAAAACTTTTCCACATTTTTTAAAAGAGTGTAAAGAAAGATTTAAAATATTCACGTGAAAAACTGTTGAGGTAGTTCTGTGGTTTAATTTTAAGATTTTTGAAAGTAAAAATGTTTTTGGAATGAATGCAGTAGAGGAATATTGATTATTAGTATTGTGAACATAAATATAACTGATGGTCAGAATTTAAGGAATATTTTTTACGTCCAGGTTTTCCTTTCCTTTATCTGTTCTTGGTATACTGATAAGCTGAATGTTTCTGGAGAGGTGACACCAAGGATAAGACTCGGGGATGTTTTCTTTTCATGTTGCTACTCGTATTCTGATGGCGGAGGCTTTAAAAAGAACCTCCTGCTCTTAAATGCAAATTTTTATTAGCGTTTTCTTTCTTGTCTGAGCATAACAGCATAATCGCAAGTGACACTTCTTAGTACTTACAACTGTTTACCTCTCCATGCCGTGTCCCGTTGTTGTAGATATTTTCTTTGCCTTCGCAAGTGACCATGCTTTTCCTCTTGTCAGTGTTGCCTTCAATTTTATATGTATCTAAGATGTCAGTCAGGCTGCCAGTAAGATCTTGCAGGTTGTTTTTATTGGTTCCTTTCATATCGATGTCGTCTGCAAAGCGTAGGCTGCAAACGGTCTTCTACCGTTAAAAAATGCAAGTGTGACAGTCGAGATCTTCAAGGCTGAATTTTTTGCCTTACATACTAAGGCCGCTCGTGACCCTTAATAAAGCTTTTAAAAGCCTGTTTTTAAATTTGATAGAAGTTAGACTAATACTGAAATTTGTTCTCTGTCTATGTCCTGACCTTATATCAAGACAACCTGTTCTGGAAGCAGTTGTTTCTCAAGGGCGGTGCTAATGTGGTTTCGTATTATTTTCAGCATGACTTTGGTTCAGGGAATTGATAAGTCTTATTAAAGGTTTGTGAATTTAGCACTGTTCTGTAGTGGTTGGTACTGTCTGCCTCTTTTCTGTAGCCTTTGGCACTTTCTGGTTCTGTTTATGTTTCCTCTTTTGGAAGTAGTATGGCAAGAGCTGCAGCGGCTTTTTTGCTCATTTACACTCTGTTTAACAAAAAACACACAAGATTATTAACACTCACTCACAAACCATGTGACCATTAGCTAATGCAGAGTCTCGTGTGTGGTGAGTTAACATTAAATCACAGACACTGTGCACTAAGTCTACTGTGAAAGTTGCAGATTCCCTCCCGGACAGGTTTAGCAAGGGAGCCACGTACCTTACCCCAGGATGTGTACCTGCATGCATTTACAACGGGTCCACATATTGACCTCTGTTCTGATTAAAGAATGCTGTCTTTTGTAATCAATCAAATCATCGCAGGTCATTCGTTGAGACAAAAATCACTTTCGGTAACTTAAGAACATGCTGACAACCAACACTCGGCAAATACTACGAGTTCTGTCTGTCCACCTAATGCTTGTCATCACCAGCCACACACGCCGGGAGTAAACTCAGTGTGCAGGGCATACCTTACCCGAGTGTGGCATCACTGCCGGACAATACTTTAGTCCTCTCAGGTCTTCTCCACTGCCTGACACTACTTTAGTCCTCTGAGGTCTTGTCCACTGCCTGACACTACTTTAGTCCTCTGAGGTCTTCCCCACTGACTGACAATACTTTAGTCCTCTGAGGTCTTCCCCACTGACTGATATTACTTTAGTCCTCTCAGGTCTTCTCCACTGCCTGACACTACTTTAGTCCTCTCAGGTCTTCTCCACTGCCTGACACTACTTTAGTCCTCTCAGGTCTTCCCCACTGCCTGACACTACTTTAGTCCTCTCAGGTCTTCCCCACTGCCTGACACTACTTTAGTCCTCTGAGGTCTTCTCCACTGCCTGACACTACTTTAGTCCTTTATCGGCCAAATCCAACTTTTCTCGCATTAGTGCAGGCAACGACATGAATGCGTGTGTGTGTGTGTGTGTGTGTGTGTGTGTGTGTGTGTGTGTGTGTGTGTGTGTGTGTGTGTGTGTGTGTGTGACCGTGATTGCGTGTGTGCATATTTCTTGAACAAACTGTAACTAATGTAATATTTCAAACTAAATACTGATGAGAAAGTGTGTGGGCAAAAATGGGGAATATATATTATTAATCCAGATTACCGTGATGATTGTTTTCTCTTTATCTCTTTGTCTCTCTGACTCACTCTCTCTCTCTCACACACACACACACACACACATACACACACACACACACACACACAAACACACGTATATGCACGCTAACAACAAGAATTCAGTTAATAATTGTCATTTGGACTGGAAACAGCTATGATTATTTAAATATTTTCATTAATGAGTTTCGTGTAATGTTTGGTTAGAAAACTGTTTCTTGCATAATAATTAAGCTAAAATTGCTTGCGTGATGTTAGTTTTTGAAATAATGCTGTTTCCGCGAAGAAAATTTGACATCAATAAACATGAAAAGTTTTAGACCCTCTGTCACTAATTAGAGAATGTGTAGAAACAACTGTCATTTTCAAATTAAAAATAATCTATGCCTTACACTATAAAGTGTCTCCATGTTTTGCATACTAAAATCCCTACAAACTTGTCGCAGAACACTTTTGTCGAAGCAGCTCAGAATAGTAGTTCGTGCTTGTCGTTGGCCGTCCTCATCGGTTTTGTGCAATGAATCAGTCTTTAAACACCACAGAAACAAGAGAAGACTATTTGAAAGAGCAAGATGTAGATGCAACACCTGATGTGTTTCTCCAGATGTACAACGTGGACGATGTCAGTGGTGTAAACACTCACTACATGGTGAAGGTAGTTCTCTACGCTGGCCTCACCACTTTCATCTGTCTGCTCGGAATTCCCGCAAATGTCCTCAACTGCCTGGTGTTCAGGCGCCAGGGACTTCACTTTCGGATGATACTCTGTCTGTTTTTGTTATCCATAGTTGACTGTTTGTATTTAATTTGCGTTTTTACTATCTTTTCAGTCAGTTCGCTTATTCAATTTCATGATAAAAGCCTGAGTGAAGAATACTACGCAAAATCATACGTGTTTATCGGATGTTTTCTGAACGGTCTTCGATCAACTTCCGGATGCATCAATGTCTTGATTGCTATAGAGAGGTGTGTATGTGTTGTGTACCCGCTGCATGCTTCGAATATCATGGAAACTCGCACCCTGGGTGTACTCGTATGTCTGTGTTTCTTTTTGTTCCATGCTTGCTATCTTGTGCTACCATTTTCGTTTCACGCAGAACGTGTTAGAATAGGCGATAAGATGGAGTGGCTACACGTCCCCACAACCTTCTTTACAGAACACCTGGCGGTGCTTTACACATTTGTGTTTACCGTTATGGGGACAATAGTACCTTTCTGTATGTTTCTGATAATCTGCGCCACAACCTTCATCACTGTTTTCAAGTTGAGAGCCGCAGTGACTTGGCGAGAAAAGACGAGATCCACGCCTCTTGAAGGGCAAGGTCAAAGGAGAATAGTGACCTCTCTGACCTCCATGCTTGTGGCTGTGTCTCTGATCTACGTCATCACAATGGCGCCCCTGGTGGCCCGGCAGACATCTTTGTGGTTTATGTTTGACTGCGTGGCCACAGGTCAATGTTACGCTACGTACACCATCGTCAGTGCCGTAGCGTATGCGGTGTCGCATGTCAACAGTTGTGTCCATGTTTTTATTTACTGCTGGCGCTCGTCTCGCTTCCGCTCGGCTCTTCGGGACGTCTGCGCCAATAAGAGGCAACCGTCTGTCACCGAAGGCTTCACTACGCAAGGTTTGTAGCCAATGAATGATCAGCGCTGCTACGAAACAAGCCAGTGAGGTTTGGGTTATGTTTGTGTCATGTGACATGATCGAGACCAACGATTCTGCTGTAGCCGACACACCATGAGTCGCTACCTTAGAAGCTGACACCGACCAGAGAATGTGGCCATTTTTTGATGACCTCTCCCTCAGTGTAATCCTTACCGTAATTACTATTGACTTTAGAACGATGTAGTATAAACTACTTTAAAACCAAAACATAAACTCACTCGATCAACGTGTTTGTAAATTTTGAACAAGTGATTTACCTTAATGGTGTCTGAAAACTCACTCCCATTTCTTGCTGAAACCGCTTTCTATGACAATAGTAGAGATTCAATAAGACAAAGAGCGAATGCTCAGTTAAATGACACTTTTTATCAAGAATTCCAAATTTCGAAAACGTTTTAGAGTTTAGTTTAACACACTTTGTTTAGACTGTGGATATATGACTGCTTGATGCAAGCGTTTTACAAAAATCTTGCAAAAAATGGGGAAAATCGGTGCTTCTTACGATCTACATAATGTGAACCCTTCACTACTAAAGCTTAACTTTTATTGAATAACCAAGATAATACATGAATGCCACATATGTTAACTTTTATTTACCAATTTTTAAAAAATCATCGTAGGCCTTCGGGTAGCAAGCCACTGCCTCAAGCGGATGCCTGCATCAAGCTGGTTGTTTGTTTACAGTGATCCGTGTAACCCTGAGTTCCCGCCGATGGTAGACGGGATAGACATGATCTCTACAGCTCACAGCAAAAGGAAACACTAAACTGCCACGTGGTCAAAATATCATGCCTGATCTCTGAAATTCCCTTGTCTCCTGGTGCAGGCCTCATCAATGTTCAGTGACGTCATATCTCTGTAGGTAGAGTGGTGCTCCTAGTGCCTATCGACACCCATAAACTTGACTCCACTCGCACAGTAGGTACATATATTTTAAACGACAGTAAAATATTGATCTAAAGGCTGTTACGATCTTCATTTTAAACTACATCCAGGAGGACAGCATCAAAGCTAGCACCCCTTAGATCCATTTCGAACAATAGCAGAGCCAGACCTTCGTATACTTGAAATAACAGCATGGCCGGACCTTCATACATTAGAAACTTTCTGTATTGGAAACATTCTGTGCAGCCTTAGGCTGAGATCGACCAGTTGCACAAAGTAGCAGTGTGATCAATACTTTAAATATACGTGTGACAGTAGGCTGCGTCTACCAGAGGCTGGGGAGAGAAACATCCCGAGATAATTGGAACTGAAGACTAGGTGACACTAAGCTACCTTGAGGACACCAGCACCAGACTCTTTACTGCCATCTTGATGAGGTCAAACTAAGAACATGATTTAGTTTTGTTTATTTTCCCACCGTTTAAAGTGTTCCGACTTCTCGTTTTCTGTGGGAATAAATCGGACCATCTGTGAAATCTCAGAAAAATTGTTTGTAATACCAAAGAAAACAACTGATTGTGGAAAGACAGAGTCGTACATAGATTAGGCAACTGGACAGACAAACAAAGTCACAGAGATGTGGCATTTGCTTTACAGCAGATCTTGAACTGCATTAGGGCCTCACTAGCTCAATATTAATTGATGAGCTCGCGAAATTAGATTTCACAATTCATTGAAATTTTTTATTTAAATTCTTTGACCTGTACTAGAATCTGCGTACAGTCAAAACATGTAATAATATAGAAAAGCATGTTTCTGATAACGTGGTTCACTTTATAGACAAACGTAAGACTTCGCTGAACCTTTTCCCCTGATCACGTGGTGCAGTTTGTAGAAAACATAAGAGGTCGTGATCCTGTTCTACGCCGAGTGTGCCTTGCTAGATCAACTCGCATTTAGTTCATTATTGCTGAATACATTTGTGTTTTTTTAAATTTATGTTTATTTTTGTGTATAGAACTTTTAGTGAACACATTCCTATTATTGTTTCTACAGTGTTTTTACAGTAGACACGTAGACTTAATCTACAGACCGTTTTTCAAACACCGTAAGTCAATTTACTACAGAAATTCATTACTACAGTTAGCTGACAAATAAGTACCGAGATCTTTCACCATCTAAGCAATATCGTACATTTTAGATTATTTGTTTATATTGTCTGTTTTAAAATTTGTAGCTCCACAATTTTTTCGTTTTATTTTAATCTGTTTCAAGATATTTAATAATCTGCGGTGAAAGGAATTGCTTTTCTATTTTTAATTGTTTTAATTGAGGGATAACTCTTACGGAAATTTAATGATTAGACGCTGAAAAAGCCGGAAAGCTTGAAAATAGTTTTACATACCTCAATAGAGTAACAAGAGATCCGATGTATCAATAGTGATTGTATAATTGTCTGTATCGGAAGAAGACAGTAATATGCGCAGAACATCAGCGCTGTGAAAGTAAGAAATTACAAAGGGAGACTGCCCATGACTTTCGAATCGACTGAAGTTTAGTGATGCCTAAGTTGCTTCCCTTGTTAATAAAAGCGAAGCGGAGAGACAGATCAAGACAATGATGGGAGACAGTTCCTTAGTGCTTGAATCTTAATCGGTTAACAATTATCTTGTAGGACTGATGACTGTCGCATGTCCATAACTGAAGAAAATCGGTAATTATCAAGTAATTTTTAATTTTGTAATTTAAACTGCATACATGCATTGCTGTTATTGAGCTCTCTTTACACTGGTAAATGCGTTAAATAATTTTTCTAATTATTATTATTGTGTACGTAATTACGGTAAGAAGATACAAAACTGTATTTCAGTAACAGCAGAATTACAATTATTTGGCTATGTATAGCCATTTAAAATTTCTTATACGACACAGGAAAACACTTGTCTATATTCACTTCCTGGACTAAAGAACTGTTTAAAAAGTAAAAATATTTTGTCATTGTGTTCATAATATATGACTTCCCCTCCCACTGATTAGTCCTAAACACGAGCACGGGGACTGGATTCGTTGTCCAGACAAATGTGGGCGGCGTGGTTAGCTGGCCTCCATCTCAAGCAGGCTGATCTCTGTCCGAGTCGCTGCCCCACAACCAAACCATCATCAGGCTATGGTCCTATCTTTGACATCGGGGAAGAGGAAGTGGATCTGTTTTACAAAGAGTTGGGGAAGGTTGTACAAGCGGTGCCTGTAGACATCCTCACCGTGGTTGGAGGTTTTAATCCGCAGGTCGCACGGACGTAAATGGACAAAGGGCCAGCAAGGTGGGCGACTTCGGGCCTCACAAAATCACAGATTGACTTTGCCAGCTTGATATCCGCAAAACAAAAGAAGAAATCAAGCTGCGGGAAGGAACATCCACTGGCAAGTGAAACGTCCACACGTTACATCAGTTTGGCAAAGTGCAGCAACTCAGTCTCCAGAGAGAACCGTAACACGTGGGACTTTGTGGGACTGGCGGAGATCAGATGGAGAGGATTTGACGAAACAACAACAGGGGGGGGCACACAATTTGGTACAGAGGGGAGGACGTCAGACATGAGTACAATAATGTGTGTGTGTGTGAGTGTGTGTGTTTGTGTGTGTGTGCGCGTGTGTGCGTGTGTGTGTGTGTGAGTGTGTGTGTGTGAGTGTGTGTTTGTGTGTGTGTGTGTGTGTGTGTGTGTGTGTGTGTGTGTGTGTGTGTGTGTGTTTAGGTAGGTATCCTGCATCCTGCTCATGTGTGCATCATGAATAATTTTACTCCTGCCCCACGAAGTGGTTTGGCAAGATCGGGCGCGGTATAAATACTGAAACCGTCATTATTATTATTATTATTATTGCATGTCAACATATTGGACAGAAAAAACATATTACTAGACCCTTCACTACACTGTTTTCAAGAACTGGGGCATTATGAAAAGTATTTTAATAGTTCAGCGTCAGTTTAGAAGATTTAAAACAAGAATTAACTTGCATGTGTATTTTCAAAAAGAAGTGTTATAAAAACATTACCACGTTGCTTTTCACAGTGCAAGAACGAGTGAAGACGGACAACTAAAAGTAAACAACTAAAACCAAAAAAAAAACTCTTGTACATTTAGGTAGCTTACGCATGTATGCGTGACAATATATATATATATATAACTGTATATATATATATATATATATTTGTGAGTGTATCTATGTGTGCGTGTGAGTGTGTGGACTTGGATGTATCCACATGTAAATTATGTGTGCTGATCACTTCGAAAAACAAATCAAATTTTATATTTGCATCCATCCCTTAACTATTTACCCCGACTGTAATGTAATTTCTGAGTAAACCGGTAACCAGTCTAATTAGTCTCTCGAAATAAGACAATTTGCACCATTTCACCGAGTTTTATTTTCCTTTATAATGTCATGTTTGCAATTTTTTATTTGCAAGTTGTTTGCTTGTGATTTTTTTCTTCTCCATTTTATGTGTATGTTCTGATTATTTATTGGATTTTTCTTTCAAGAGATTCGAGCATGACAATCTTGCAATAAAATTTCTGTTGTGACGAACATTTTATTTACTTTTACTCTGTCTTTTAATAATTTTCCGTGATTTAATAACAGGTAAAGACAGGTGCAATTCTTAATTTAAGAAGCCGTTACTTTACCACACCTTGAATAAAATTGCCTTGGAGTGAGCTTCTTTCTCTCAGTCTGTTATGATTAGTTTGTCCCACTCTTGCAAACTGCATCATGAACTGCACCACAGACATGACAACCCGGGCAGAGACCAACTTCACAATAGACTCCTACATCTTCTACCTCAGCGCAGACAAGTTTATTAGTCGACAGAGTCGGAGAGTTGTCGAGGTCGTATGTTATGGCGGACTCACAACACTCCTGTGTATTATTGGTGTTGTTGTGAATGTCCTCAACTGCATGGTGTTCTGGTGCCAGGGGCTGAGGGACCATATGAACCTGTGTCTCTTCTGTCTGGCCTTGACTGACTGTTCTTATCTGCTGTCTACCTTTACAGTCCTCTCCCTGACAGAGCTACTGCGCCTGCGTGACGAGGAAGTTGGAGATAAATATTACACCCTAGCTTTTACCTACGTGGGCAGCGTCCTGTACGGCTTCCGGTCGGCGTCGGAGTGGATGGGTGCGGTGATTGCGGTGGAGAGATGCGTGTGTGTGGTGTTTCCACTGCGGGCTTCCACCATCGTACGTCCCAGTACCATGGCTCTTATCATGGTCTTGTGTCTTGTCCTTTCTCACTCCTCTCACTTAATATTCCAATTTATGTTTCGTCCATTTTCTATAACTAT
Source organism: Marisa cornuarietis (assembly GCA_004794655.1). NCBI lineage: Eukaryota > Metazoa > Mollusca > Gastropoda > Architaenioglossa > Ampullariidae > Marisa > Marisa cornuarietis. The sequence goes on along the minus strand of SMMW01000638.1, from coordinate 254,162 downwards.
GGGGCAGCGTGAGCAGTGGCTGTTTATTCCCACGTTGTTTTATATGGAAAATCGGCAACTAGTTGACATGTATGCGTACATCGTATTGGGAACAGCTCTACCTGTTGCTAGTTTCGTGACGGTGTTGGCCGCCACAGCTGTCACAGTTGTAAAACTCAAATCCGCCATGAGGTGGCGACGGCAGACAAGCTCCGCCACGTCTGACAGCAACAGCCACCAGGCGGCGCTCACGTCTATGCTTGTCATCGTCTCCTGCGTCTACGTCATCATCATGGTGCCGTTTGTGACTCGGCAAATCAGCCTGCAGTTCGTCACCGAGTGTTTAGCCTCCGGTGAGTGTTTCGACATCTTCTCTGCCCTCTCGGCTGTGGCATACGTCGTTCTGCTCATCAACAGATGCATCAACTTTTTCGTTTACTTCTCACGGTCGTCTCGATTTAGAACTGCTTTGGGCAAGATGTTCGGTCAAATCAACAAGCGCTAATATACAACACATGTCACGGGCGATGTTTCGTCAAAACAACAGACATCTGTGAGTCACTAGAACGTTTCCTAACCTGTCACGTGATTCCTTTCAAGCTGAAGTAATAGTTTATAATGTAGAAGAGATTTCACGAGAAAAGATTCAGCTGCAGAGTACGTTGTTGGCAGTCTCTGTCCCCTAGTTCTCCGTGACTTTACAGAAGACCTCCAGTCTCCTACACTTTCAGCTTCATCGGTAAGAAAACGGATCGTAGGATAATTAGGATAATTAAGTCGACTGTATATCCTCGTGCCACATTTTGCCAGTAACAGAGCAGGAACTCTGCAATAGTTCAGAGACCATGTGATACAAAAATAATGTTATATTTGGTGTATCGCGGTTTACATCCCCTATAAAGGTGTCAGTTCTGTACAGAAATGCAACAAACCGAAGGAAGTATGGGTATGTATCTTTACACTAGACGGGACGCAAACTGTGCAAACAGATTCTGTAGAAGCTTGCAGTGCACCAAGTGCAGCTCGGTCAGTAGGAAAAAAACAATCAACACTACATGCACACCTAGCGACTAGTCTGCTGTAGCCAGTAGTTTCTCTACTCCACTCTACTCCAAACAACAGATATTTCTTTTACCATTTTAGCCTAGTGCCGAAAGTAACCTGTTGTGTTAGATTTTTTTCTCAGAACTTGTCCTGTCATCATAATAATAAATGAAGATTTGTATAGCGCATATTTACACTCATAGAGAGCATGCTCTTAGCGCTAAAAAACGATGAGACATGGACTTCATGGATAGAACACGTGGGCAAAACATTCTTCAAAAGTCTTCAAAACATTCGGATGACAATGTTCCTGACACCCTGATTAACACGAGATTAAAACGTATTTTACAAAACGGCGTTTACTTGACATTCGCTTTACCTAAAGTGACATGCTTTTCTTTTAAAATAGAGAATAAACACTGTGCTTATAGCATTCATTTCTACAACTTCGTGCTTTAAAAAGAAGGACAATACAAAATCGTGAGTTGATGCTTTAATAGAAAGTATTAGCAGACATCAGAAAAAAGTCTTTCCGTCAATGTAGAGTCCGCAGGTCAAACTTCAAGACTCACCACACACCAAACACCACACACCAGACACCACACACTGCTCTTAGTTCAGTATGATCTAATACCTCCATAAGACTTTCTAGACATCCATTTCCTGTCAGAAAATAGAATATTTAATTCTTATCTTTGCTTAGCAACATGGGTCTTTAAAGGAAGTAAGAAATTTTTTAAATTATTTTTTGGTAAACTGCTTTTCTGGCAATAATTCTGTACATTGTGAAAATATTATGTCAAGAAATAACTAATATGTTCTAGAAGTATTTCGTGTATGCATGTTAACTCGTGTTGATCAACACAAAAACTTAAAAAAGACCTTGTTCAGTTTAAACACATTTTGGTACATCGAAAAAACACTAATCAGCTATTTTATTGTGATGCATCTTATTCCATGGACATCAATCAAGATATTAATAAGGGTCATAACAGAACCACTAGCAGACGGATATATCTCTTCTCAGGGAACTGTTTGCTGAAAATATTTACATGTAGTTGATAAAGGAATGTAATACCACATCGAAAACATTAATTACAAGGTGTTGTCTGGTGTTACAACATTCACCAACCGAGTCTCAGTGGTGTTTGGTGTTATAACATTCACCAGACAAGTCTCAGTGGTGTTTGGTGTTATAACATTCACCAACCGAGTCTCAGTGGTGTTTGGTGTTATAACATTCACCAGACAAGTCTCAGTGGTGTTTGGTGTTATAACATTCACCAGACAAATCTCAGTGGTGTTTGGTGTTATAACATTCAGCAACCGAGTCTCAGTGGTGTTTGGTGTTATAACATTCACCAGACAAGTCTGAGTGGTGTTTGGTGTTATAACATTCAGCAACCGAGTCTCAGTGGTGTTTGGTGTTATAACATTCACTAGACAAGTCTGAGTGGTGTTTGGTGTTATAACATTCAGCAACCGAGTCTCAGTTGTGTTGGGTGTTATAACATTCGCCAGCAGAGTCTCTGTGCCCAAAATGAAATTGCTTGCTTTTGTCAGTACCTCAACTGCCCTGCAGCTTAAATATGTTATGTCTTTCTGGGTATGCAACGATCTAACAGTCTCGTAAATTTTCTGGGAAAAGGTGATTGAACGACAGGTGAATGAAAACAAGGCATGATAGTCAGGTCTAAGGCAATCGTAAGGTGGCGATCTGTAGGTTCACTTATCTCAGTAAGAAGGTGTGCAGTAGGATAGACACAAAAACATTAGAAGCATGCTCTCTCTCTCTCTCACACACACACACACAGACAAACACACACAGACAAACACACACACACACACACACACACACACACACACACACACACACACATTTGGGGGAGATTGGGATTGTTTTTTTCCAAAGAGGAAACACAACGCATTATTCCATTATTAAAGTTATAGTATCTTAGACTGATTTAGAGGCAAATCTAATCAACTTTTATGTCTGTAACAGCCTCTGCGTTCACTCAACGCCTGGACATTTGTGTGTTCTTTTTTCAGACAAAACAACTCTGTCTTCTTTTTAAACATTTAATTAAGTCAATAAATATGGTAAAATAAATACAAGAAATTCTAGGTACAAAATTATCTAAAATTCAAATAGTCCAAAAGAAAAGTCACTTTTCGATGATCTCTCTTAATAAAGTTCTTAAATTTCAGTCGCTGGAAGAAACTGACGCTTCGATGAGTGCGTATAAATATATATATATATATAAACTACATAAATGCTCCACAAACAAATATCTAAAACCACAAACGTTGTAATTAAAAAAATGGTGCTGTCTCTCGGGACAGACCACCCAACATCACAACACAAACGCTGCCAGACGTTGAACTAGAAATGGCGCTGCCTCTTGGGGACGAGCGACCCAACCTTTTCTTTATTGACGCCGTCTCTGGGGAACAGGCCTTATACACATGGCGCTGCCTCTTGGGGACGAGCGACCACAATACAGTTACCTCCAACTAACTCCAGATAAGGCACCTTTCTATGAAGACGCAGCCTTCACTCCCCCACACTCAGTGTCTCGCCACTTGCCGTGTCTCTCTGAGAAGTGAAGCGCTGGCCGGCAACAGTTAACTAAATACTCTTCCCCCCTTTCTTCTCTCACTGACTAAAAAAAATATCCCTATGACTCATGCGCCAGGTGCGATTTGGGCATCCTCTCTGTACAGGCTATTAGCCTCCATGTCACCCCTCTGTGACAATGTCAAATTCTGTGAAATCACTTTGATGTCTTTCAAGTGCGTGAATGATTCCCAACAACAGTCTGTGTTTATACCCCTCTTGATTCTATTCTATTATTGTTTTTGGAGAGTGGATAGCCACCATTACTATGAAAAGGGGAAAAGCAAAGCGAATCCTTATGATGCATGGCTTTTGCCTGACAGAAAAGCTTGAATTAATTCAGACTAACAATAAAGACACTACAGCGACTAGAAGTTTATCTGTCTGTATAGTCACCACTGCAGAATGTAAATAGTCAAAGTTCAGACCAAACGAATCAACTTGTTTTCATTTCTAAATGAAAAGCGCTCTAAACTATCACAAACTGTGTACAAATAATAACAAGCAAGTAGTCGAAGATACGCCCCAGTCCATGGGCATCTGACAGATGTAGGCAAGACCTGGTCCTGCACCACCAGGCATGACTATACACATATACAGTCACAGCTGCGCACATAGCTACTCTCAAAGTATGTAGAAAGGCCAAATGCTCTGATAACATTGACTAAACACATATTATTTTCTTTGTACATTAACAGACACTGGACAATTATTATTTTATGGTTTTTAACAATAGATTTTAGTTTCTTGAGGTTACGGACTTTACCACAATGTTAGTTTCGCATCAGACTTTTAAACATTTATCTGTTTAAAAAGTAAATAATACAAACAAAACGGCACACATAGAAACAAGCCCATATGTTTCTGTAAATAACTATATTATTAAAGTCCATTCTTTATTTCTCTGTGTTCGTGTGGAAGGGTTCACGTGATCCTGTGAGTGCGCATGACCAAGTTTGTTTGTGTGTGGATGTTGTGTACAGGTGACAGGGAAATGGTGTATCTTTAATCACTCTTTGGTCATTTATACGGGCTACACTGGTGTCATATTTACATTACATATATGGTGTCTCTTCTCACTCCTCTCACTAGAAAACAGCTGAGAGTTTTTCCAAACTTGCTCAAATAAGTTTAGCAGCGATAACCGTGGTTATCACAATCAGCTTTAGAAGATTACAAGGTCTTTAAAAGCAAACAAGAAACCCAATGAGAAAAAAGTGACAAACTGTTTCAGCAGTCTGGATTCAGATGTGATCGGAAACAGTGAAGATATCGTATTGACAGATGGCGACCTCATATTATTAACCTGCCATTTTAAAGATAGAGAAATAGACGGTATTAATGTTAATTGAGAAGCACGCACATTTCTATTAATAGATTACTTATGTGTATCAACATAACATTCACTCATAAAATAGTGTACTGGTATACTGCAGTCGTCAAGTCCTCTCACTGTAATTGACCAGATGGCTCATACAATATCATCTGCTTCCTCTCGTCGTCGTCGTCGTCATCATCATCATCATCATCATCATCATCATCATCATCATCATCATCATCATCATCATCATCATCATCATCATCATCATCATCATCATCATCAGTGTAACAACTATTCACTATACTTATTACTCTAAGGGGCTCAGTTTTAGAGAGAGCGAGAGAGAAATGTTATGAACGAGGAGTCACCTGCTACATTCTTATCACAATATTTCTGTGTCAGCTCTAAATGTAAAGTTTCCTATAACTGTAGTTGAAATAAATGTAAATGTCTCACTATTTCATCGTTGACTACAACAAACTCTTGAGAAAGGTTGCAGCCACTTAACCACCGACCCACCGCACACAGCACCGTGCAGAGGACACTCGTCAGTACTCACCCGCGCCTACCCTGTGCTTGCTACAAGCAATAAGAAACCCAAACTCTAATCATTATGCTGATATTTTGCAGTGGTGGTGCATGAAACAAGTCAGGCAGGTTTTTATTTTCCAGAAATCGAATCAACAAACCAGTATTTGTTTCCGTTTTAATGACATGAAAGCATCATTGACCGCACCCTGTGCACAAACACGCCAGACATTTTTTAATTATTTGTACTTGAGAAGTTGTGTCTGTGCACACATGTGTGATCGAGTACTATATACCCGTGGTCTGTGTGCTAGGGTACTGTATACCCGTGTTCTTGGAGTGTCCCTGCATGTTATTTACGTTTTTATTAGAGATGTATTTCACTTACATACGTAGGAACTAGCTGCCGAAAATCAATCTACAAGCAAGCTTCTCCTTCTATTTCAAACATGCATGTTCTCAAACAAAAAAGCAATTATATTTTTAGTTCATTAGATGTCCGTTGTACATTATTTTTTCTTTTACTATAAAAATGTCGTTTTATATTAACTGTGCGATTCAAATCTCCAGAAAAAATCTAATAAGGAACTCCTGTCTTTTTCTTTCTCGTAAAATACCTTTTTTTTTTGATTGAAAAATTCTTCCGGTTACACTAAAATTTCTAAAATAACAAAACCTGCTCTGTGTAGCTCACTAAAAAGAAGTGCCAACCATTCCTATAAAATTTCTTAACGACTGGGAGGTCTCACGATTATTTTCGTAGTTATTCTCCATGACAAACATTATGAAGATTTCTCTAGAAGACGAGACAAGCAGCGAAACAACATCGAGTCTGTCACACACCACCACTGATGGCGTCGTCAACAATGTAGTGTTGCAGCTGGTGGAGGCCGTGTGCTACGCCGGTGTGATGTCAGTGCTGTGTGTCATCAGCGCCACCACCAACGTCCTCAACTGTCTCGTCTTCTGGCGACAGGGGCTACAGGAGCGCATGAACCTCAGTCTCTTCTGTCTGGCGCTAGTCGACTGCTTCTATGTCACCTGCTCTTTCGCTGTCTATAGTCTTAATGCCTTTATTCGTTTTCATGATGAGATTCTTACTGAAGAGTACGGCACTGCAGCCTTTGTATATCTACGAGGTGCGATATATGGATTCAGAACAACATCCCAGTTCATCACCATGGTGATCGCGGTAGAGCGATGCTTGTGTGTGGTTTACCCTCTCCAGGCCGTTAGTCTTCTGACGACTCGCACCATGGGGACGATCGTGTTCTGCTCTTTTATTCTGTTTCATGGCTGCTATCTTCTGCTGCCATTTTCATACCAAGTGGTAGAAATAACTGGGCAAGATGGGACAACTCACTGGAAAAATATCCTTACACAGTTTTTTGTAGACAACGAGGTTTTGATTTTAGCTTTAGTCTACACTTTCCTGGAAACAGTGGTACCTGTCATCATCCTCCTCACGATATGTGTCTCTACTATCATTACAGTTGTGCGCCTTAAAGCTGCTCTGTTGTGGCGAGAAAGAACAAGCTCTAGTGACACTCACAGCCAGCAGGTGGCGCTGACCAAGATGCTTGTGATTGTCTCAGTCATTTACATAATCACTGTCTCGCCATTAACTGCCCGACAGGCCTGCTTCTGGCTTCTTAGGAGATGTTTGTTTGACGGTTCGTGTTATCAACTGTTTGCAATCGTGGGCGCTGTTGTGTACACAATCTCTTGTGTCAACAGCTGTGTCCACACTGTCATCTACTATCGCCGCTCATCACGCTTTCGACAACAACTCCACAGTATCTTCTGTGACGTCAGCAAGTAGCACCGTTGGTGACATTGAAAGCAGGGAATCTATTGGATAGAAACTTAGACACAAATATCTCAACTGTCATCAAGAGGTGCTGCTGGAACTGTCAGGTTCTATGGAAAACAGAAAATGTTGTCGTGATTACATGTAATTTTAGAGTATTACCTCCTTAATGGGGTCATAGTTCGCAGTAATGTCTGTGTTTACAGTTAGTTGCTGCAGAAACTCTTTACTCGTTTCGCAGGCTTATAGCATCTTATCTGGACATATTGCCCAGTGTTTCAACAAGTCCACCTCAGCCAAGCCTGTAAATGTGGCTTAGAGACTTAATGATCGGAACATCCCAGGGACCTGCTTCTACGGAACAGCAATTTTCTGAAACTATATCAATATAGTCATTGATTTTTGAATACTTTATTTTTATCTTCATGCTACAAAGTAGTTGCTGTACAGAACTGTCTTCTTGAGTCCTGTGTGCAGACCTCACGGATTTCAGTTTCTAATCTGTGATAACCCACTCCTCTTTAGTTTTTAAGCTAGTAAGAGTTTTATGACATTAGATAACATGTAACCCGGCCTTGTTGATACTAGCTTAACACACACACACACACACACACACACACACACACACACACACACACACACACACACACAGATACAAGTCATATACTCTGAAAACACTCTGGCTTCTCCTTGTCCATTTTTGTCCTATTGACAGCAGCACTTGGTTGGTCCAAATTGTCACAGTTATCGTTTCTATAATTATTTCGTTTGACCGTCATGACTAAGAAGATGTCTCGGGTCTTACAGACGACATTTCCAGCAAAATAAATAAAGCGACCTTGAAAGGTTTCAGCTTTAGATAATTTTAATTTAACAGATTAATGACAAAGTCATTGACCCTCTGTCGGGTGTACTTGCGTGTAGGCGTGGGGGTATCGGGAGGAGATCGATCAGGAGTATGAGGGCTGTCAAGGTGTTGGCCGACTCACTGTGCATACTTTGAGAGCAGCCTGCAGGTCCATAACTCGACAGGCAGAACAACGCAGCTAGTAAGCACTTAGTGAAGTGGCAATTGTCTCAGGTAAACTATAGCAAATTTATTATATATTTTTTTCAAGACAATGATGGATGTCTCTCTGTTACCTAGCTGAATCTAATATTGTGCCGCCTGGGCAACAGTATAATGTGGTGAGTGTCTGATGTAAAGCTGTTCAGGTTAAAGTGAGATGCCAGTAGAGAGACAGTTCTAAACGCCAGTCCAATATTCTGAATGTGTGTTACTACCAGCAGTATTTTCTAGTGTATGGGCCAACATTTAGCCCCCATTGATAACCAAGACTATGAGATCACAGGGTCCTCTTCACGCAGATTTCTTAACTGCTATGACATGAGATGTAGGTTTTGCACAAATTACACCACAGTGCTCCAAACTACATCTACAGTCTAGTTCCGGGATGCATAACGTTTGGTCAAACTTTCATAAATAACATAGATTTTACCTGCTGCTGATCCAAACTCTGTCTACTGAATCCAGTTTTCGGCTCTTTACCGAAAACGACCAATTTTTTATATATTCCAAGTGAAACTCAAGAAAGAGAAAACATTTTTGTCTTCAGAAGACAGAATGAAAGTGGATGCAAGCGTGCACCATCCTGCACTCTGAGAACATTGCTCGTGGAGAATGTCTGATTCTAGACTTTTTTTCTGATACCCTAGGGTCACTGCCAGATACAAATATTGAACGGGAAACAAACAATGCGAATATTACGACTTAGGTACTCCCACATATTGTAGATATGCCAGCATATGACATTTCGTCTGGGTGTGGTTCATCCAATATAAGATTTTCTTTGAGGGTTTTTTTTTTTTGGGGGGGAGTGGGGGTATTTTTTTCCTCCATGCCCCATTCTTTAAGTGTGTCAGACATTTCACTTATCGTTCTCTCGTTAGGACATTTTATTCCTGTCTTCAGAAGTGTTTCAAAAACATTATTATTCGGACTTACGCGAAAATTATTCTGGGTGTACAATGTCTTGCAGATGGTTACAGATTATTGTCATGCACCGTGTAGCTTAATGACCCTCATTGCTTACTAGCTGTAATATAACAGGCTAATATTGTAGTGAGCAAAGGGTCGATAGTCATATCATATAAACAGGTACATGGAAAAAATCGAAAAAAGGATAGGTAACTAACTAGATACGGGTAATAATTACATTACTGGATCATAGAAAACTGGAATACACAAAGTTGGATTTGCTTCCCCTTCAACATCACGCTCTCTCATTTTCTAAAAAAAAATCCCCCTTCTCTGTCCCCTGCCCTTCTCTCCATTACCCTTACAGGAGTCAGGTACCCACATCTACAGATCAGTCAACTCAGGTAACTTTGCTGCGTCAGGCAAGTACCGTCAGACAGTTACACAGGTCCGTGACACAAGTATCGTCATGCAAGTATCATGACACGGGTATCGTCACATTTATGTCACGACACAAGTATCATCACAGACGTGTCGTGACACAAGTACCGTGACACAACTATCGTCACACAAGTGTCGTGACACAAGTATCGTCGTGCAATAGTCGTGACACCTATCTGCACGCAATTTCTTTCACCAAAAGCCCGATTCACTTTCGTGGCCTGTCAGTCAGTCAGTCAGTCAGTCAGTCAGTCAGTCAGTCAGTCAGTCAGTCGTCCCTTGCCTGGCACCTGGTGTTGGGGGGATCACATGGATAGACCCGGCAGCTGACAGGGGCCGCCACTCTTGTCTATTGTGGGCGATACTCAGCAGGTCCTGTACACCATGATGTGTGTGTTTGTTAGAGCACACTGTAAAATCTTGTTTTTCTTGTAATATAAAGCTTCTTTTACAATCACATTTTGGGTTTCACTTTGGCCTTACGGAATCATGGACTGTGCTTTTCAATTGCTGTATTGTGTGTGTTAGTATGGTTTCACTGTACTAAATACTGTGACACGTTGTGTGGTCATAGGTCACAGCCCTAAATCTGCGGGACTTGATCATCAGAAACGGGGTACAGCTCGAAGAAGTAAGCAGCTTCAAATACTTGGGATCTACCCTCTCCAAGGACGGTAGATAGGATCTGGCATAGCCATAAGATAAGGTTCACTACCAAGTACAGGCTGTACAAATCCCTGGTAGTGCCTATCCTGCTCTACTGATGTGACACGTGGACTCGTGGAAACGAGGCTGCTCCGGATCTCATACAAAGAACATAAAAAAGATTGCCACACTCGAAGGACACCAGGAACGTTTTCGAAGACTATCCTTCAAGGTACCTTGGAGGGTGGCCGACACCGCGGTGGTCAGAGAAAGAACTGACTTACCAACATCAAAGACTGGACTGGTCGTCCTGTACAGGACCTGCTCACTATCGCTCAAAACAGGCAAGAGTGGCGGCCCCTGTCAGCTGCTGAGGCTATCCATGTGATGCCCCAAACAACAGGTGCCGCTCAAGGGACGACTGACTGACTGACTGACTGACTGACTGACTGACTGACTGACTGACTGACTGACTGACTGAGTGCCAGACTGACTGACTGACTGACTGACTGACTGACTCACTGACTCACTGACATCAGAGACTTTGTGTACAAAGTTTAGAGTCTTTCAGCGTCAGGAAAGACAAGCGAGTCAACAAAAAGTGTAAAAGTCGGAAATTTACTAAAATAACTAGTGATTGTTAAAAATGTAAATTTCTCCTTAATTATTAAATTATTTTACATCCGTTTAAACAGCCGTTCAGGGGTATTAATATGGCAGGTGTTTGAGATGTGTTGCTGCTGAATTACGAGAAACTGCCTTCCAGTAAATATATTTACTAGCCAATGATGGATGTCGCTAGTGCGATGCGGGTTAATGTTGTCAACTAAGACATCACGGGGGAAATAGTTTTGAAGATAAAAAAAAATTATTGGTTTTATTACAAGTGCTCCTTTACTGTGTAAATTCCCATCGTAATAAGAAGAACCTGACATTTGTTATCACTCGTCGCTCTCATTTCATGCAAAACAATTTGTCCCATAAATTCTGGTGCGAGCTTAGATTGAAATAATGCAGTACAGGTATCTAGTGTTTCAACTACAGTTTGAAGGCAATGAACAAAATGTCAACATATCTTCACAGCGTGAGCTACACGTAATTATGTAATAAAATCTGCACATTTGCGTGCACTCTTGTGTCTTTACATCTCTCTCTCTCTATATATATATATATGTTTGTGCGTGCGCGAGCGTTTTTATCTGTACAAATGTCTGTTTGGATGTTTGCGCTCGAACGGTGAAGGAAACTCCATCGACCCTCAGACAAGACTTGACCTATGAACCCTAAAGGTGTTTGTTTAAAGTAGTGCTTTTTAAGGTGATGCCAAAAATATTGGTGTGTGTTTACAAATGAGTATTATAAATTAGAAAAACAAACTAAATATGAAAATTGTTTCCTTCGAGCTGATTTGGTTTCATGCTCTATTAAGAAATAATATGTAGATAAAAGTAAAATAGATTTTAAAGAAAATTAAAGCAATTAGAAAATGTTTTTAAATAATTTCTTCAGACCTTTTTCGTATGCTGTTATTGCCAGAACGTTTTCAAAACATTTTCAAATAAAAGTCTAGTGTTACTACTGTCAGTAAGCTTATAATGGCAATCTTCCCGAGCATTTTTCTTACTGAACAGAAAAATAGGACTTGAAATGATTGGCTGGTTGATACCTAGAATGATCAACACTGAAAAGACTTTAAAGGTGTAGTGGGATCGCTAGATAGCTTGTACCGCTGACGGTGCTTTCTTCCCTCTACCCCGCACCCCCTTCCACCCCACGCTGGATCGCGCGAGCGGAGCGTCGCGAGGCAGACTGACCACACAACGGGTGACGTAGCACCCAACTATTTTAGTATAAATACCAGAGAAAAGTCAGTCTCTGCACCTAGTTTGTCGAAAGGCAACTGGTCCTGCTTGGACGAGCAGTAAACTGGTGTTTCGAAGTTCGAGAGAAGTATCAAGTCTACCGCGAGGTAGCTTGGTCCGCTGAAAAGAGGCTCTCGTTGCTCCACCCCTTCTTTCCCCCACCCTAGGGAGTTAGGTGTTAGGATTTAGGTAGGTTAGTTAGGATAGGGATATTAGTAGTTATAGGTGTATCTTATGTAAATAAACTTGTCTTTGAACTTACTTATCTGTGTAAGTGTCTTAGTCCGTATGCTAGCGTGATGTACGTGTCCTCGTCGTGTGAACGAGATGAATGAGAATCAGTAGAGAGAAATAAACCGTGTCGTCCATTGTGATCGTGTCGAGCAACAGAACACACACACGAAGATCAAGGAGCTGAGAGATACACCGCAGAGAACACACTTTTGGTTTAGAGTAAAGCAGGTCTTTTCTGGACTCCAAGGTCGGCTGAGTGCGGGTGTCGTAGATGGAAAAAGAAGACAACGCGAGGCAGTATTAGAGGCAACGTGCACCCGACTAACGAGAGCCAGAACTTTAGAAAGAAAGTTCTCCTTGGGAACTTCCGTCCTCTCCCCTGGAACTAAAAAGAGGAAGGGACTGATTTATGGCGCTAGGGCCGTGTAGTGTGAGCGTAGCGACCAGGTCAGTCCGGTTAGAAAGGTATCGTGGTGAACTGAACACGAATATGACCATGACAACTTTCTATTGACTCTCGTTCTGAAGATATTTGTGATAGTTCTTTTTCTATGTTTTACCGTGTACATGTATCCAGTAGGACTGTAACAACATCCTACCAGAGACACTGAAGGAAAGGACAGCCATCAATGCGCGCGCGTAGTGAACCAGCGCTGACTCAACTCTCGTCCAGGTGTATACAAGCTGAACTTATTGACAGGCAGCTTCCGGTTTCTTTGCTTTGTACGCGCGAGCATAATAGAATCCTTGGATATTGAATAAATCTTCTTAAAAAGTATGCTTATATATATTAATATATGAATCATAATGTAAAATATCTTTGCTCAGACAGAGCGTTGTATAATTAGTATTTATGTATTTATTCCAAGGTCAAGAAGATGATTATGTCAGCAAGCTCTCCCTCTCTACCTCATTGTCTTACTGAGCGGTTACAGAACGCGGTTTATAGCGAGTTTATCGTTTTTAATGAATTTAATTCAGCATTAATTCAGACCAAGGCTCTAAGTAACGTACCTTAAACTACATTTATTCTGTAACACATTTAAATCCTTATTTATTGATATTTAACATGTTGTTTTGAACACATTCACATCGTGCGTTGTGTTGTATCTTATCAAATTATTTAACATATGATAACAGATTTCATATTATAATAGATCACTTATTATCTTTACACACACACACACGCACACACACACAAACACGTGAGCGCGCGCACTCTCACTCTGTAATATGCACAGTTTCAAGACACCAGTGCTTAAAAAGTTCGATTATTTTTACGTCTATGAATCTTTTTATCTGACGCAGTAATACTTATAACCTCTGGAATGTTGAATGATTCTAAAATATAAAAAGTTATATTTCTCTTGCCAGATGACTGATCTTCAATGTAGCATTCTCATTTAAAATGTGTGAAGCAAAAAGTCAATGTTAAGACTAGAATCACGGTTCACAGCTCTCACAAGAGCTTTTTCCCAGGCTTGATTGTCTAGTCTTCGTATGCGGAAAAATGATAAACACCTTTGTGCCGATTTTTGCATGAAGGGCAGCCTGGAATCGCACATGTAGTGCCTGGCATCTCAAACTCATCACGACAGTACTCTGTGACACACTGTGTAAAGTGAAACCGGAAAAAACGGGGCAATGACTTCGTCCAGCGCATGCGCGACGCAAGTTGTCTGTTCCCGAGCTTGAGCTGCTAGTCCTTCTCTCTTTAAAGCCTCTGATCCTACACAAGACTTTAACGACGTAATATTGCATCACATTACATAATAGAATCATGCACACGTCATCCAGAGTTTATTGCATCATTTTCTGACGTAATGCAGTGCTACTAGCCCAGTCACAAAGGTTGAGCGTTTAAAATATTTCAGACTACATGGGATACAGTGTAAGCGACTGTTACAGAAAACGGTTATTGTTTTACCCATTTAGTTACAATACAAAACACTAATGTCTCCAAAGTGTGTTAATACCGTGGACAATGTTTTCTGTATTTGTGGGGAAGTGCCTTTTGCCAACTAGAAGAAAAGTATCACTTCTCAAGTGACGAAGGCAAATCATCTTTACTGCGGATGCAAGATTGGAGACCAAGACAAGCCTTGGGGCCCGCATATATGGTGTGCTACTTGTGACACACAGCTTTCACAGTGGTTGATTGGCAAAAGACCATCAGTGCTGTGTGCAGCCCCCTTGGTGTGGAGAGAGCCAAACAACCACACAAATGTCTGTTACTTCTTCTTCGTTCCTTCTCTTTCTGCCGGATTGACTAAGCAAGAGAAGTCGAGAATAGTCTACCCAACATTCCGTCTGTATTGATACCAGTTCCACATGGTGAGGGACTACCTACTTCAGAACCTCCAGCAGAATATTCTCCTGATTCAGCTGAATAGGACGAGGGTGAGCTGACCTGTTCTTCTCCTGATCACGTGTAGTGATCCAGATTTTCACTGTGGTGCATCATCAACCCCCTCACAGAATAACACAGGAAGAAGTAAATAATAATAATAATAATAATTATAATAATAATAATAATACTAATAATAATAATAATAATAATAATTTGTATAGCGCATATTGACACTCATAGAGAGCATGCTCTTAGCGCTTAAAACAAGGAAGAGACATGGACTACATGGATAGAACACGAGGGACGGAAGAATAAGCGACAGTACTGACGACAAATAGAAAACAAAGATAGAAAACTCAAAAGGCACCAAGTAACAGGAACATTTTGATTCTGCAGAAGAAGATGGGTAGAGAAGTAGCAAGAGCGGATGGGGGGGGGGTAAAAAGGACGAGCATTGTGTGGACTGTGTTAGAAGTAATGACAACTAAATGACATGGTTCGTGATTTGGACTTTTCCAAGAACAAGGACGAATTGCTAGCTTCAAGATAATGACGAATGAGAATGTAGTCTTCTAGAAGAAGATGTCACAATTAATTTATATCGAAAGCGCCACCAGTGAATGACTTAGAAATGACTCATGACCCACAAGAATGGAGCTTATTTGTAGACTCTTTGAAACTGAGTCTTATTAAGGCTGTGCTTTTGCACAATGGCAACCGTCTTCCATGTATTCCAGTAGCTCATGCTATCCACATGGGAGAGACGTGCGATACCTTAAAGCAGCTACTGAATTCCATTGAGTACAACAAGTACAGCTGGCACCTCTGTGGTGATTTGAAGGTAGTTGCCTTTTTATCGGGACTGCAGCAGGCATATTACAAAATGTGAGTGGGATAGCCAAGCAAAGGGAACTGCAGTACTTGCGGAAGGAATGGACTCGCAGACAAACTGCAGCAGTTGGAGAGAAGAATATCCAGCACCCAGCTCTGGTCGAGGCTCACAAAATCCCGCTACCACCCCTTCACATCAAACTAGGTGTGATGAAGAACTTCCTGAGAGCCATGGAGCGGACTTCACCAGCTATGCGATCCCTGCATGAAACATTCCCTCGACTCAGTCGGGCAAATATTAAAGAGAGAGTTTTGTGGGTCCTCAGATTGGAGAGCTCTTCAAAGATGACCAGTTCAACAACTTGCTGCAGGGTGATGCAAAACAAGCATGGGATGCTTTCCGCCTAGTCTCTACAAACTTTTAGGGCTGAAAACTACAAGGAACTAGTAGAAGACATGCTGATGTAGTATCACAATCTTTGCTGCAATGTTCCTCTAAACATCCACTATCTTCATTCCGATCTGGATTTCTTTCCTGACAACTTTGATGTGGTTAGTGATGAACATGGCGAGCGTTTTCATCAAGATATCGCAACAATGGAAAAAAGATAGCAGGGAAAATTGTCCGTCACCATGCTGGGTGACTAGTGCTGGACACTCCCCACAGATGCTCCCGAACTGCTGTACAATAGACAGACATAGAAATCTAAAAAGTAGACTATGACTGGATTGTTTACAGGTGTTAACCAAAGGTCAGTTACTATGAGCATGCATTTCGTGATGAACACAATAACTATTTCAGATTACAAAAAAACTAGAGCCAATTTTTCATTTTGATTGTCATATTCGTGTTGAGCACATAAAACTGGTAAGAAGTGACTAATTTTATTTCAGTAACATGACTTATGTAAACATTTTGTTGACCTTTTTGGTACACATAATCAGGGGCATGGTGATGTTTCTTGCGTATGAGTCTGGTTAACCATCACCGCCTGATCGTGTAGCCTGATGTCACATTCACGTCGGAGTCACATCTAACACCAGGTATATATGAATAAGGAAGCAAGCAAGGCCTGACAAGGTTGGCTGTGACACTGGACGACTCCTGAGGACCAGTACGTGGGACGAAGCTGGTACTTGTGGAGAGGGAAGCAAATACAACAGACAAACCACAGTCAGCACCAGACGGACTACCTTCCTGCACAAGGATGGAGGTTCCAAACACCGATATCAAATTATTGGACAGATCCTGTCAGTGTTCTTACGATCTTGTTAAAACTATTGTTTGTCATATCATATAACCAGCAAGGAACATGACTAGACTGACACCATCCTTCTCAGTTTTACCATCAGGACTAAAACACAGAAAGGGGAATAAACATCGTTGGCTGTTTATAAAAATCTAAGTAATGGCAGGACATTTGAACACTGAGACAGAATCACCTGACGAAATGTAAGATGGGGGTAAGTCAGCTTCAAGCAGAGCCAGCCAGGGTCTGTCCATTCTTCTCGATCAGTGTTTCCTCTACATGTTTCAGAGATCATTTACTCTGTGGTGCATGACAGCTAATTACTAGAAGGTAGAGCTCCAGATGGCGCTGATTTGCTGTGTATAAATATAAACTGAGTCTATTAGAGTGTTTAAAGAACTGTTTGTCCAATGGTCGCACTGATTCTTTAGAAAAACAATGTAGACAATTATTTATGCCTGTGTTTGCCGATGTTCGTGTTTGTCTGCGTGTTATGTGGGTGCGTGTGTTAGTATTGCACTCACGTGAGCTTGATGGTCCTGCTCGTGTCTTGCCATTTTAAAATTTGATGAATATTTCATTTCTGGAGACCAATACTCAACCACTGCACATGATGCAACTAGCACGACACTGACATTTACAAAATCAACATGTGTTTTTAAAAACAGAAAGTAATTTCTTCACTCATTGATTAATCTGATAAATTCAATTTTGATATATTGCATGTTTTGTTAAAAAAACCGCCTTATTTTCCCGCACAAGCCAATTTCCGACTAAACCAATAAGAGTATTTTAGTTGGGCAAAGGTAGAAATATTTTCTGAGTTCCTTTATAAACTATCGAGAGCCATTCTTTCGAAAACTCTTAAAAGAAAACCCTGTTGGCAGTGTTTGCTGTCAGTTTGACATGACAGACTACACCAACGTTTCTCTACACGACACCACACACCAGACAACAGTCGCCGCTGTGCCACTCACCAGGACTAATGACGTCATTGGCAGTGAGACGCGGCGGTTGCTGGAGACGGTGTTGGGCGCCGGTGTGACGTCACTGATATGTGTGCTCAGCGTCCCCGGAAATGTCGTCAACAGCGCAGTGTTCTGGCGCCAGGGGCTGACAACAAACATGAACGTGTGTCTGTTGAGTCTCGCCCTCGTCAACTGTCTCTACATGTGCTCTACGTTTGTAGTGCACTGTGTGAGTTTCTTCATCAGTTGCTATAGTGAGTCACTAGGTGGCGAATACTCGTCTAAAGGATTTGCCTATTTTCGAGGTGTGTTATATGCTTGTAGGGCCACGTCACACTGTATCACCATGGTGATCGCGGTAGAGCGATGCGTGTGTGTGGTTTATCCGCTGCAGGCCCGTAGTCTCCATCACACCTGGCGCACAGGTGTTCTCATGTTCTCTATTTTCATTGTGTTGAACGGTGCTTATCTTCTGTTGCCATTGTCCTACCAAGTCGTTCAAAAGAAAAGAAAAAATGAAGACTGGAACTGGATTGTTGTCGGCACACAGTTTTTTCTAGAAAATGATGTTTTAGTTTTAACTGTAATCTTCATCGTGTTAGAATCAATCTTACCAGTTGCCGCTCTCATTACGGTGAGCATCTCGACTGCCATTACAGTTACTCACCTGAAGGCAGCCATGAGGTGGCGATATTCCAGGTGTTATAGAGACGACTACAGACAACACCTAGTGTTGAGCAAGATGCTGGTGATGGTCTCATGCGCTTACATCATCACCGTCACGCCACTGGTCGCCCGCCAGATTAGCTTTTTGTTTCTTCCAGGATGTTTGTTTGTCAACACTTGTCCTCAAATCTTTTCATCCTTGGGTTCTGTTGTGTATGCGATCTTTAACATCAACAGTTGTGTTAACACTTTTATTTATTACAGTCACTCGTCACGTTTTCGACAGGAACTTCGCTGTATCTTCTGTCATGTAGACAAAAGTTCATTGAAATGACTTTACAAGATCAACCAGTAACAACAACTGTCAATATTCACACAATATTTCATGCTGTGCGAACCTTGAACTATCGGTCACTTATTTATGTGATTGGCTCCCCCATCTTACCTGATCCACTGAAGGTTCCCGAGACACTTTCTGTAGTTTGCTTCTCAGGGAGACAATGTAGTGTATTATGAATTATGCATTTTGAATATTCTTTTACTATTGTTTGTGCTGTTACTGGAAATACGGAAAGCATTAAAATATGCAACTAGAAATACCTTAAACGTTAATTCGACTAATTTTTATGTTTGGTTACTGG
Organism: Marisa cornuarietis; assembly: GCA_004794655.1. NCBI lineage: Eukaryota > Metazoa > Mollusca > Gastropoda > Architaenioglossa > Ampullariidae > Marisa > Marisa cornuarietis. Next base: position 234,997 of record SMMW01000638.1, on the reverse strand, counting down.
GAAGACAATGAAACAATCCTTATTTTGTAATTAGAAAGTTTCTATCAAGAGAACTACGCATAACTGGTAATATTTTGTCTGGTTTACTACTTTCTTCTCGTCTAGCGAACATCTTAAACTAAACAGGTCTCGGGTTAGAAAATATTGGTTTCTAAAAATGTGCATTTAATGACTGTCAGCATATTGAGCATTAAACTTAAACCCTAGAATCATAACTACTATAATTCTCTTTCCTTCTGATTGGCAAGGATGATTTAAAGATGGATAGAGAGAGCAGTGGCTTTTCTCACCCATGGTAAGCAGGTCTGGTGAGCTAAGTTCTAAGCAACATCAGAGAAGTGATTGACTTGCTATAACATGTTGCGATTTCTCTATCTGTCAATGTTTACTTTTGTTTTCCAGTGTGCTGGATGTCAGGGAGTTTTAACTCTTAGACTACTTTTTTCACACAGACACACCGACTATTTTTAACTCCTATTGTCACGATGATGAAATGATGATCGATGTAAGCTAATGAAGATTTCACTGACTAATGAGTCAGCTTGTGGTGTGTTATTACAGGACACTGACTGTCTTTCTCTCTTGTTTCGCTCGCATGTTCCACTTCACGCGGCAAAACTCTGCAAATTTCTTGCCAACGACTGATTAAAGAACAAAAAGTCGGGATTATTTTGCTTTAAACTTGATTCTCAAATAACCAGTTTAGAAGACTGGAAGGATATGTATGGGTATCGTGATCGCAAATGTCTGGGTAGAAACAAAACCCCAACAATGTCTCTCTTCTTTCTGCGTTGCATTCCCCACACAGCATCTCATCTGATTTTCTCTGATGTATGCTATCAGACTTCACCTACATTTCCTTCACCCACAAACATCGTCAGGAGCGATGAAGACATCGTATCGGCTGATGATGATATCATATCATTAACCTGTGATTTTAAAGATGTAGCCAGAGAGCTCACGAATGTTCATCGATAAGCACGTACATTTCTTAATCAGGTGCCAACTTCATTTCAACACACGATCTACTCACGAGCATTATCCTGACATCTACACAAAAGATTGTACCTTTGAGGATGTGTCTAGTCGTTATATTGCAGTGGTCGAGATGGCTCTTCGTTCTTTGTTCGTCTATCGAGGGCCGATGATGACCATGACCACGCGAAAAAAGGGGAAGGAGATAATGGTGGTGGTGATTGGGTCGGAGGTGGCTGGTGAGTCCAATGTGGCCCCTGAATAGTCTCCTACATGTGGGGCAGGCGTGTGAAGATTTGGGGTCGGCAGGGAGGACATTTTGGTCTTTCTTGCTGCCGTCTCTCTTCTGCTGCCGTGACATGTCTGGCCTCAGCTACACAGGCTCCCTGGGTGAGGGCGCTGCACCAGGATAGACGGTCGAGTGTGAGGGCCTCCCAGCTGGCAGCATTGATGCCAAGGTCTATGAGGGTGGCTTTGAGGCTGTCCTTGTATCGCTTTTTCTGTCCCCAGCTGCGCACTTTCCCTTGCACAGCTCGCCATAGAACCGCTGCTTTGGCAAACGACTGTGGGGCATACAGACAACATGTCCGGCCCATCTGCCGGTGATTTCAGCAGAAGTGTGTCGGGGATCCTATCTTGCCATCCGATATGTACCAGGCGGTGGAGGCAGCTTCTATGGAACTGGTTGACCTGGTTGGCGTGTCTGGTGTAGATGGTGCAGGTCTCACTGGCGTAGAGTAGGGGGGGGGAGAACTACTGCAGTGTAGACTTTTAGCTTGGTGGTGAGTTTGAGACCACTTCGCTTCCAGACGTTTCTGAGCAACCTGCCATAGGCAGCACTCGCTTTAGCGATTGTGTTGTTGACCTCTGCATCGATGTTGGCTGAGTTTGAGAGTGTGCTATCCAAGATTATACCGTTAACGACCCGTCAAGTCGTTATATTGCAGTGGTCGAGATGGCTCACACATAATAAATGATCTGCTTTCACTGAAACAGTACTGAAACTGTATCGCGTGCCGCTTTTAGTATCTTTCTGTTTTACTGTTTTTACAATAAATTGATTATAAGACCTAGTTAGTTAAATAAGGAATTATTATGTGCAACGGATTTGTAAATTTAAAAAAAAATTGAAAAGATGTTGCGTGCAAGCTCTCAGAAGTAGTGAGTTGTTCCCAAAGCATGCCAACAGAAGTCTGGCTGTAGACTGTGTCTTGTCACACACAACAGTATTGCCGCCTTGCTATACACACACAGAGGTTGGCTGTCAAACACATTCGCGTACTTAACACATAGCAGCGGCTGGAGTCTTTCAACCTGGTGCTAAACATATGCAGCAGATATTGTGTTTGTGTGTGTGTGCCCGCCTGCTCCCGTTTGTTTAATAACACACACACACACACACACTCTCTCTCTCTCTCTTAAAGTTACACAGTTTTGCTTGATATTTTTGATTCTTAGTAAAAGGAGGTGTGCATTAATAGTTAAGTCTGTGTGTGTGTGCGCGCGCGCGTGCGTGTGTTATCAATTTTAGATATTTTTCTATGGTGTCTATAGATGTGGTGGATGTAATTGTATGTGTAGTGCTGACTGTGTTTGTGTTGGTTAGTGTCTATAGCAAGTCTATCAAGTGTTGTAAAAGGACTTTGACAAGTTCTTCAAACCCTTGGTGCAGAAAGTCTCTTATTGGACGAAAGTTTCAATGAATCTGTGTGTGTGTCTCTCTCTCTCTCTCTTATCCTGGATTGTTTTTGTTCTACTTGGTAAGTCAGGAGGGTGTATTAGTGGGGGAGCTGTTGTGGGTAAATTTTGTGGTTCGGGAAAAGGGTAGTGTAAGATTGTGTAAGATATTGTAAGATAGTGAAGGGGTATTGTAAGGATAGTTTAAAATAGTGTAAGATATTGTAAAATAGTGTAAATTAGTGTCAGATATGTTAACGATAGTTTAAAATAGTGTACGATAGTGTAAGATACTTTAAGGATATTGTAAGTTTTACGATGCCATATAAGATTGGAACAAATCAACTAACTTTTGTTTTGATGGCCAATGGCTGGGAGATCTTTTCCCTTCAAAGATGTAGTCATCCTGTTGATTCTAGTGATATGGTGTTGATAGAATAATGGTGTAGGAGTAGGGTCTTGTGTGCGTGAGTGTGTTTGTGTTTGTGTGTGTGTGTGTTTGTGTTTGTGTGTGTGTGTTTGTGTGTGTGTGTGTGCACGTGTGTGAGTAGGTATATGCACAAATGCTGTATTTTGAATGTATGTACATGACACTGTGACAAAAGCTCACCTCTGGCATACACTCGGACCAGATTCCTTACAACATCTTTATTTCTGCTTTTTTGAACCTGAAACTACGTCAATGTATGATAAAGGTTTCATGAGACACATAAGATATACTGGCTTTCTGTGTGTTGTTTTTTTTGTATGTTTTATGTGTTTGAAAGCGTGAAAAGGGTAGCTGCCAAAGAAACAAAATTGGCGGTCGAGGGTGGATCACTTTTGACATCTATTGTATTCACACTAAGCAGTTTCGAACATTCGTGGTGCACTGAAACTTCAACAAAAAAAATTTATACAATTACCACACACAAAAATGTGTCAACATATTCTTGCAAAACTTTCATGGGATCTGGTCATACTGATGGGCGTAATCGTACTTTGTCTCTAAATCGCAGAAACTTTGATCACCAAGATAATTGCTTTTGTCCAGTAGACGACGGAAGGTGTCTGCACAAACTGCTCGTCTGACCGACAATGTTTGGAACTATCTGCTAAAAATCTCAGAAACGCAAACAGATTCATAGCGAGATATACATTTTGCTTGAAACTGAGACTGTCCAATCGTGACGACCGTAAGATTTCACTGACACTCTGTCACGTGTCAACTTTTTACTCGCATAAGAACGAGATGAGCAATTGTCTTCTTAACTACATTTATGGACACGTCATGCCACATACTGTCAACAAATATAGCAGAAAAAAACAAGGTAACGAAATTAATTTTACGACACATGTTCCATTTAGGGTTGACTATGAAGAATAAATTGCTAGATTCTTATCACCATTGTTCTGTGTCCGCTGCAGACAATGTGTTATCACCACAGGCATCCGAAGATGAATGTAAGTGGCTCACCGTACCCTGCGCCGCTCTTGGCAGTTCTGGAGCCAGACATCAAGAAACCTGCAAATACCTGCTCTTCCTCTCCCTCCTCCAGTCCACTTATCAGCGGACACCGAAGCCTGCGTTGCGCTTAATACAAAAAACATCAGCCGTGGGTGTGGTGTTTGTCACAATGATGTCCGTCGTGCTGCTTGAAAAGTCACGTGTTTTCCAGAAGTCTATTTATAACATTTGTTCAAAAGCTTTACTGAGCGCACGTACATCGTGACCCCAGCCACCTTGTTCTTACTTGAGTTTTCCACGTGCACTTGTTGGACCTCCGTGTGTTTTGCTTCACTGTGTGTGTGTGTGTGCTTGTTTGTGTGCACCCATGTACGTGTAATGTGTGAAAGGCACTGTACACCCGTTGTATGGGTATGTCTTTATTTTAAAGTAACTTACAAATTTATCTGATATGTATTTTAATTAAATACATAAGATAAAGCTGCTGAAGATCAGTTTAGACTTATTTCTTTTAAACATTTATTTTCTAAAAAAATTTCTCAGTTCGTTAAATGTTCGTTGTAAATTATTTGTTTTTTCTGCTGTTACAAAAATCTCATTTTTTACGAGGTGTGTCTTTAGTGAAGAAAAAATAACAGCAATTTATGATGTTCTCGGACAGAAATGTTATTTTAAATTGAAAAATTCTTCCGATAATACAAAAATTACTGTAGTTATGAACAAACATCATTCTGTGAGGCTCAATAAAAGGCGATGCCAGTCATACCTGGAATAATTCTTAACGAGTGGGCGGTCTCACGATTATTTTCGTAGTTATTCTCCATAACAAACATTATGAAGATTTCTCTAGGAGACGAGACAAGCAGAGAAACAACATCAAGTCTGTCACACACCACCACTGATGGCGTCGTCAACAATGTAGTGTTGGAGCTGGTGGAGGCCGTGTGCTACGCCGGTGTGATGTCAGTGGTGTGTGTCATCAGCGCCACAACCAACGTCCTCAACTGTCTGGTCTTCTGGCGACAGGGGCTACAGGAGCGCATGAACCTCAGTCTCTTCTGTCTGGCGCTAGTCGACTGCTTCTATGTCACCTGCTCTTTCGCATTGAACAGCATCAATGTATTTATTCGTTTTAATGGTGAAGATCTTAGTGAAGAGTACTCAGCTAAAGTGTTCGTATATCTACGAGGTGCCATCTATGGATTCAGAACAACATCCCAGTTCATCACCATGGTGATCGCGGTAGAGCGATGCTTGTGTGTGGTTTACCCTCTCCAGGCCGTTAGTCTTCTGAAGACTCGCACCATGGGGACGATCGTGTTCTGCTCTTTTATTCTGTTTCAAGGCAGCTATCTTCTGCTGCCATTTTCATACCATGTAAAAGACACAATAGGGCAAGGTGGGACAACTCACTGGAACGTTGTCCTTACACAGTTCTTTGTAGACAACGAGGTTTTGATTTTAGCTTTAGTCTACACCTTCCTGGAAACAGTGGTACCTGTCATTATCCTCCTCACGATATGTGTCTCTGCTATCATTACAGTTGTGCGCCTTAAAGCTGCTCTGTTGTGGCGAGAAAGAACAAGCTCTAGTGACACTCAAAGCCAGCAGGTGGCGCTGACCAAGATGCTTGTCATTGTCTCAGTCATTTACATAATCACTGTCTCGCCATTAACTGCCCGACAGGCCTGCTTCTGGCTTCTTAGGGGATGTTTGTTTGACGGTTCGTGTTATCAACTGTTTGCAATCGTGGGCGCTGTTGTGTACACAGTCTCTTGTGTCAACAGTTGTGTCCACACTGTCATCTACTATCGCCGCTCATCACGTTTTCGACAACAACTCCGCACGATCTTCTGTGACGTCAGCAAGTAGCACCGTTGGTGACATTGAATTGAGTGCGTTTCATGGTCTTATTGATTCAAACTTGGAAACCAAGATCTCAATACTGTAAAAAAAAATAATACTGCTGAAACTGTCAGTTTTCATGGAAACTACAAGAAGTTGGTCATGACATAAGCTTACTCGGTATTGTAGATGGACTAAAGACACAAAACGATTGCATTCCTCACTCTGGCTAACACTCCAACACTAGCGCGAATCAGTTCCTTCGTCTTTAGGGTTCCAGGGACAAGGACATTTTTCTGCTAAAATTCTATCTCTCGTTCGTCGGGTATTTAATCTGATGTGATAATCCGCGTAGTGTTGTTTTCCCATCTACTACACACCCGCACTTAGCCGACCTTGGAATCCACAAAAGACTGCTTTTTCCAAGATAAAAGTACGTTTTCTCTGGTGTGTTGTTCAGCTCCATGGATCTTCATGTATGCTTTGCTATGTCAGTATTATTTCCTCCTTATTAGGATCACACCGAGCAGTAATGTCTGTTTTTAGAATTATTGATGACACTCACTTCTAGCTCATTCCACTGAACCTTTGTGGCATCTTATCCGACATTAGTAAGAATCATGTTTGGTGCGTTTGGAAGCCTGACATCAACCAATCATGTGAACCGTTAATTCAAATACTTTACAGGTCGAAACATTCCAGTGACCTAAAAAAAACCCCATCAATTTTCTTAAACTATATTAATTCAGTCCCTGATTTTTTTATTTATATCCTTTTATTTCGATGTTACAAAGTAGTTTGAATACAGGTCTGTGATATTATTTAGCTATGTTTAGAAAAGTATCTTCAGCATCAGCAGGACCTTTTCCACAGTCTTCATTTAACTTTAAAAAGGCATTTGACAGAGTCTAGCAAGAGAGGTTAAAGCATGTGATGCGAACATTAAACATCGAAGAAGGCCTCGTCCAAGTCGTTGCTCTGTATAATTATTTAGCAAGTACAGTACTGCTGAACAACCAAATAGGAGCTTACTTTCGCACCACAGTAGGGGTACGTCAAGGATGTCCCCATATCACCCTTGCTGTTTAATTCTTGGAGACCATCATGCTCGAAGCTCTTCACGACCATTATACTTCCACTTCAATCGGTGGAAGACCAATCATCAACCTCCGCTTTGCAGATGACATAGATCTGTTAGCAGGTACAAACAAAGAACTGCAAGACCTCACCAGCAGACTGACAGACACCTCGAATGCATATGGAATGGAGACCAGCACTGAAGAGATAAATTATAATCAATGGCAACGGTAAAGGAAAGACCTATATGAACGGAGTACAGCTCGAAGATGTACAGAGTGCACGCTTGGGTACGCTCGTGTGTGTTTGCATAAGTGTGAGTGTGCACGAGCGTGTATTAAGGCAATGCTTGAAAAAAGACTTCGAAGTGACTAATGAGATTTTTTTAAAATTTAGAAATACACTCTAAAAATGTATTGAAAATACCTTTAGGTTCACGTTTTTCAAAAAACAATCCGCAGGTAAGTCAAATTAATTTCTATACCAACTAAAAAAATTACGAAATGTTTATGAAACAGGTTTTTTCAGTCCTGTATTGTGTGATGCTAGGCCACAAGAGGTGCCGGCTTTTTGTAAGTAGTTTGAAATAAAAGCCTGGTGTAGAACTTGTCAGTTAGTTTGTTATTATTGACAACTTGACGAATATTTCTGTCAGCGAAAAGAGTGGATCACCGGTCGGCAGTCCATCCGTCTACTCTACTGGTGATGCCATGAGTAGTGAGACCCAGCAGTTGGTGGAGACTGTTTCTCTACGATAGTTTGTGACATGGTTTTCCGGGCATCCTGGAGGTTGGTCGACAGAGGAAGAACTTACTGGCAAACGTGAAAGAGTGAACTTGTCATCACAAGTCCAACCTGCTCACTATTAGTAACTAAAGTTGCCAACCTTGACAGTTGTATCTAACCAGGCGCCTGACCAAATGTACTGGTGGACCAGCTTTACTTGTCTGCCAGTGGCTGTCAAGGGATGTCTGATGATGGTCAAGTTAGAAAACGACTGAGAAGATCTTGTTTGTGGCCAGACAGTCATGAAGATACACACTGGCAAGATTGTAACAGGGTGCACCTTGAATACCTCAGTCATTACTAAGACTAAAAGACATCAGTGTGAGGGTGTTGTAATAATTAATTTTACTGGATTCTTACTCACTTAAATGCCAGTTCCAGAGGACACGACGAACTCTTTCTGACCAACATCCAGCTTTACAGTGAGCTCAGAAACTTTCTACACAAAATTGCCTGTTAAAGGAAGGAACTGCTGTATCTTCTATAAGAGTACATTATCTACAGACACCTCAAACTGTATTGCTGCATGGCGATAATCAAGTTATCTATTGCAGAAAGTGAGCCGGTAAAACAGCCAGGGAACAAACGAAGTCGGGTAAACCTCGATGTTAAATGTAATTGAAATTCTTAGAATGTAATTAAGATGTGATTAAACTTATCTAAACGCGATGTTAGATGTACCCGTCTCCGTGCACGGTCTGCATGTCTTGTCTTCCTTTTTTTTCCCGCATCTTTTGCTTTGGTACTTGACATCCGAACCTCTTAAATTTCTTGATGTTATTTGCCATTCCACTGCTTTGCGGTTTTTGCTATGATAAACAGGCAGGTGTTTTATTAATCTTTTATTCTTTAATACACACACACACACACACACACACACACACACACACACACATATATATATATATATATACAGACACTCAAACACAAACACACTCACACACACACACACACTCTGTTAATTCCTGTAAGTCCTCGTCTTCAGTAATAGCGTAACAAATAAGATTGTTTTGTTTTTTGGAAGATCCTGTGTAAAAAACACATTATAAATTGTTTATTTGACATTTGTGTTGTTTGTAACTTTCAGGAACCAGACACACATTAGTTTTTCTATGGCAGACACCAGTCTCAGCCCGGACGTGATACATTTAATAAAAAGTGCCGAGGTCTTTCTGTCCCAAGGCGTAATAATGTCAGTGATCCACAGAAGACACCTACACCCTCCTCTACTCTTACTGTTGGCTGTCAGCTCATACAAGACTTGCTATTCACTGCATGCTGCCTGTGTATGACCACTGAATGTAGCTGTACACTTTCTCACAACACACTGCAGTCAAATATGTGTGAAAGACATTGATATTGAAGTCAGGAATGTTTGTAAAAAACGATTGATAACGGAATTAAATGAATATTTGCATCTTCATCTCCATCAGTTAAATAACCTCCAACATGAGACAGCTATAAGGGCATTCAGTTCTTAGACACAAACACTGGCACTCTAGCAAAAACAGGAAATCTGAGAGACACAAAGATTTTGAAAACCATGCACACTCAGTTTGTGCCTACAGTGTCGCCACCTCTATAATAACAGCAATAATAACTACATTAAAGTGCTGACAGATGAAAACTGGTTCTCCTTACAGTTTTTTTAATAAAAATGTGTTATTAGTTATGCTTGAGACCATAATACAAGCATGCCGGTAAACAAGTGTTCATGCCTGCTCTCCAAATAAGTGAGAGATATGTTGTCCTGCTCAGTCGATCATGAAACCATTGACATACCGCACACACCTAGCAGCTTACCTGCTCACACCTGTCTCTAATACAGTCAATTCTTACAACTGAGCTGTAAGTGTGTCAGTGTGTCAGTCCGTCTTGAGCTTTGCAGGATCAGTCACGTGACCCTTCCTGTTAGCTTCGGCCTCAAAATGTCTGATGACTGCTTTTGTGTTACCCGCCTGCATCTCCCTAACCACCTACTGCCCAACCCTAAGGGACTTTAATAATGCCGCTACTATTGTCTTCCTTGGGAGAAAAGCGAGACACGTGTACAACTTACTTGAGACACGTGTACAACTTACTTCAGACACGTGTACAAATTACTTCAGACACGTGTACAACTTACTTGAGACACGTGTACAACTTACTTCAGACACGTGTACGACTTACTTCAGACACGTGTACAAATTACTTGAGACACGTGTACAACTTACTTCAGACACGTGTACAACTTACTTCAGACTCGTGTACAACTCATGAGCCAGTAATTAAGAAGAATGGCGCACGTATCCACTGCTGTGTAATGTTGTCTTACAGAAGAATGTTGTCCAAAACATGTATATATCTACATCTTCTTGTACTGAAAAATATTAATGATTGTGTTAGCTCGGCTACGCCCTTACTACCTGCACCCAAAGGTGTTTTTTTTATTGGCTAGACGTTTACTTCAGGAGGAGGACTGGCAGCACCCATTAGTTGCAATACTTGCTGCCCATTCAATTTTCAGAAATAAACAGGTACGGTGAGTATTTTTATTTATTTAGTAATAACACGTATGTGTGCACGCGGAAGCATAATTGTGTGTCTGTGAGCTTTAATAAGTATATCGGAACTTTGGGTGTGTCTGGGAATGTGTATTCACGTGCTGCAGTTTTATCGGTTTTTGTAGTGCATTTATCTATTTACATGACATTTTTGTTCTATGTGAATTTTTAATATCAAGTTTTTTTGAAATAAATATATTTTATATTCACTCTTTTTTTTAGCTTATAACTTTTTTAACTGAACTAATAAAGCAGTTAAGTAATAAGGTTGTCAAAAGGTATATTAAGCTCAACAGCAAGATCCTTCAATAGCTTCCCCTGTAAGATCCTCCGGTCAGTTATGATGGGCTGTTGGCCATGGCGACCTCTATGAACATATCTGTGTATGGGGTATCTGTGTCTGGGGTGTCAGACCCATCACTCGCCGACCCCTCCCCTAGGGGTCCTGGTGACATCATCAGCAAGGCGGGACGACAGTTAGTGGAGTCGGTGTGTTTCGCTGGTCTGACGTCACTGATCTGTGTGGTCAGTGTCCCCGCCAACGTCATCAACTGCCTGGTGTTCTGGCGCCAGGGCCTCCGTGAACGCATGAACGTGTGTCTGTTCAGTCTGGCTCTCGTCGACTGCCTTTACCTGACGTGTGTATTCACAGTCTACTCTCTCGCTGTCTTCTTCAGATTTTATGACGAAATTCTCAGTCAAGAGTATTCTTCCAAAGTGTTCGTATATTTCGGAGGTGTTGTGTACGGGTTTCGAACTCTGTCCCACTGTATCACCATGGCGATTGCGTTAGAGAGATGCGTGTGTGTGGTTTATCCTCTGCAGGCTGCTGGCCTTCTGCAGGTTCGCTCCATAGGCATCCTTGTACTTTCTTGTTTTCTTCTCTTCCATGGCTGCTACCTTCTTCTGCCATTTTCCTACCAAGTCGTCAAAATAAGTGTAAATGAAACAGTGGAATGGAAATTTTTTCCCACACCTTTCTTTGAAAACAATCGACTGATTGTTTATACGTTAATATACACTGTGTTAGGAACTGTAATTCCTATTGTCACCCTCCTGACAGTATGTGTCACCACTTTTATCACAGTTGTCAAGCTGAGAGCCGCCATGGTGTGGCGAGAGAGGACGAGCCTGATGACTAATGAAAGTCACAGTCAGCAGGTGGCGCTAACCAAGATGTTGGTGATTATCTCGTGTGTTTACATGATTACCGTGACTCCACTGGTTGCGTGGCAAACTAGTTTCTGGTTTGTTGGGACATGCCTGTCTACCGGAACCTGTTACGACCTGTTTATGGCACTAAGTGCAGTTGTCTTCACCATCTCCTACCTCAACAGCTGCGTTCACATCGTCATCTACTACAGCCGCTCGTCACGCTTTAAGGCGGCCCTCGTCAGTCTCTTCTGTGATGATAGAGGAAAGGCTCCAGCCTCGTGAAGTTAGTAGACATGACATCAAACAGTGCAAGATGTTATTCTCTCGCAAATGTTAAATTGTTCTTACCATCGTCTACCTGTAAGTCTTAATGAAACTTACTGAAATATTTGATTTTTGTTTGTTTAGATATCGTTTTAGCCTGTTGCACATTCTTCCGCGCATTCTCAGAAAGATTGACTTTTAAAAAAATATAAAATGTCTGTACAAAATATGTTCATATGTTAACATCTTCATTCATCACGGAAGTTTAGGATTAGACAGGAGGTATGGTTGTTAAAATTTAATTACAAATGGACAGATTGTGCACCGTTACCTGTCATGGTAAGGTGAAACGAATCTTATTACGCGAAAGAAGTCACCAAAACATTGTATAAAATTCAGATTTATATATATATCAACAACCATACATTAACTAAACCGGCTCGTCACATCGGCAATGCAGTCCACTTAGACTTCTATCTTGTCATTGCGCTGCTACTGCACTCGCACGAGTTCCTAAGTTCTTTCTCAACCAAGGGTCAGTCAAGGCTATCAAGGGACACACACACACAACACCAACACCAACACCATCACCACCACCAACACCACCACCACTTCCACCACCAACACCACCACCACTTCCACTACCAAGAAAGGGAGTCATTTGTAACATCGATACTTGCAGAGACTTACTGTAGGACAGGCAAGTAGGAAGTTTAAATGATATCGTGGATTCATATAGCATCCTTCGTAAAAAAAGGAAAATCCGTGACTTGACGGTTACAGGTAAGTAGGGTGATACTCGCTTACTTAGAGGCCAGCTGTAGTTATTGAGGTGCCTACTTACTTTCCCTAGCTACCTTACATTTCCCAAACATTACGGATTCCACTAGCCACTTCATAGCCCTGTCAAGTACACTGCGCCACACGGGTATCGAACCAGTCAATCCAGCCTTTTGTGATCGGGCACCTTTACACTAACTACAAGACCATCTGCTCTCCATTTCACAGTATTGTACCAACAGGGAGGAGCGCATATCGTGCGTCGTTGGTAAAATCAGCTACGGGCTGGTTGGAGGATATTAATTCCCGCGGATAATCCTAGCTGGTGAGCTGCTACTGACAGAACTCGGTGATGAGCTGATCCGGGCAGACCTGGCTGGTGAGCTGATCGTTTTTCACGCAGGTAGACGTGGTCTATAATAATCATTAGCTTCCATCTTATGAGACTGAAGATCGCTTTGTGAAAGAGGGTCTGCTATGGAATATAGTAGGAAGGTTATACAATCCATTGACTACCTAACAATCACTGTATCTGCACTCGTCACTGTCATTATCGGGTATTGTCACGACCAGTCCTAGTCAGCCTCAGCATTTGACTAGCCATGTGTCAAATAGACTAAGAGGTGGAGGGCTGTACTAGTCAAAGATAAACACACCCTCTAGAGCTGAGCAACTTGAGAAAGTCGGCAATCCAGGAAACTATTTACTGGCGAGTATTCAAGGGTCGAACTTTGACCTGAAGAGACGATGGCGCCACGCCTATGGAGTTGACCTGAATAATGTCGTCAACTCTATCTTGACTTTATTTTTCTCTTTTCTGGAAACAATAGAAGATGATTTTATACAAATGAATTAAAAGATGAAAGTTTTGACTCAACGATCCCCTTATTCAGCCTTATAAGCACAGGCAGTGAAATTTTAAATGAATGTTCTCATCAGTAGCACATCGATAAAAACTCAAACTGTGTCAAATGCGACCACAGTACTGTGCACTTACACGAATTGCACGAGGCACAATTTTCTACTACGGGCAGGACTATAGGCAACTTTCGGATGACCTCCAGTGGCTTGAGCTGCGTACCGCGGGTGGCAGGTCTCTGTATGTACGTGTGTCTGGAAATGTCACTGTGTGACGCCTACCCTTCCCACTAGGCTGGTCTTCAGTCAAGCGAAGCCACCATCGGTGACCCCTTGGACCAAGAGAGAGGACTACGGAGGGAGCCTTGTTGCCCCGTGCGACTTCCCGCGTCAGTGGACATCCTCTTATGTATCGCAGCCCATCGATTGCCGCCGACTTCGTGTGATCTTGCTTTCCTGGGTGACCTCAGCCTGCACCCTCCCACCCGATGTTACGAGCACATGAGACGAGGGTTTCGTCTAGCATGTAGTCAAGAGCATTAAACTTTTCATAGTCACAGTATTGTAAAACGATGAGCGCGACTTTGCAGTGGTTTGTTCGTCTTTTTGTACACCTGTCCCCAGTGTCCAGGTTCTAGAGAAAGGCAGTGCGGGATATAAGTGGCGGATGGACAAGTTCCACGACATCAATTAAGAGGTCAATGGCGATTATAAGATTAGAAACAAACAGAAATCGTCAATGACCCAGAGTTTAGAGTGCTGGAAAGTGGTGAGTTGGTTTCTTGTTTAATAATTATGTTACTCGATCAATGTTTAACTGTACAACGTTGGTGACTGCAAAAAAACAAAAACAAAAACAGAAAAAACTGCAGAGACGTCCAAAAAGGTGAAAAGTGTTTGTCACATGCTGGCCATTGCATTAACATTTGTCAGTTTGTCAATGTGACTGCTGCAAATCTTAAAAATATAAGTTAGTTTGTTACTGCTACCCGTCCGTCAGTCGCTAAAACACCGCAGACATGTGGAGTTCTGCTCCCAGTCAATGCAAGTCGCAGACATGACGGGGCCTTATATACAGGCTCACGCCCTGAAGATATGTTTGAAACCTTCGGCGACACATCTACAAGTGGCTTGGCGGCACTAAGATAAGTATTTGGCACAGTGCATTAAGCCCGACAAATACATTTATCACAAAGTCCTGCTCTGCCTTTGTCGACAAAGAAATCACTTTACTTTGATCGTAAATTCCATAAATACCCACTGCATTTTGTGCTTATTAGTCTTATGAATATTTAGCCTTCTGCTTTTTTACGTGTGCTTTACGACCAGTTTGTGTTTGTGTGACAACCATTCTCGCTAGTTAATGTCAATGTAAGCAAAATCGGTTTCTTGAAAGTGAACAGAAAACAGAATTTAATAAAACCATAACTCTATAGCATTATATTTTTATTGCTGCAATTACTCTGAACACATTCAACCAATCTGTGCCAAAAGCCTAGAAACAAACCACGCTAAAGGTATAGTAAAAGCTCAGGCAAAGAAGCTACACAAATATCCCAAGAAATGTTGAGCCCAGGAATCAATCACAAACTCAACAGTCAGAAATTCCATATTAATTTGTATTGAAAGTTCCCTCTTCTTGCAGCTGCCAAGCGAATAAGAGGAAGTGGTGGAGGTCGCTTGTATGTAAAGGTCCTGAGCTACTGACTCTAGTCAGAGTTCGCTCTTCATCTCAGGATAAACTATAAGGCGACATAATCGGGCTGTACACAAATTCAGCCACGAACTTGTCTTACTGGAATGCTTGCAGATGATTTCTTTCACTTGAGTTATAGAACGAGGCTTTTGACTACAAAGCTTCCGGTTTAGTCACATTCATTGTTTAGGGTTTCCGAGCCTAACAGCGGAGGACTTCGCAAGAAGTTAAGCGCTGGTCTCGGCAGACAGACAGCAATCCACCCTGTACACGTCCGTGCATTCAGTGAACACATAGCAAGGAGCTATAATGATCCGTGTAGAGAATATTTCAAGAAATTTATTAATTCTTTTTTTTCTTCTGTTTAATCATTAATTGGCTAAGACCGCAAATGGCTCAAGTGCGTCAGAAAGTCCAAGATAAAGATGATGAATATCGTTATGATGACCGGTTTCCCCGATAAATTATCCCCCTTCCTTTACTCTTTAGCAAATAAGATAGAATAACTATTTTAAAGCGAGTTTCAGCCGACCAACATAAGTGGCGGGCTCTGGTTGAGGCCTTATGTGCAACTAGCACGAAGAGGATTGACTGATTGATTGAACTATTTAAAAATGTGCCTTAACCTATATATCCTAGCTAAGGAAACAAAGAAATTGATTAAAAAGAAATAATCATAATCATAACAAGCACATGGATAGAAAACAAGATCAAGGGTGATTAGCAACAGACCTTACTCTTTCATACAGTCTTCTGTTGTATGTCTCTCTCATTTATGTCAAATAAATTATTTTGTGCAAAGACTATATTACAATTCTCTAGGTCTGTCGCAAATCATCGTATGTTTGGTACTGTCACCTGCACACTAAAGTGCCTTTCAGACGAGTCAGTAACTATTAAAACAACAAACACAATTTGAATTTAAAGACAAATATAATTGAAAAGAAGAATTAATAATTAACTAAACAAACAAATCTAAATTCAAAATAACAACTAAACACGCGGTCAAAAATTCAATGTTCACCCTTAGTTCCTTCAAACATAATATTCCTCTCACTCCTGAAGGCGCAGTCCTCCACTCCTGAAGGCGCAGTCCTCCCAAACACAGTCTCCAGAAAAGAAAATAAAAAACCCAACACAAATCACACAACACAGTCTCCGGTCCTGGTGCTGTCTCTTCTGAATCAGGCACCTCCCAGTCCCGACCGCCAACGAATGCACAGTTGATTGTCCAGATGAATGAATAAAAAAAAATGAAACAACAAAAATAGTAAACCTAGACAGAAAAATAACCATATTTAACCCACAATATATCAATATCTAAATATTTCCCTCCCCCACTACAATAACATACATTCATCTATTTATCTCATACAAAAATTATATTAATCACTCTCTCAAACTCCACCATTTAAAAACAGTAAGTAACATAGACATACACTCACCTCAACAGGTTTAAATGACAAATTTTACTCAAGTCTGGTCAAGACTTGCTAAATAAACACAAGTCTGGTCAGGACTTGGTACATAAAGTCTGGTCAAGACTTTCCCAACGCCCGAGGAGACCGTCAAGTTTCCCCGCTCCCGTCAAGGAGAACCAGCATACGAATAAAATCAAAGTACACCGAAACACTCTTCTCATTCTTTCCATCCCATCCTCTCAACAACAGACTTTATTACCATAAATCAATGGAAACAATAGAAACAAAGCAACCCCAAAACTCTCTCCCTTCGTCACCATCCCCCTCAAACAACTTGTCAACACCAGTTAATTAAGCGGCCGGCCGGCCATCACGGCCCGGCACTGACTCACCCACTCAGACCTCACACCGATACACATTAACTCTTCCGCTCAAACCTCCCCCTTCCAGCCCCGTTACCTGTCCCCTTTCAGGATAAAAATTAAAAAATATATTTTAAGACAGCAGGTTTGTGACAGGTACCGAGAGTATGTCTGAGTCTTTCCTAACATCTGCGCTGGCCTTTGGCAAGAAGGCTTCTTGATGCTGTAAACAATCCTCATTCGGTCAGAGCCATACATTTACAAGAAAATAAATCGATAAAATCGTCAAAGTCTTACTGTGAATTTTTCCTTTGGAGTGAGATGGCAGGAGTCTGTTTGAAAACAAGTCTTTGTTCTGCTTCATTGTTTTCAATGCAGATCGTCTTAACTACTGGTATGTTAGGCTAAGAGGACACACACACACACACACACTTTTTCGTTCTCTCTCTCTTGAAAACTTTAATATCTCTCTTTACATATACATATATACACATTCATGGCTATGCACACTAACACAACTAATAGACAAGGAATTGCTATAACAGTCATAGATGCAACACAATTATGCCTTTAACAAGTTCTTGTATCTATTGGAACAGACAGACAATCACACTGTACAAGCCGGCACACGCATACGAAACCTCCCAGGTTATGCTATATGCTATAAAGTGTTTATAAGCGCAAAGAAAACAATATTTTTGATGAAATCAAAAGCAATAAACAAAGGTGTGTAAAGAAAGGCTCAAATGGCTGTAGGATTCAGTGAAATGATTCCTGTGTCGTCCAGTCTTCAAACGGCGATTATTTTGACACCACAATGTATGAAGATTGGGTGGATTAAATACTCGTGAGTGACCTGACCACATGTGGGTGTGAAGATGATGATCGGATAAAAAGTTTTGTACACATGTTTGAATCGCCTACAGCATATGTTACCGAGTGGTGAGGTATTTGGTGTCTCAGCAACAACCCAGATAGCATTTAAACCTTTTATGTTTTATAAATGTTCTCACGAAATGTTTGAATAATGTTTGCAGAAAATGTTTTCAAAATGTTTATTTTGCACATCGGAAAAATATTTTCTTGACGTTTACAGTCATACTATTTTTAAACTAATTGTCTACCTTTTTAAGCATTTTCCTGTAATGCATTTAATAGTTGTGTCACAACCCCGGGAAGCGTCACTCTCACTTTCTCTCTTCCAATTGACAGGCAGACCAATACAGGTTCTTTTGCTCAAACAAATTTTATCTACAGATCTTTCCCTGATCATCACGCCCTTTTATTCTTCCAAACTCAAATCAGCTAGCTAGATCACTTACAATAGCAGGAACAAGCGAGGGTTTTAACTACTACACTACAGTAGCATCTAGCTTTCGGGTGCGGCAACATAAAATGACTTTTAATTTAGAATGGCGCCATCTGTTTAAGGATTTAAATTATCTTCTCCCAGCGTTAGCAAGGGAAACAATCCAACGTTGTGTCATTGCGAAGTGCACTGTGTGTAACTGTGTTTTGAGATGACTGATTTTACAACAGTTTTCAAATCTACAAATGTATAGTACAAAACAAACATATATTTTATTAGAATACACATTAGAGTTTGAATATTACTTAATAGTAAGCTTCTTTATTCTGTTCTATAGCTTCCATCCTTTGTGGTATCTCTCATTCAACCATCTCTTACTACGTCATACATTCTAGGTCATACTCACTACATCATAATCCTGCGTCATCTATCATAAGAAGTTTTCGGAGAATAATTACATAACATTTATTTTATATTTTTGATTAAGTGTTACGTTTCCTACCATTTTAAAATGTTTGCAAAATGTTTCAGTTGTAAATGTTTATTCAGTAAATGTTTCTAAAATGTTTATAAAATGTTTCATATCAAACTTTTACATTATTACAACTATGTTAGCATTTTTAAAAAGTTTAAAGATCTTTCATTGGTATCTGTGAAGCTTCTCACACCTCTACAAAGCAGGAACAGTCAGCAGGTCTACAACCCTTTAATTCACAGGCTTGTACATTACAATGGCCACGACTGCAACTCGTCGTCAGAGGAGCTAAAAGTCTGGGCTGTCTCTTCCCTGCTTCTCCTGTCTGTCGCACGTGTGTTCTTCTGTCTGTGTGTCCTCTGTGTCGTCTCACTTCTGTCCTTATCTCCCCCTCGCGGGGCTAAACTCTCGCGATGCTCCTGTACGGCCGCAGCTGTAACCCAGCCAATCAACGCCGAGCATCTTTTTCAACTGTGCCTATGTATTTCGAGAGCCAAAACAAAGTCCCGCCAAATTTAACAACTAGAGGTGGCCTATCGGCCCTCTACACATACAACATATAGTTCATAAACCACTTTGTTGTGTGTGTAGGGGTGGGGGATCTTTTACGTAATTTCTCCCTGTTGAGATAATAAAGTTGAATTGAATTGAATTGAATGTATATCATTAGCGTAATTACATGTTTTTGAGACACATCGATAACTACAAAAGAGAAGCGTCTGCTATGTGCCACATCATAAACTTACACTTTTATACCCAACAATGGTATGTACAAGCGGGTGTGTGTGTGTGTGTGTGTGTGTGTGTGTGTGTGTGTGTGTGTGTGTGTGAAGGGGTGGGGGATCTTTTACCCCAAGCCCGCGACTAAGGCTTCATGAGGGCAAGACAGTATCAGATTCCTGTCCACAGCCTTGTTTTGATGAACGTAATAGTAAGAAACAGAGTCTATACCTCCTTCCCCATCTCACTACTTCGGTCAGTCATGTCACGTGTTTATTCCTTGTTTCATCAGGGGAGAGTCATCATCGAGGTTCAATGTTTCAACGAGCAGCCTATGATGACCAAACATTAAGCCTGAAGCCTAATCCTTCAAACACAAACTAAGAGCAAGGTAAGGACACACTGGAGGCTGACTGGCTCACTAGGTGCTTTGTTATCTGTGTTTATGTGAAGTTAGGCCATCGCTCATTCTCCTTCGCTCGCCTCAGTATTTAGAATGCACTGTCTCTGTCTCTCCGTACAGTGGAAGCGCGACATGCTTACCAGTCTCGTCTTTCGAAAACACCACCTGTAACACCTGGTGTAGCACCTCGTGAAACACTTTTTGTACTTGGTTTACCCTGATTGTTACATTCTTTACTTTCTCCTCTGTGATTTGTTTCATGTCCTTCTACAATGTTAACTGTACATGTGTGTTTGTGCGTCTGTTATTATTATTATTAAGGATAAAAAATTTTCGTTACTCTTCTTACTTACAGTTTGGTCTTCTTGACCACTCCTAAGATCTAGAAACACCATGTATTCTGGCTGTTTTAGTATGAAACTCTCCAACAATTAAAATAATTCGCTATCGGGTCCTTGAGAATCATTTTTATCACGCAAAGATTACTCTTTTGGAAGCAACCTCTTCGATTCTTTGTTTTGTTCATCGTAAAACATCAGACGAGTGCAGATGGGAAGCTTCTGGATAGTCGTACAAACTTCACAAAGACGTTGGGTGTGGCCCGACCATCTACAATATCAGTAGACTGTTACTCACATGAAAATCTTAAGGACGCTGAGATGTACAGTAGAGATGACAGCAAACAGTCCAATTCTATGCAGTAATGTTGACAAATGTATAGCAGCAACACATAATATATGATACAACATAACACACACACACACACACGCACGCACGCAGGCACACACACAGACACACAGAGGCCGCAAAGAGAATGATAAGTTGCATCAAAGCTGTTTACTAAAATTTTCAATAAATAAATACCACAAACGTAACTGTCAAGATTATTGATTCTAAAATGACAATTACAAAACCAGGCTAAAGCAGTGCACTTTGATATTTATTGTCTTAAGCAATTTATCAAAATACTTTACTGCACAAATTTTCATAGTTTGCATTTCTTGTTTACTTTTTTGCATAATTTTTTTATTTACGTAGTTTGAAATAATTATTTTTAAAGCGTTCGTTTCGCATAATGCTATTAAATAGCAATGGATTAATTGCTCAGGAAAAGAAAAATACTACAATTATTTATTCTGGTAAATTTTTGTTTGAAACGACTTATATGTAAAAACAACATCCATAGGGTGGGTGCTTAGAGCACATCCAACGCTTGTGAAGTAAAACAGATAAAAAACTAATTTTGCTTCGTGCATAGAACAATCGGGATAAGGAGGCTTATCAGGAAACAATGGTTCTCTCCCCTCGAAATAGCCATGAATAGGAATGTGAGTACCGCAGAAAATACAGAATCTCTCGAGAACTTAAACAATTTAGAGGACGATTTTTTCATTAGCAAAGAGAACCGGCAGATTGTCGAGACGATCTTTTACGGAGGTCTGTCGACTCTCTTCTGTCTCATCGGCATCCCGGCCAACCTCCTCAACATCCTCGTCTTCTGGCGCCAGGGCCTGAGGGACCGCATGAACGTCTGTCTCTTCTCACTGTCCTGCGTGGACTGCTGCTACCTGCTCTGTGTGTTCGCCATATTCTCTGTCCCCACATTTGCTCGTCTGTACGACCAGACCAGGGGAGACGAAATGTACGCCAAAGTCTTTACGCCCCTTGGTTGGCTCCTCTATGGTTCACTGAACCTGTCTGGTTGTCTCGGCATGGTGATTGCACTCGACAGGTGCGCTTGTGTTGTCTTCCCCTTGCGTGCTGCTACCCTTATGACCACCCACACCATGTGTCTCATTATTATAACTTGTTTCATCTTGATTCTGGGCGCACACCTGCTGTACCCGTTTTCTTTTCAGGCTGGTAGTGTTACGGTAGGAGAAAGTGTCAGGTGGGTGTTTCTTCGCACAGAATTTTATTACTCAAACACGGCGATCGTTGAACCATTTCTGTTTACATTCCTGGGAACAGCCTTACCTGTCGTCATGTTCATTGTGGTGTCAGTCACAACAGGTGTCACGGTGCTAAAACTAAAGGCCGCCATAGCTTGGCGGGAAAAGTCGAGCTCTGTGACAAGTGATAGTAACAGTAACAGCCAACAGATGGCGCTCACTTCCATGCTCATCATCCTTTCCTGTGTCTATGTCATCACAATCTTTCCTTTTGTCGTACGTCAGTTGTCGTTTTTATTTTTTTTAGACTGTTATGGCTCTTTGAAATGCTTCGAGCTGTTTTCTGCTCTCAGCGCCATTGTGTACGGGATTCTGCCCATCGACAGCGCCATCTACTTCTTTATTTACTACCGACGCTCAGCTCGATTTCGTCAGGTGTTATGTCAGCTCACTAGCAAGACTGGCCACCAACAGTCTACCAACAGGAACCACTCATGTTTGGAAATAATGGACTGTAGTTAGCCCTGATCCTGCTTCCATACCAGTCTCACCTCCAAGTTGAAGATACGACAGCGAACTTTCATGACACACGATCAAGTTTTGCTTACAGGTCGTACTTTTAATAACTTTATTTCGTCTAGTTTGGGCTTCTTTAAACGATAGTTGACCTGTTTGTTGATATTTCCCTGTCTGCTTATTCACGTGTGCATGGTTATTAATGTATCTCATTTTAATAGTCTAGAAATATGACATCCCGCTTCCTAAACATAGATAATTTACTGCCTGAGGCAACCCAAATCACTTCCGTTAAAGCAGAAAAAAATGAAAATTTTTTCAGGTGTAAATGATAGAACCAAACTTTTCAATTATTTAATCATGTCCGATGAAAATTTCGGGTCGCTAATAAATCTTTTACTCGGAAACGCGTCAAAAATACTTAAAACCGATTCATGTTTTGTGGTTGTAAAGGAAAACTGACTCAAGACTTTGACTCAAGTATGTTCGTATGACATCTACACTCAATCAAACGATTGTGTAGTTGCTTTTGTCGAGAAATTCATTGTACAAGAAATTTGTTGAGCGATTCTGACACGATCCTTAAATTTAACAAAAATTATTTTTTTTAATTATTTTGAATTATAGCATATTATCAAAGCTCAGCATGTAATCTATCCAGTCTCCAATTGGTTTTTCAAAAAAACCTTCTAAAAAGATATATATATATATAATTATATAGCCACTAAAGACAGTTACTGATTTCATATTTGCTTTAGCTGACCGGAGAATTTGTGAGAATAGAGAATGTTTGGAACATAGTATCATCCTTTTGAAAAAAACGCAAATACCTCCAAGGCCAATGGAACTTTGCCACGGCCAGATTGCCGCTCTTTGGTAAACAAGACAACAGGGCGGAGAATTCCTCATCCGGTCTATGCGGAAAGCAACCATCAGGATTAGCTATCACCGTCCGTGGCCACATTACAGGTCAACCAAACACCCTTAACAAGTTTTCGTGTGTCCCACAGTCCACTTGCGGATGTCAACAAATGTCGACAGTAACTCAAAGCCAGAAGATTCTTTCTTTCTGAGTCGTTTACGCTACACATTAACTGTTCACTGTGCCTGTCAAACGCTCATTTCTTCTTAAAATTCCACGTGCAAAAGGAGAAAAACGACGACTGCAATCTAAGGCCGTTGTAGCAGCAAAACAAAAAAACAAAAACAAACAAAAATAAAAAACCAACACTGTCATGTCATTTCTTGCTGACTTAATTGTGCTGTCAAATCACCATCCACATTTGGTAAGCGTCTCGAGATAAGCTTAAAAGTCTGCTGCCAATCTCGGTAATAATCAGGACTAGGTGTAAACATTTACACATGTAATTGAGGTCGCATAGCTTTTGATTGATGTAAAGAAAACGGGGCTTTCCATCAGTAACTTCTTTTCAACGGGTAGCGTGTACTTTTAAACTTCGTCAAAATAGTATCATGCAGGAAAGATTGCGAAATCTAGTGGCTTTGTTATTAGCTACTGAAATAGCAGACAGACGAAAGCTCTGTACAGCTCTAGCAATGACTTTTTGTCAAGCATGGATATGGAGTCAAAGGCAGCCAAAACTTTGCCTCGATTGTCAAGAAGAAGAATGGAAACTAAACTTTCTCATGCACACAAATATCTGGCCACGGCGCTAGACACAAGTTGTTTAAAGAAGAAGGTTGGGTTTGTTTGGGTTGTCTTATTCAATCCAAATGTAAGAAACAGAATTTGAGAAACTTTCAGCAATTTATCATATTACTAACAAATAAAAGTGTAGAATGCACTTTAGTTAAGTTTGAAGCATTCAGTGCCTACAGTCATACAGACCACATTATTGTCAGCCTCCTATAGGGCCAGCCATGGTGCTTTTCCCAGAAACCTTTCGCAAAAAATAAGGAAGAACCTTGCCACAAAAATAACTTTCTTTAATCTGACTACAAAGGTATTTTATAAAATAGACCTGCCATATCGATGAACAGAATATGAGTAATTCATCAAAATGCTGATCCACTCAATGCTGTATGTCTCATGTCTCAAGTCCATGACTAGGTGATGCTCCCCACGATTTCTTTTCTACGGTTCAGTGCAGTTTATGTCTCTAATGAAAAAGCTGTTGAACTGATTTCCTTGAAGAAAGAGTTAAATGCTGATGTTCATGCCATCAACCTGCAACTACTGGCTAAGAAAGAATAGTGTTTGCTACTCCAGCTTCAGCTCACAAAAATTTAAAGGAATATGCGAGGGAGCATCAGCTAAATGTTAGCTATGAACAGACTGGAGATGGCAAAACCTTTAAAGCTAGTAGACTCTGAACATCTAGATAACTAGGCAGACATTTAATTTTGTATCTTTTTTATGGATTATTTCTTTGCAGTCTAGTTAACATTTGGACACAAAATAATACCCACGCTTACTTTTCTAAAAGCGAAATAAATAAACAGTTTTATTATTTATGTTAATCTTACATGTAAAAAAAAACAGTAAAAAAAAGGTTTTTATTTTCTATTAAATGAGTAGGCCATAGGCATAGATGAAACCTGATTATTAACCTTTCAACTCTGCCCGGTTTTTCCATTTCTTACTTCTTATTGTTTGTTCACTTCACAAATATCTTTATAATGGCATAAGATTCAGCCCTACACTTTGGACGAGTCTTTCTTCATATGTATCTAACCATATCCTTCTGGCTTTGTTAATAATAAAAATACTGTTCTACAAAATGGTTCAATGGCTTAACATGAGTGGTTGATGAAAATAAGACTAGTTGTGAATACCGTACCACCAGTCCTTCTTTTAGGGAGCAGTTTTAGCTTTTGTGCGGGTTTGGGTCGAAATGTAGTTACCGTATCTGTGCTGGTATGGTACAATGAGCAGCCTGCTAGACTAAAGACAACACACACACACACACACACACACACACACACACACACACACACACACACACACACACACACACAGCGCACACAACACACACACCCTAGTTACACAAATGAACACATACAAGAATACAAACACTCAAATACATACACATAAACACATACACACTTAATAAAGGACATTGTAACACACATGTACACTTAGTAAACGATCCACATATCAATACATGTGCACACTTAGTAAAGGACAGATATGCTAACACACATACTCCATGTACTGAGATAGGCAACGTGTGTTTTTCCGCCACAGTATTGGTGTAGCAGCCTCACACGATCACCCAAGTTCTGCAAAAGAGTTTTTGTACTATTTGATTCCCACTTATTGTGATCACGAAAAACTCGGCCTATTTCAGGATAGTCTTGGGAAATTCACTTTAAAAATAGTGATCGAACCGCAGAGTAAACTGAGGACTGGTAAATTAGTCTTTGTGTGCAACAAGAAAATTGAAGAAAAAATCGTTTTCCTGCTTAAGTGGGAAAACCTTGATGCCTTTCATCGGCTGCAAACTTCTCGTGCGGGCAGACCTGGGATGCCGATGACATTCAGACTGTAGTCCCCCACACATCCAATTCTGTAACAAACCTTTGTTGTAAGTATGTAATCAATAATCTCTAAATATTTGCACGCTAGCATACAGGCTAGATATTAAATATATGTCAAGATATATGTGAACACTACATTCAAACACAAGATATATGTGACCACTAGTTCTATACCAAAAGTATATGTCACCATGAGTTCTATACACAAGATATATTTCACCACTATTTCTATACAGAAGATATATGTGACCAACAGCACTGTACAAAAGGTTTATGGGAGCAGTTGCTCTGTAGACAAGATATGTGACCAACAGTCCTATACCCAAGATAGGTGTTATCAATATCTCTGGTAGATGGCTGTAAAACAGGCAGCAGCAGGTGACTTTAAGAACCAGAGCCCACAGCAGGCAGGACTGTCTACACTTCATGGCAATGGACGAAGCTACAGTAATGTGGGACAATACTGTCATGTTGTAACAGCTTGGCTCATACAACTTCTGTCTGTACATAACACAACTCGTGATGTTAGTTTTCTACATCAATCTGTTCAACGCCACTAAGAGTCCTGTTGGCGAGGGCTTACCCAGATAGCATTCAAACCTTTTATAAATGTTTTATAAATGTTCTCACGAAACGTTTGACTAATGTTTGCACAAAATGTTTTTAAAATGTTTATTTTGTACATCTGAAAAATGTTGTCTAAACGTTTGCATCAAACTATATTGAAACTTATTTTCTACCTTTTTAAATGTTTTAGAAACATTTTCTGTAAAAAAATTTGTACAACATTAATAGTTGTTCTGACTTAAACGTTTACCAAAAAATGTTTTCTAAATGTAATTTAAATGTTCACCAAATCACACATACTCTCTGCAGTTCCACTCCAACATGACAGGAATGACATACACAGAAGATTACCCCGGGAAGCGTGACTCGCACTCTTTCTTTCTCTCTTCCAATCGACATGCACGGGCCAGACAAATACAGGTTCTTCAGCACAAAATAAATTATCTACGGAAAGTCTGCCACTTCTCATTTTCCCTGATTCTCTCACCTCACACATCTCTTGACATCATCGATACGCATTCAGGCAAACTGACGTCATTTTCTCACGTTACACGTCTTTTGACGTCATCCATACACATTCAGACAAACTGACGTCATTCACGCTTCTTCATTCTCACCTCAAGCTATGACAAGTTCTTCTGAACCAACAACTAACGCTGCATCATGGAAACATTTACACGCCAGAAAGAAGACTGTGCTGGTAACAGAGTGGGGAAGGTACATGTCACACAGGGGAAGACGTATAAAGAGAATTTCCGAAATAAGATCTGAACTCACCTGCTCACTGGAGGTTTTTGTTGTTCACTTTGAAAGGGAAAGTGCTTCCACCTCTCGGTGATTTCGCACTGTGGGGGATGGGGTCTTTGGGGAGTGTGGGGAAAGGGTTGCTGTTTTGTGGTGCCTGATGCGTGGTTTCACTTTTGTGCGTGCCCTCTATTTTTGTTGGTGTTTAGGTTTTCCATAGACTATAGAGAAAGAAGGACAGCCATCTTAGCGCGCGTGTAGTGGGCCAGCGCTGGCTCAACTGGCGTCCGCTGTCTACTCGCCGATACCATTGACAGCCAGCTTCCGCTCTCTTTGTCGTGTATCCGCGAGTACATCATGAAATGCTTTGATATTGAAGAAATCCTCTTAGTATGCTTTAATATATATTTTAATACATGAATCATAATGTACAATATCTCCGCTCAAACACAGCGTTGTATCGTAGTATTTGTATTTATTTGAAAGTCAAATTAATAGTATTGTCAAATGTCAACAAGCTCTCGCTGGCGGTCCGGTGGCGCCTGTCACCAATACAGTGAAGGCTGGCTGTCTTGGGTTCAGTCTCGGGCACGCTGTTCTTTCTTTGCATATGGCATCTGTTTACAGGGCTGGATGCATTGCCATGATATAGCCTTAGTTGCTGGCTCGGCGTAAAACACCAATTAAAAAAAACAAACAAACAAGCTCTCGCTCTCTGGCTCATTGTCTGAGTGATACAGAGAGTGGTTTGTAGCGAGTTTGTCGTTTCTTAAATATTATTTGAGACTAAGGCCCTGAGGGGCATGCCTTAAACTCTGTTTATTTTGTAACACATTTAAATCCTTATTTATTGATTTTTTTAACGATGTTGTTATAAAACACATTCACATCGTGCGTCGTGTTATCAGGACGATGGTGCACTTGAAATGGGTGGCGAAGAAAACTTCGATGTTCCTTCGATGTTCTTTCTCGACTTGACTACTGCAACTCCTTGCTGGCAGGCTGCCCTTACTCCCTCATTCAGAGACTCCAGAGAGTACAGAACTCTGCTGCGCGTCTGGTGCTTAGAGCAAGGAAACGGGACCATGTCACTCCTCTCCTTCGTTTTCTACACTGGCTACCCATCCGTTCTCGCATTCAGTACAAACTGTCTGTGCTGTGTTTTAATTTCTTTGCAGGCTCCTGTCCTGACTATTTCTCTGAACTTCTCATCCCTTACTCTCCGGCCAGACAACTCCGCTCTTCCTCTGACAACCGTACTCTGACTGTTCCTGTCACCAGAACAACAACATATGGTCACAGGACTTTTGGCTACTGTGCTGCAAAACAATGGAACTCTCTTCCTTTCCATATCCGCCACCTTCCTACAACTGAATCTTTCAAATTTGCACTGAAAACGCACCTCTTCCTTGAGTATTACTCCTAACACAGTCCACACAATGCTCGTCCTTCCTACCCTCCCCCCTTCCCTCTTGCTACTTTACCCATCTTTCTCGCAGAATCACTATATTTCTCTGTTCCTGTTACTTGATGCCTTTTGTTTTCTGTTTCGTCGTCAGTACTGTCGTTTTCTTTCGTCCCCTTTGTTCTGTATCTACTTAGTCCACGTCTCTTCCTCGTTTTAAGCGCTAAGAGCATGCTCTCTATGAGTGAATATGCGCTATAAACATCTTCACTATTATTATTATTATTATTATCTGCCCCCGAAAGTTTCAGTTGGGTGCCTTTCAGATCTATAGGTAAAAATAGAGGTTAGAGTAAGAAAAGTAGCTATTTTCTTCCATTATTTATTTTGTGATACATTTTTACTTAAACTTGTAGACAAATTTGTTTAATCATAATTAGTTTCATCAGGTCTACTTGGAGATATTGGAAGAGTCTAGTAGTGCGATTCACAGTCTCACAAGAGCTTTTTCCCAGTCTTGATTTTCTCGTCCTCGTCGTATGCTGAAAAATGATAAGCCTTTGTGTCGATTTTTGCATGCTGGGCAGCCTGGAATCGCACAACTAGTGCCTGGCATGTCAAATTAACTACAACAATAGCTCTGAGACGCACTGTGTAAGCGAAGCCGGAAAAGGCGAAGGGATGAAAAAGCTAGCGCATGCGCGTCGCAAGTTATTTGTTCCCGCGCTCGAGTCGCTAGTCCTTCTTTCTCTATAGTCTATGGGTTTTCCAAGTCTGCATGGGTGGTGTATTGTATTTGTGCCCTCTTCATCCATTGTTGATCTGCCAAGTTTGCATGGGTCGTTACAGTGCTGCTGCCCTCTTTCCTCCTGCTGCTGCTGGTGCTGCCGCCGTTTGTTGCCAGTGTTTAGGGGTCCTGTCACGTGTACCGTGGTGGTGTATTGTGTTTCTTTGTTTGGTTCCATGTATTGCTCTTCCTCAATTTTTTTTATATTTTATTTTATTTTATTTTTCCAGTGTGGATGGCTATGTTATCATGTTTACCCCTATTCTTATTTTATATTAGACTAGAGTTTGGGTGGCTTGTTGCTATAACTACTACTAGTGACAGTATACTGTTCCATAGTTCTTTAGGTGGGTTGAGGCAATAGTTTTAACTCCTTTTATTTTCAGTAAGGTCCTTATATATAGACTTGACATTTTACAAAATGTATAATCACCCGCATGCGTCTCAGCTATCTTAGTATGAAATTCTCGCAGCAATGAGAAGACTTCGCTGTCAGGTTCTCGAGAGAAAAGTCATTTTTTAATCAGGCAAAGAGGGTTCATCTTATGGAAGCAGCGTTTCTCTCAGTCTAGCAGCAGAGAGAGGGGGAGGGGGGCAGGGCAGCCTCTTGATGTTTGTGCAAACTCCACAAAAGTTAGGCGTGGGCCGACCACTTATCATCCACGTAGACTGATACTCTAAGAACGCAATAAAAAGCACAGATGAACAAAAGAGATCACATCAAACATTTAAATTGTATGCAGTAATGTTGGCAAATTTAGAAAGCAATGCAGGTATACTGGAAGTAATTGTGTTACGCGCGTGAGGCTTGAATAGTTTTAAATTTTAAGTGAGGCAAATAAGTGTTTTAAAAGTAGTTTTCCAAGAAACATATATAATTGTTCTAATGTTAGAACAACTTTTAAAAAAATCGTAATTTAAGGTCTTCTTTGTGAAAGTTTGCACGCATGCACGCACTTAGACATAAAGGAAACATCTAAGTCAGCACACCCACACATATATATATATATATATATATGTTAACCTCATATGCACTCAACAATATCCACAAAAGCTTGTATAAAGTTAAAGTATGCCATTGCTTACTTTTTTTACTAGTACACACACACACACACACACACACACACACACACACACACACACACACACACACACACACAAACACATATATATATATATATAAATATGAAGGGAGAAGAGTCCTCAGGTCTTATTAAAAATATGAACTCAAATTTTCATCCCGCGATAAATACCCCACAGTATCGGGAGATGAAAGTCTCGGGACAATTGATTCCGAAGACAATGTAAAATTACAGACACAGGCGAAAGTAGCGCACTCTGTCATTTGATATTTAGTGTTTTCAGTAACTTGTCAAAATATTTTTCAGCGCAAATTTTTTGTTTCCATTTCTTGTTCATTTCCTGTCAGTTTTATTACTTTTTGTTCAGGTAATTATTTAACAATCTTCTTATCGCTTCATGTGATTAAATGGCAATCGTTTAATTCCACAGGGAAAGTAAAATGTTGCAATTATTAATTTTTGCTAATTAAAAAACTATTTATCTCCAAAAACGTGTATGAGGTGATTATTAGGCAGTCGCTTTGTATTTAAAGCAAAACAGATCAAAGTTCACTTTTGCTTCATGCCTAAATTAATGGTAATAATGGGCACCTCAGGTAAGAAAGAAATAATAGCTGCACATACAACAGCCTGGGGTATCTCCCCCTGAGATAATCATGAATAGCAATGTAAGTACCGCAGAGTATACCGAGTCTCTCGCAAACTTAGACAACTTGGTGGACAATTTCATCAGCAAAGAGAGCCGGCAGATTGTCGAGATGATCTTTTACGGAGGTCTGTCGACTCTCTTCTGTCTCATCGGCATCCCGGCCAACCTCCTCAACATCCTCGTCTTCTGGCGCCAGGGCCTGAGGGACCGCATGAACGTCTGTCTCTTCTCACTGTCCTGCGTGGACTGCTGCTACCTGTTCTGTGTGTTCGCCATATTCTCTGTCCCCACGTTTGCTCGTCTGTACGACCAGACCAGGGGAGACGAAATGTACGCCAAAGTCTTTACGCCCCTTGGTTGGCTCCTCTATGGTTCACTGAACCTGTCTGGTTGTCTCGGCATGGTGATTGCACTCGACAGGTGCGCTTGTGTTGTCTTCCCCTTGCGTGCTGCTACCCTTATGACCACCCGCACCATGTGTCTCATTATTATAACTTGTTTCTTCTTGATTCTGGGCGCACACCTGCTGTACCCGTTTTCGTTTGAAGCTCGGAGTGTTACGATAGGAAAAAGTGTCAGGTGGGTGTTTCTTCTCACAGAATTTTATTATTCAAACGCGGCGATCATTGATCCATTTTTGTTTACATTCCTGGGAACAGCCTTTCCTGTCGTCATGTTCATTGTGGTGTCAGTCACAACAGGTGTCACGGTGCTAAAACTAAAGGCCGCCATAGCTTGGCGGGAAAAGTCGAGCACTGTGACAAGTGATAGTAACAGTAACAACCACCAGATGGCGCTCACTTCCATGCTCATCATCGTTTCTTGTGTCTATGTCATCACGTTGACGCCGTTTGTCGCACGTCAGTTGTCGTTTTTATTTTTGTCAGACTGTTATGGCCCCCGACATTGCTACGAGTTGTTGTCGGCTGTCAGCGCCATTGTGTACGGGATTCTGCCCATCAACAGCGCCATCTACTTCTTTATTTACTACCGACTCTCAGCTCAATTTCGTCAGGTGTTATGTCAGCTCACTAGCAAGACTGGCCACCAACAATCTACCAACAGAAACCACTCATGTTTGGAAACAATGGACTACACTCATCCCTGATCTTGCGTCTCACCTCGAAATAGAAGAGACGACAGCGAACCTTCATGTCACACGATGAAGCTCTGCCTGCAGGTCGGACCTCCTCCACTAATGTTATCTCATCTAGTTTGTGTTTTCTCAAGTTATATTGAATTTTGACCTGATTTTTAATATTTTCCCATGGGTTTAATCATTTTCAACACGGGTAATAATGTACCTTAATTTAAGATCCTGCAGGTATTTTTGGTGAAAACAGATCATGTAACACTAAACTAATCCCGATAAACGTCTTATGTAAAAATGGATTAATAAACTAGCAAGAAACTAGTTTTAAAATCAGATGAATCTAGCATATATTGTGATTATAAGAGAAACCTACCTCAAACAAATGACAGCCTTGTGTGTTCCCTTCGTTGGACAAACCAATACTGTTAGATATTCCTTAGACATTGAATGCCTCTGGACACAAGACTTTTACTGATTATTTAAATAACATGTTTTAGGTATAAAATATGGGCTTCACCAGGACTGCAATTGTGATTTTGTGTAAGAAGTTTGTTTTGTACACATAAAAGTG
The DNA here is from genome assembly GCA_004794655.1 of Marisa cornuarietis. Lineage (NCBI taxonomy): Eukaryota > Metazoa > Mollusca > Gastropoda > Architaenioglossa > Ampullariidae > Marisa > Marisa cornuarietis. Next base: position 202,397 of record SMMW01000638.1, on the reverse strand, counting down.
TCGAGTTAAAACAAAGGAATCAGCTATGCAGACGTTTGTTGAAATACTTCTGAACTTACTGTGGTCGGTGCCAAAGAAACCCCAATCATGTAAAATGTTAGAAATTATTATCAGATCGGTAATCATGCTGAAAAATGAAACCAATAACAGTAACTCGCAGAAAATTAATTGATATGTTATAACCAACTGTTAACTGCAACGCATTAGCTAATTTATGCCAATTAATAAAAACACACTACAGCAAGGAGAGAAGCCATTGACTAGTCGTGTCAGGTCTCAGACTGTAATTATGTCTCATTAACATTTCGCGTCGCCAGTAAATCGTTTTCTTACAATCGCATCTAGAATTCAGCATAAAACCAGCTCATACTTGCGTACTAGTGGTACTATTGAAGGAAAGTCGGAAATACTCACATGGCATACAGACTGTCAAACAATTCTGTAGCAGATTTGTTCGGGAAAATCAGTTCATAGAAAAGGTTGCGAGTGATTCCTGCGATGCTGTCAGCGGTTTGACTGACTGGCCAGTACCACCTCCACTTGTAGCTTGCAATACGCCAGCAGGTCGAAGACTTGCCATCTAATGAAAACATAAATGTCAGGAAAGATGTAAGCACACCCCTCTAGTCTTCGTCCTACCTTCGTAGAGCAGGTGAGTGCCAATCACTGACTTCTTTTGTGCGCGAGGATCTGCACACATGCTGCTGCCTGTACAACTTGTCACAAGGCTCGACATCAGGAGGTTTGTTAAGCTATTTAATGACAGTGACATCAGGAGCTTTGTTAAGGTATTCAGCGACAGTGACACCAGGAGCTTTGTTAACTTATTTAATGACAGTGACATCAGGAGCTTTGTTAAGCTATTCAGTGACAGTGACATCAGGAGCTTTGTTAAGCTATTTGATGACAGTGACATCAGGAGGATTGTTAAGCTATTCTTTGACACCAGGAGCTTTGTTAAGCTATTCAGTGACAGTGACACCAGGAGGCTTGTTAAGCCATCCAGTGACAGTGACACCAGGAGGGTTGTTAAGCTATCCAGTGACAGTGACATCAGGAGGCTTGTTAAGCTATTCAGTGAAATTGACATCAGGAGGGTTGTTAAGCTATTCAGTGAAATTGACATCAGGAGGGTTGTTAAGCTATCCAGTGAAAGTCATCTTTTGCCTGACAACCTCTTCAATAGCTGCTATAGCTTATTAAATCAGAAATATAAGTTGACATAACTAAAAGAAAGGGTGAAAGACCTTCCGTCAAGTATTTAATGAACGAATATAGTTAGTAGTCATAAATGATTAGCCTTATTACCTGACTACACATTTCGTGGTTGAGGAGAAGCGTAGGACTAGAAGCTTGGGCGCATGTGTAAAGGCCACCATGTACAAGTACAATTAATTACACTTTAATACATGCACACAATACATGACACACATACTAACAGATATGCACACTTAATAAAGGACAAAATAACACTCTAACACATGCACACATAAAAAATGACACACATACTAACAGACTAACACATGCAGACTCAATAGCGGACACACATACTAACAGACTACCACATGCAAACTCAATAGCGGACACACATACTAACAGACTAACACATGCAGACTCAATAGCGGACACACATACTAACACACATACTCCAAGTATTAGAAGCTACAGTAATGGTGTAGCGGCCTCGCACGATCAGCTGAGTTCTGCAGAAGAGGTTTTGTGCTAATTAATTCCCATTTACTTTGATCAAGAAACACAGCTTATTCCAGGAGCGTCTTAGTAAATTCCCCTTTTGAAGTAGTAGTCAAACAGCAGAGTAAGCTGAGGACTGGTAAGCTTAGTCTTTCTGTGCACCTGGTAAATTAGTCTTTCTGTGCACCAAGTAGGTGAAAAAATCAATGTCCGCTAAATGGCGAAACTTCCAGGTGTTTCGTCGGCTGCAAACTGTTGGTGCGGGCAGACCTGGGATGCAGATGACATGCAGACTGCAGTCACCCGCACATTCAGTCCTGTAACAAGAAAATCCTAGACAGACAGACAGACAGACAGACAGACAGACAGACAGACAGACAGACAGACAGACAGACAGACAGAGACCTGTGACATTACCACTGAGTACTTACAGTAAGTGTAGGTGTCTGATAGGTCTTTAATCTTATTTTATGTCATTTCTCATATTATCTCAAGCAGGTTCACAAACTAGGTAGCACTTTCAGCTCCACACACCTTGATCACGTGGGTTGCAGCCCTATAAGTTGTCTGTGTGCTCAGAAGCTTCTCTCTATCGTAAGACCGACCAAAAGCATTGTTATTTGACAAAACAATAGTTTTAACACATAAAATCAATGGCAATAGATATATATATATATATATAAATACATTTTGTTATACTTTAGTTTGTTACTGTAGCTATTACGTGCAGGCACAGAATATCAGGTAAGTAAAGCTAATCATTGTTTTTATTAGGACGGGCAGAGATGCGATGTCAGTGTTTCCATATGATGTATTCAGCCTCATCCGCGGAGGCACCAATGCAACAAATTGTTTTTATCTTGTTTATTTTATTATTCCAATATCTTTGTCTTTTGAGTTTCTATAGCAAAGATAAACTAATAATTATTTTACAGCAACTAAATAGTTTTCACATTATTAAAGTAAGTGGAAAACAACCTTTTTGCAAAAATATTTATAAACTACAGAGTCCTTTTTTAAATGCATACATTATTTATATACATGCACGAGCACACACACACACACAGACACACAACAGACATATAAAGACAGAGTTTGAACCTTGATGCACACAGGTTCACAAGTAATAGAATTGTATTGTTATATACACTATGATGTTAACTATACACCAGTTTATGCAATGTATGATTTAAAATTTCTCATAAGAGCCAAGGTATCCCGTGAAATATCAAATAGTAATGTCTTCAGTATTACTGGACAAAATAAATCACCGTTCAACCTGCATTTCCGCATTGTTTATTAATCAGTGTAACTAAATAGACTAAATAGACAGCTGGCTTGTTCTTTAGTTTCTTTTGCGCCTAGTACTCTAATTAACAAATAGGTAAAGGTAAAAGGTCGTCAATGAGCAGTGAGACAACTCACTGACGTCACTTCGGAGCAAAGGAATTAATTTTAATTAACAAAGCCAAACACTTCCCATAAACGTGTGTAATACTTCCGCACTGGAGACAGCACAGCAAATATCTACATAAGCAGACGATAGCTCAAGGAGTTTAACATCTTCAAGTACCTGGGACTTTACCTTTCCTAAACTAGAAGCTGCACAAACAAAAATCACATCAGAATCTTACCAGTGATAGAAACACTGACTGAACAGATGGTGGCGCAGCATTTGTCTACCCATGCAACTCATGGAAAGATTGGTCAAGTTTCTTCTCGTTGTCATCCCGTTCTACGTTCTAGAACAACATCTAGCTCTTAAATGGTGAGCCAGATTCTGTACATTAAATATTAGACCCTAACCCCCCCCCCCTAAGCCACTAAAAGTCTCGTCAGCATACAGTAAAGTAAAGTCAAGTGGTTGGTGGACTCGCCAATCTAAAACCACTTGTTTGTTATACTGGAGAGTGGACGACGACAAAATGGACGGAAAATTGAGTAAAAAGATAAAATTAATGACACTGCACTATAGGAACCTTTTTGCAGGACATGCTCCCCGCCTCCAGCCTTGTCAAATGCAGATGCCTCCGATGATCACTGCCGAATGGTCAGCAAAACTGGTCACTAGGTGGTATTAAAGACAAATGACATGATTATTGATGGTAAGAACGAGAACAAAAACGACGACGACTTCCACTCAAGGGATGAATGAATGCCATTGATAAAAATTCTTTAAAACTGGACAAAAAGTTGTAAGAGTAGACAAATGCAATAACACAACTTGCAAACACGAATCATGAGGGAATATTGGGAAAGAAACTTTTATTTGATGAAGATAATCAAACAGGAATAAAACAGGAGACCACAAGCTCCCAGAAGTATTCTCTACTAGGACAAGTCATTTGGCCAGGTACCAGGACAATTCCTAAGAGAGGCAGAAAACTCGACCAGCCTTGAGGACTTTGAGGTCAACGTGCAAATGAAGAAACGTTCCTGACACTAGAGTCAGAGAAAGAGACAAAGAGACTAATGATGTTTGTCGTCTAATCTCTGATACAAAATAGGTTGCCATTAGCAGAACAATGCAATCAGCTTAGCAATCAGGTTAATTTCTCAGGCAGATATCATGGATGACGCCAGGACAATCTGTCAGGTCTGAAGTGACAGCCAGTCCAGCTCACGGACAAGCGGTTTGCTTTAGTCGCCATTTCTACATACATATATATATATTTATATAATTTTTGGAGGAAAAAAGCAAACTGAGGGTTAGATTAAAGGGGAAATAACCACATTTAAAAATGTTTGATATTATGATCTGTATTTTCTATTGTAACTTCTCATTCTGTATAATTTATTATTACATAAACGTTGTTTGATTTAGTGATATACATAGGTTTTGCTAACTAGGCATCACCCTATGCTTCATGAAGAGAACACTTCAGCCCTGTCTGACACAATGGAGGCTTACACGTCTGACTTAATGCCATTAAATGTCGGCATTTACAAGTTTTCAATCAGATTTTTGTGCAGAAAAACCAGTTTAGCAACTCAACAATGCTTCTGTATTCTTCATGTGTGCCATCTCTAAATGCATTATCCTCGCTGATCGGAGGTAAATGTGTAATGGGACGACGTTTGCACGTGGTAAAACTATTTGATGATGATGATGATGATGATGATGATGATGATGATGATGATGATGATGATGATGATGATGATGATGATGATGATAAATTTGTAAAGCTCTATTGGTTGTGTGGATGTGAGATGAATGCACTGTAGACGAAAGACTAACACCGTCTACATGGTCTGTAGCACTATGACGTTTTCAGTCTCTATTTTCCTCTATTTTCGTCCTTTTATTTTTTAGCTCAATCCATTTTTTATCGTATAAAATATTCACATAATAAATCTGTGACATAAGAAGACGTCCCTAACATTATAATATCTGCATTTTTATGTAGTATATTATACAATAATCACAGCAATTCCTCGTTTCATGCATTGACACATCTCTTAGAATAATTTGTTATCATTCTGTTCATAGTTCAAACTCCTTAATTTCTAGAGAGTATAAACACACACACACACACATACACACACGCGCACACACACTCACGCACACACACATATACACACACCTAGATAAACAACTGATCACATACAAGAATACAAACACTCAAATACATATAACCACATGACACTTAATAAAGGACACTGTAACACACATGTACACTTAGTTAACGATAAACATATTCACACACATGTACACTTAGTTAACGATACACATATTACCACACACGTACACTTAGTTAACGATACACATATTCACACACGTGTACACTTAATAAAGGACAGATATGCTAACACACATACTCCATGTACTGAGGGAGTCAACGTGTCATATCTCGTGCGGACAGACCTGGGATGCCGATGACATTCAGACTGTAGTCACCCATACGTCCAGTTCTGTAACAAGTTTTTGTTGTATTTGGAGTTACGACTGACACACGAACAAATCAATAATCTCGAAAATAGTTGTATGCTAGCAGACAGGCAGACAGGCAGGAAGACGCTTAGCAGACTAACAGACAGACTTAATGAGGCCAATATTAGCAGTGTACTGGGGTGTATGAGATTAGCATTGGATGCTCTCAGTGAGTATCTACACCTACATACATGGCCTACTAGAAAACGCTCTCAGAAATGAAAGGACCTCGTTCTCAGGCTTCCCATAGAAACGCTATTATTATTATTATTATTATTATTATTATTATTAGTTCACGGTCAATGAGGATTACATTATGAGGCAATGAGGATGACTTTACCAGACAATAAGGACGACTTTATCAAGCGATGAGGATTACATTATTAGGCAACGAGGATTACTTTATCAGGCAATGAGGATTACAGTATCAAGCGATGAGGATTACACTATTAGACAACGAGGATTACTTTATCAGGCAATGAGAATTACAGTATCAAGCGATGAGGATTACATTATTAGACAACGAGGATTACTTTATCAGACAATGAGGATTGCATTATCAAGCAATGAGGATTACTTTATCAAGCAATGATTACATTATTAGGCAATGATGATTACTTTATCAGGCAATGAGGATTACATTATCAAGCAATGAAGATTACATTATTAGGCAATGAGGATTACTTTATCCGGCAATGAGGATTATATTATTAGGCAATGAGGATTACTCTATTGGATGCAATGCCTTCGATTTGTGTCTAGCAGCAGACGGGTGCCAGGTCAACCTCTTGCTGTTTGTACAAACTCCACAAAAGTTGGGCGAGGCCCGATCACTTACTATCTGTTACTATAATGATAAAAAAGCTGAGATGTACTATAAACATCATATCACACAGTCTAATGTTGTGTAGAAGGCAATGCAGTAACCCACCAACACATAGCGTATAGCGCAGTATAACAAGTAGCATTGCTACTCACGTGAGGCAGGTGTCGTTTGAAATATTAAAAGTTTAAGGTAAAGTTATGAAAGTATTTTTCTAAGAAATGTACTTTTGGTCTAATGATAGAAGACAAGCGTGCAATTAAAGGCCTTCTTTGTGTCACAATAATAATAATAGTAATAATGCTGACTTGTACAGCACAGTTCTCCTCACACAAAAGAGCTCAATAAGCTTTTACATGATGCAATGAAGCTGACTATATTTGTCATTTATGTTCAAAGTCTGCACAATGTGTGAGCATATTTAAAACATGTATGAAGGTATATTGTAGCTGTCCTTCTAGCTGCGACTGCAGCAGCTTAACACCAGTCTTCAGTTCCAAGTGAGGTGATCAGACAGTTATCGCTCGTCTGTTCGCTAGCTGATATTAAAAGGCTAGTCTTCACCTACCTGTGTATGACACCTCTATCATGCACGTATTTCACAGCATGCAGTACACCACACAAGATATGTGTGACTACTAGCTCTGTACACAAGATAGATGGGACCACTAGCTCTATACACAAGATATAATAATAATAATAATAATAATAATAATAATAATAATAATAATAGTGAAGATTTTTATAGCGCATATTCACACTCGTAGAGAGTATGCTCTTAGCGCTTAAAACGGGGAAGAGACGTGGAGTAAGTAGATACAGAACACAGGGGACGAAAGAAAACGACAGTACTGACAAAAACAGATAACAAAAGGCATCAAGTAACAGGAACAGAGAAAAATAGTGATGGGTAAAGTAGCAAGAGGGAAGGGGGGGGTAAGGACTAGCATTGTGGACTAGGAGTAGTGCTCAAGGAAGAGGTGCGTTTTCAGTGCAGATTTGAAGGATTCAATTGTAGGAAGGTGGCGGATATGGAAAGGAAGAGAGTTCCATTGTTTTGCAGCACAGTAGCCAAAAGTCCTGTGACCATATGTTGTTGTTCTGGTGACAGAAACAGTCAGAGTACGGTTGTCAGAGGAAGAGCGGAGTTGTCTGGCCGGAGAGTAAGGGATGAGAAGTTCAGAGAAATAGTCAGGACAGGAGCCAGCAAAGAAATTAAAACACAGCACAGACAGTTTGTACTGGATGCGAGAACGGACGGGTAGCCAGTGTAGAAAACGAAGGAGAGGAGTGACATGGTCCCGTTTCCTTGCTCTAAGTACCAGACGTGCAGCGGAGTTCTGTACTCTCTGGAGTTTCTGAATGAGGGATGAGGGGCAGCCTGCCAGCAAGGAGTTGCAGTAGTCAAGTCGTGAAAGAACAAACGCACAGACAAGAGTGTTGGTGGCACGTGTAGAGAGAAAGTGACGGATGGCACTGATCTTACGGAGCTCATAGTAGGCAGACTGACAGACAGCTGTAACATGTTTATCAAGGGTCATGTCTGCGGTGACAATAAATCCCAGATTCCTAACGGATGACGTGAAGGTGATGTTGCTGTCGCCCACCTTGATGTGATTGGGCAGACTGACTAGTGAAGGTTGATGTCTTCTTCTATGGCACAAGAGGGCTTCCGTTTTATCATAATTTAGTTTAAGCTTGTTTTTCACCATCCAGCCCTTGACATCACTAATACAAGCTTCTAGAGAGCTAATAGCAGAGTGAGACTCAGCCAGTGGAATAGAACAGTAAAGCTGCGTGTCATCTGCATAGGACTGATGAGACACCTGGTGAGACCGGATGCAAGATGAAAGTGGTTTAGTATACAGGATGAACAGGACTGGGCCAAGTACTGAGCCTTGGGGAACGCCACAGAAAAGTGAAGCAGGGCGAGATGTCTGACCATCGACTACCACAGTCTGGGTCCTATCAGTGAGATAGGAGTTGAACCATGAGAGGGCAGGTCCACAAATCCCGTAGAGGGTGTGGAGTCTGTGAAGAAGCAGAGAGTGGTCTATAGTGTCAAATGCAGCAGACAGGTCCAGTAGGGTTAATGGAGAAACATCACCACTGTCAAGAGCAGATAATATGTCTGTTGTTACTTTAATAAGAGTGGTCTCAGTGCTGTGGAAAGGTCTATATGCCGACTGAGCTTGTGGAAGAAGATGGTGGTCTTGTAAATAGGCCCAGAGCTGTGTCAAAACTATTTTCTCTATGATCTTAGAGAGAAAAGACAAGTTGGAGACTGGGCGGTAGTTGTTTAGCACATTGACATCAAGCGTGGATTTCTTTAGAAGTGGCCTCACCACCGCATTCTTGAACAGAGATGGGAAAACACCTGACGACAGGCTGACATTTACAATATGTGTGATGGCAGGAAGTTGAGTATCTAGGCACTCGAGCAGAAGGCTCGTGGGCATCGGATCTAACTCGCAGGTTGTTGCTTTAGCTTTTAGGATAACCGCTTTTACATCGGTCTCAGAGACTGGTAGGAACTTGGTCATGGAGCATCCTGGGAGGACATCACAGGAGATGCTGTCAAGCGCCGACGCCGAGTCTAATGATGATCGAATGTCCGATATCTTGCTGGTGAAATAATCACTAAAAACTTGCGGCAGCAGTGAAGCAGGGTAGGCAGTAGGCAGTGGTGTTGCTGTACGAGATCCAGTCATTTTATTGCAAATGGCAAAAAGCTTTTTGGAGGAGGTGCAATTAATTATTTGGCCCTGAAGGTATGATGTTTTAGCCTCATAAATGCATTTTGCCACGCTTCGCTTTGCAGCATTGTAAATTTCTTTGTGGATGGCGAGTCCAGTCTTCCGCCAAAGACGTTCAGCTCGCCGGCGCGTGCGCTTCAGGTCACGGAGTTCAACGCGGATCTGTGAATACCAAGGCGCACATTTAGACTGGCACATCAGACGTCGAGACACTGGGTCACGTGGTCATCAACTACTCGACGTAAAACACAGTCAAGTTGCTCGGCAGAGGGTGGTTGGAGGAGCTCCATCTGCAGCTGTGCTTTGAATGCCAGTCTATCAACATTTCGTAATGAGCGAGTGGATCTAAAAACTGGCGCCGATGATGGGCATTTGTGATCAAGTTCGATCAGTACACAGTAGTGGTCAGATGAGAGATCGTGGGAAACATCAACTGACTGGAATAAGTGGTCATCAGGTCGATGTATGACCCAGTCCAGGATGTGATCTCTTTTGTGTGTTGGCTGCGACACGGACTGTACGAGACGAAAGGTGTGCAGCATTTCAGACATTTTGACAGTGTCAGGGTGAGCACTGTTGTCGAAGTGCACATTCACATCTCCGAGGAGTATGGCGGGTCCAATTAGTGTATTGCTATAATCCAAGAGATCATGGAATTCCGAGAAAAATGTAGAGGCTGTAAGTTTGTTCCTTGATATGTATGACCACTAGCTCTATACACAAGATATATGTGACCACAAGCTCTATACACAAGATATGTATGACCACTAGCTCTATACACAAGATATGTGTGACCACTAGCTCTATACACAAGATATGTATGACCACTAGCTCTATACACAAGATATATGTGACCACCAGCTCTATACACACGATATGTGTGACCACTAGCTCTGTACACAAGATATGTGTGACCACTAGCTCTATACACAAGATAGATGTGACTACTAGCTCTGTACACAAGATAAATGTGACCACTAGCTCTGTACACAAGATAGGTGTGACCACTAGCTCTATACACAAGATATATGTGACCACTAGCTCTGTACACAAGATATGTGTGACCACTAGCTCTATACACAAGATATATGTGACCACTAGCTCTGTACACAAGATAGGTGTGACCACTAGCTCTATACACAAGATATATGTGACCACTAGCTCTGTACACAAGATATGTGTGACCACTAGCTCTATACACAAGATATATGTGACCACTAGCTCTGTACACAAGATAGGTGTGACCACTAGCTCTATACACAACACATATGTGACCACTAGCTGTACACACAAGATATATGTGACCACTAGCTCTGTACACAAGATAGGTGTGACCACTAGCTCTATACACAAGATATATGTGACCACTAGCTCTGTACACAAGATAGGTGTGACCACTAGCTTTACACACAAGATATATGTGACCACTAATTCTGTACACAAGATAGGTGTGACCACTAGCTCAATACACAAGACAAATGGGATGAGTAGCTCTATACACAAGATACGTATGACCACTAGCTCTATACACAAGATAGATGTGACCACTAGCTCTATACACAAGATATATGTGACCACTAGCTCTATACACAAGATATGTATGACCACTAGCACTATACACAAGATATGTGTGACCACTAGTTCTATACACAAGGTAGGTGTGACCACTAGCTCTATACACAAGACAAATAGGACGAGTAGGTCTATACACAAGATATGTGTGACCACTAGTTCTATACACAAGGTAGGTGTGACCACTAGCTCTATACACAAGACAAATAGGACGAGTAGGTCTATACACAAGATATGTGTGACCACTAGTTCTATACACAAGGTAGGTGTGACCACTAGCTCTATACACAAGACAAATAGGACGAGTAGGTCTATACACAAGATATGTGTGACCACTAGCTCTATACACAAGACAAATAGGACGAGTAGGTCTATACACAAGATATGTGTGATTAAGACACATGTGACTAGTATCTCCTGCAGATGGCAGTGAAAGAGACAGTACCAGGTGACGGCAAGAACCACATCCCATAACAAGCAGGACTGTCCACAGTTCATGGCAATAGACGAAGCTACAGTAATGGGGGAGACTAGTCTCATGCTGTAGCTGCTTGGTTAATACAACTTTCTGTACATAAGACAACTCGTGATGTAAGTTTTCTACATCAGTCCATTTAACAGCCACCTGCAGTCCTGTTGGCGAGTGCTGAGCTCCATGCACATTTATTGTATCTTTGTGACCTGTCAGTCAGTCAGTCAGTCAGTCAGTCAGTCAGTCGTCCCTTGCCTGGCACCTGTGGTTGGGGGGATCACATGGATAGACGCGGCAGCTGACAGGGGCCGCCACTCTTGTCTATTTTGGCGATAGTCAGCAGGTCCTGTACAGAACGACCAGTCCAGTCTTTGATGTTCGTAAGTCAGTTCTTCCTCGGCCACCCTGCAAGTTGCCTTGAAGGACAGTCTTCGACAAGGTGTCGTGCCGGTTCACGTGACCAAAGAAGACCAGCTTACGTCGCTTCCTGGTGTCCTACGAGTGTGGCCATCTTGTTTCTTACAATGCCGTTGGTTTTATGTTATGTGATCTTTGCCTATTCCTGTATAGAGCTGATAGACACAGACCACACTGTCAAACTGCACGATGACCACTTCTGATGACAATGACTCACTGATGATAAGAGTGACCTTCACCTTGTGTTCTGCCAGTGGTGGGGATGTGATGTCGTAGGGCTGACTTGCTGGTGGTAATCAGACAACTGAGATTGGGAACAAACACAATACTGTGTTACTGATTTGCCTGACACAACGTTTGTCTGTGTTTAGTCTCTTGTCTCTCTTAATCTATAACTTTCACCAGCTACTTCTTTGAGCAAATCGTCTGCTCCGGGAACCGCGTTGTCTTTCAACGGCCCTGAGTGCACATCTACAACTCGGAAAACCATTGTGTCATCCGTATAAACACAGAATACATCAACAGAGACGCGGGTTAATGGAGCTGAAACCACCAGAAGACTGTTGGTATCGATGTTATCACAAAGGAAAACTGCATGAAAATTTTGAAGCAAAGGACTGACTGTGTGATCTTCAAGATCTTCAGAAGAAACCCTTATGACCTCAGGCAGAAAAGTTTGGCAGTCGACGGTAAATCCGAAAGTCGCAAACAAAAGTCAAACAGGCCTGCACAGCAGCGACGCAACACAAAAATCACCGGCCTACACATTGGCCATCAAAAACACACATTGAATCATTGAATCATGGACACACGGAGATAAAGATGACAAAGCTTAACTCGGCGCGCGCACACACACACACACACGCACACACGCGCTCGCCCGCCTATATAAATATATATAAAGGGACGCAACGAAAAGATTGTTCACGTTTTATTAAAAATACCTAATCAAATTTTCATCCTACATTGTCAAGAGCTATAACTGTCAGGATGATTGATTCTGGAGACGAAGTAACAGGACCAGACTATTTACACAGGACACTTGAGGTTGGATGTTCATTGTTCTAAGTAATTTGTCGAACTATTTTAAAGCACCAATTTTCTTTTTATTTGGATTTCTTGTCTATTTCCTGTCAGTTTTATTATTTTTCTTCATTTTATTATTTTTAAAGTGCCCTTATTGCGCCGGTCATTAAAAAGCAATTGTTTAATTGTTCATCAAAAGTAAAATATTGCAAATATTAATTTGGGTAATTATCTTTATAAAATGTAAATAAGGTGATTATTTAGAGCAGTCGCACTCACCTTTAAAGTAAAATGATGAAAGCTCTTTTCTGCTCCGTGCCCAAAAAAATGGTAGTAGGGGGCCACATCAGGTGAGGTCGAAACATTAATCTTATTTTAAACTTAAATTATCTTGGTTTCTCTTGCCTTGAGGTAGCCATGAATAGCAATGTAAGTACCGCGGAACAGACTAAATCTCTCGAGAACTTAGACAATTTAGAGGACTATTTCATCAGCAAAGAGCACCGGCAGATTGTCGAGATGATCTTTTACGGAGGTCTGTCGACTCTCTTTTGTCTCATCGGCATCCCGGCCAACCTCCTCAACATCCTCGTCTTCTGGCGCCAGGGCCTGAGGGACCGCATGAACGTCTGTCTCTTCTCACTGTCCTGCGTGGACTGCTGCTACCTGCTCTGTGTGTTCGCCATATTCTCTGTCCCCACGTTTGCTCGTCTGTACGACCAGACCAGGGGAGACGAAATGTACGCCAAAGTCTTTACGCCCCTTGGTTGGCTCCTCTATGGTTCGCTGAACCTGTCTGGTTGTCTCGGCATGGTGATTGCACTCGACAGGTGCGCTTGTGTTGTCTTCCCCTTCCGTGCTGCTACCCTTATGACCACCCACACCATGTGTCTCATTATTATAACTTGTTTCTTCTTGATTCTGGGCGCACACCTGCTGTACCCGTTTTCTTTTGAAGCTCGTAGTGTTACCATCGGAGAAAGTGTCACGTGGGTGTTTCTTCGCACAGAATTTTATTATTCAAACGCGGCGATCGTTGAACCATTTCTGTTTACATTCCTGGGAACAACCTTACCTGTCGTCATGTTCATTGTGGTGTCAGTCACAACAGGTGTCACGGTGCTAAAACTAAAGGCCGCCATAGCTTGGCGGGAAAAGTCGAGCACTGTGACAAGTGATAGTAACAGTAACAGCCAACAGATGGCGCTCACTTCCATGCTCGTCATCCTTTCCTGTGTCTACGTCATCACGTTGACGCCGTTTGTCGCACGTCAGTTGTCGTTTTTATTTTTGTCAGACTGTTATGGCCCCCGACATTGCTACGAGTTGTTGTCGGCTCTCAGCGCCATTGTGTACGGGATTCTGCCCATCAACAGCGCCATCTACTTCTTTATTTACTACCGACGCTCAGCTCGATTTCGTCAGGTGTTATGTCAGCTCACTAGCAAGACTGGCCACCAACAGTCTACCAACAGAAACCACTCATGTTTGGAAACGACGGTCTACAGTCAGCCCTGATTCTGCTTCCATATCAGCCTCACCTCCAAGTTGAAGATACGACAGCGAACTTTCATGGCACACAATAAAGTTCAGTCTGCAGGTCGTACCTCCGTCACTAACTTTATCTCCTAATTTTGGTTTCTTTAAGCTATGTAATGATTGTTGATTGGTTTTTCAATATTTTCCTATCTGCTCGTTCATTTTTAACACGGGTAAATATCTACCTCAATGTAACACTCTGCAGGTATAACACGTTGCTTCCTGAACATTAATCATATAACGCCAAACAAATCCCGATAAACGTTCCAATAGAGAATCGACGTAAAATATTGGCAAGAATATTAATTTTTAAAAAAAACGATGAATCTGGTATAATGCGATTATAAGAGAAATCTACCTCCGACATCTGACTGCCTTGTGTGTTTTCTTCGTTGGACTTATTGAAACCAAAACTGTTATGTACTCCTTAGTCATTCAATGCCAGTGTACACATTGGTTTAACTGATTATTTTAGGAACATATTCTAATATGTTGTCATGATTTTTGAACAGATTGCAATTGTGATTTTGTCTAAGAAATTTGTTTTGTATGGGTAAAAAATGTGTGAAGCTCAAACTAACGAGTCAGCTATGCAGACATTTGTTTAAATACCTCTGAGCCTGTTGTGGTCAGTGTGAAAGCAATATCCAATCATTTAAAAATGTTCCAAATTATTTGCATATGGGCTTAAAGCTCTGAATTCTTTGTATTTATGTTGTAAATGAAAACCGAAAATCGCGTTGATAAATGCAAACCAATAAAAGGAACTTGTAGGGAATTAATTGAGTTTTATAACCAACTATTAACTTCCATGTGCAAATTAAAAGAAATCAATGTTGCACGCTCAAAAGCCTTTGACTGAGGCAGTCGCAAATAAATTGTTTACTAAGAACCACGTCTAACATACAGCCTACAACCAAGTTACTGAGGCGGAGAAGTCGCACAGACTCACATGATATCAAGTTACAATTATAGAGCAGGTTTATTTTGTGAGAAAATCATTTAATAGGAAAAGTGGTGAGTGATTCCTGCGATGCTGTTAGCGGTTTCGCTGTGGCCAGTACCACCTCCACTTGTAGCCTGCAATGTGACAGCAGGTCGGAAACTTGCCATCTAATGAAAAGAATAAATTTCAAGAAATATGTAAGCACACTTGTCTCGTCTTTGTAATATCTTTGTTAGCAGGGTGAGTCCAAATCACTGGCTTGTTTTATGTCCGAGGACGCATGCTGCTGCCGTGTGAAGGCATGTGATTCCCGGTTTGTTAAAGACCAGCCTGAATGGTTTGCGTTTTTTTGCAGATATCGGTAGATGTAGGTGATATTAAACTGATCTGTAAATGTAAGCCTTCCAAACCCACCCGCTAATTAATTATTCGCTAGCAAAGTACGCGATTCACACCTGCGATCAACAAGCGCCGCTGACAGTGTACTACGTCACACTAGTGCACCATTCACAACATTGACAACAGCCAACACCAAACAGTGTACTACGTCACACTAGTGCACCATTCACAACATTGACAACAGCCAACACCACACAGTGTACTACGTCACACTAGTGCACCATTCACAACATTGACAACAGCCAACACCAAACAGAGAGAGAGAGTGAGAGACACTTCGGGTTATTTGGATGTTAAATTCTTAATTTCTCGTTCTAAAGTAGCAGTTTTTCAGAACCACAAAAAATGCAGACTTTCAGCGTCCCAATAATCAAGTTTTCTATGTTTGTTTTCTGTTTGTCGTCAGTACTGTCGTTTATTCTTCCGTCCCACGTGTTCTATCCATGTAGTCCATGTCTCTTCCTTGTTTTAAGCGCTAAGAGCATGCTCTCTATGAGTGTCAATATGCGCTATATTATTATTATTATTGTTGTTGTTGTCACAACATCGCTACGTGTGACTCTCACTCTCTGTCTTCTAATCGCACACACGGACCAGACAAATACGTGTTCTTTCACACAAATAAAATAAAGTGATTTACCTGATCAGATCTGCCTACTGTTACTAAACAAAGCAAAATTACGTATAAAAAAGTTCTTACTACGATCTATGACCTTTCTTGATACAGATAGTCCAGGGTAGACAATCCTCCCTTCACTAACAACAGTCAGAACTCAACACGTTTCATGCTTCTTCCACAATGTCCACGTATAAGTAATTATCCAGGTGCTCTCCACACTTATAATGCGAGACTGGGATTTACATTATCAACTGAAATGTTCCGGTAACTATCCGATTGCTCCCCACACATATAATCCAATGGGAAACTAGGATTTACAGTATCCTCAACTGAACTGTTCCTCACGGTATTACAACCATCACAGACGTAGCGGCTAGACGTTGATGCGTCCTCTCAATTTAACTTTACTACCAACAGCAAAGTGTTCCTCTACGTATACCTACAGACACAGCATCTCGGCACTGGCTCGTGAATACACTGCAATATTTCGGTGCAGACGACATGGCGTTCAGCATACAGGTTGGAACAAAATGTCCTCCCTGATCATTAGAACGTCTCACTCACTCGCCTTTTCTTCTTTGGTTCATCAACAATTTTCTCTCCCACGTCACACATATTTTGACGTCATCCATACGCATTCAGACAAACTGACGTCATTCACGCTCCTTCGTTCTGCTACGATGGCTGACCATCTGTGAGACATGTTGAAGCATGCAGTAGGTACAAGCTGTTTGTAACATAATTTCTCACCATGCCATTATCCATTCAGTCAACTTTTCATCACTGTGCTCTGCTTCGAAATGTCACCGCCTGGTCTTCAAATCCAGCTTTTGATGACCCTCAACTCTTTGAACTCGTGGCTGCTAGAAGCCTGTAGGGTTCCAGAAAGATTCAAAACTGTTTCCACTGCGTGTTAAAGAGAACTTTCTGTCGCTTAGAGTTTTAAAAAAGATATTTCTCATCAGGATTTACCTGACAGCGTGTCTATGTGCACTATGTCTTTAAGTCTTAGTCATATAAACGGTTAAGCATTTGTCTGTATTCGAGAATAAAGTAACATTTTCATTTCTTACCTCCCTTGACATTACTTGTTGCGTTACAACTTTGTAGGAGCTTAACTTTATTTTTTTGTTTCTTGACTAACTCCATTTTTGATGCCTTAGAATAATAATTTGAAATATTTGAAATATGGAAGACTTCCTAACAGCATATAACTGCCTTTGGATGTAGTATATTGTAGTATAATCACAACTTCTCTCTACAGAATTTAACAGAATTTAAATCTCTTTAGCTACTTTGTCAGTATTCTTTTGCTAGTTTTACCTCCTTACTTATTAGAAAGCCCCCCCCCACACACACACAGTCACACACAAACAAAGACGTACAAGAACATAAAAAGTGAAATACATGTACATATACACATGAGCCCTAACGCCTACTTTGCAATGTACCCTTACTAAGATGCACATATACTAACACACACGTACAGTTATTAAAGGACACACATACTAACACACAAACTCCATGTATGTGACAGCCACAGTATTGATGTAGTGGCCGGGCAGTCAGCCAGGTTCTACAGTAGAGTGTTTGTACTCTTTATTCCCGGCTTGCTTTAAAAGAGAAAACAAACATCCTATTACAGGGTGGTCTCAGTAAATTCTCCTTTTGAAATGGTGATCGAAGAGCAGAGTAAACTGAGGATTGGTAAAGTGATGTTTGTGTGCGCCAAGGAAATTTAAGAGAACAGAAAAAAATCCATTTCTTCTTTAAGTGGAAAAGTGTTGATGTGTTTCATGGACATCAAACTGTTGGTGCGGCAGACATGGCATGCAAGTGACTGTACTTACCCACACATCCAGTCCTGTAACAAGCCCCTGTTGTAGGTATTTGGAATTATGACTGAGAAACGAACGAATCAATAATCTCGAAAATATCTGCACGCGCTAGCAGACAAGCAGGAAGATAGTACACAGACAAGCACACAGACAAACACACAGACAAAGACACAGACGAAGTAAAACAGACATCAACACTGAGACCTGTGCCGTTAGCACTCAGTACTTACAGTAAGTGTAGGTGTCTGATAGGTCTTTCATCTTATTTTACGTCATTTCTCAAATTATCTCAAGCAGGTTCACAAACTAGGTAGCACTTGCCGCTTCACACACCTTGATCACGTGGGTTGTAGCCCTATAAGTTGTCTGTGTGTTCAGAAGCTTCTCTCTATCGTAAGACCGAACAATAGCGTTGTTATTTGATAGAACAATAGTTTTAACACATAAAATCAATGACATTATATATATATATATATATATATACAGATACCTGATGTGATATTTTAGTTTATGTATCGATTATTTAGAGCCACAGAATATTAGACAACAGCACTATTTTTATCGAGACTGGAGAGCAACAATGCCAAATGTTTCCACATGATGTATTCAGCCTCATTCTCGACGACACCAAAGCAACACATTTTCTTAATTATTGGAATCTTGCTTTATTATTTGAATATCTTTGTCTTTTCAATCTCTTTGTCATTTGAGTTTAATAGCGAAGATAAACTCATCGTTATTTTACAGCAATTGAAAACGTTTCGCATTATAAACGCAAGTAAACAGCAACATTCTTGCAAAAATATTTATGAACCACAAAATCCGTTTTATTTTAATGCATACATTATTTACACACACACACACACACACACACACACACACACACACACACACACACACAAACACACAAACACACACTCAAACTCTTGCCATGTTGTCGTCAGTATTATCCGACAAAATAAATTGTCGTTAAACCTGCATTTCCGCATTCTTTATTAATTGGTGAAACAAAGTAGTTGACCATATCTTTACTTTCTGTTTCCTCTAGTATGCGAGGTAACAAATAAATAGCTGCACACATTTTTAGTTTCGGTTTCCCCTAGTACTCCAAATAACAAATAAGTAAAGTTCATCACCTAACTTTCCTGACTTCAGTGGTAAGTTAGGTGTTACATAACTCACTTACATCATTGAAGTCAGTCAGTCAGTCAGTCAGTCAGTCAGTCAGTCAGTCAGTCAGTCAGTCAGTGTCCTCTGCCACGTGAGGTGACAACAAGGGACCTCCATCTGGTTCTGTTCTGGCGGTTGTCTCGAGTGATAGACCTCTGCTCTTGAGGTCCTTCTCGATGGTTCGCCTCTCTGTCTCCGTGTTCCTCCTTGTGTTCCTCTTTCCCTGCAGTGTTCATCGCAGGGTTGTTCTGAGGATTGAGTCTGGAGGCATGTTGCACACGTGTCCTGCCATCGCCAGAGTCACTTCTGCCAGTTTGCACCTTTCTTCCCTGTCTCGCAGCTCTTCATTTGACAATGTGGTGGTCCAGAAGATCCTTTGTATGAACCTCCATTGAGGGGTGTGATGTTAGAGAACTCACTTCCGTCACTGAGGTGTAAGGTGTTGGTAAACTCACCGTTCTCAGCCTCAGCTAACCCTCTTTTTATGTCAGCTGGGTCGACTTATTCTGCTTGATCAGTCGACTTAGTCACACGGGTATGGAACACGAACGCCTTTGGGTTTGAATGCCAGAGCTCTAGCCACTCGGCTATCCAATAATAAACACATTGCTAAATGTAGAATCCTGTCTCGTATTACTTGACTAAAGAAATGCAATCTCAGTTACTCTGATACTTCAAAAAATACAACTTAGTAGAGTAATGAACAGCATAAAAAATTATCAATGGGATATATATATATAGAGATATATATTTAACAAACATTATGCAGTTCAAAGCGGCCTATCATTTGACAACTTTTATATTTCATTAGAAAGGTCATGCATCGTCAGACGAGAATGTTATGGTGATATACTTATTACTGTAATTACGGTCAGCTCCATCTCAATTTTTTATGCTGCAAGATGACTTTCTTGTTCTCTACAGAGCAGCAGTGTTAACATTGAAGTGAAGATGCTTCAGAACACACAATGTAATGTTAACATACCCGAAAACCTTCCCATAATGCATAATAATTCCGCACTGGAGACAGTACAGCAAATATCTACATAAACAGGCTGCAGCTCAAGGAGTTTAACAGCTTCAAGTAGCTGGGAATATACTTTTCCTAAACTAGAAGCTGCACACAAACAAATTACATCAGCATTGCAACAGTGAGACAAACACTGGCTGAACAGATGTCGGACCAGCATGTGTCTACCCATGCAACTCATGCAACGAGATAAATTTCTGACTCGTCCTCATCCAGTTTTTCGGATGGGAGATGATGCTTATTCTTGCTCTCACAGAGAAAAAATCTACACGGTAAATACTAGGTGCCAGGCTGCCTACATTGAATGGTAGACCAACAACTCTCTACGGAAAACGGTCGCCACTCCTTTAAACCACTAAAAGTGTAGTCGGGATACAGTGAAGGAGAGCAATAGGTCTACTTTAGTCATGTCGGCAGACACTCAACTCTATGACCGTTATTTCGTTATACTGAAGTGTGGACCCCGCCGAAATGGACAGGGAAACAATTAAGAAGATGAAAGTAACGACACTGGGAAAATATTTTATGCAGGACATTTTCACCACCACTTACGACAAGCCTGAGTGGTCAGCCTTGTCAAATGTCGGTGCCTCCGTTGTCCACTGCCAGAGGGTTAACATAAATAGTCGTTAGGAGGTAGTAACGAAAATGACATGAATGAGGATGAGACGGAGGAGGAGGAGGAGGACGACGACGACGATGACCAGTCAAGTGATGAATGAATGCCTTATACAAAACTTGTTTAAAACTGGTAGAAGGTTGTGAGACTAGACAAATGCAATAACACAACATGGAAATGCGAATCAATAAGGAATGTGGGAAGATAAATTTATGTTTGATAAAGATATTCAATAAGAGCTAAAAGGGCAGACCCCAAGCTACTAGAAGTATTCTCCACTAGGACAAGTGATTCGGCCAGGTACCAGAGGAGTTCCCAAGAGAGGAACAAAACTCGAGCAGGCTTGAGGACTTTGAGGTCATTATGTAAATGAAGGAACATTCCTGACACTAGGGCCAGTAAAGGAACAAAGAGACTAACGAAGTTTTGTCGTCTGATATCTGATACAAAATAGGTTACCATTAGCAGACCAATGCAGTCATCTTAGGTGGTAGCAGGTTAACATTTCAAGCAGATCTCATGGATGACCCCAGGACAAAATGTCAGGTCTGAAGTGACAGTCTGTCCAGCTCGCGGTAAAGCAGTATGTTTTAGTCTGCATTTGTATATTTTACATTTATATTAAAAAACACAAAAAGAAGCAAATTGAGGATGAATTGGCGCTAGATTACAGAGGAAATAACATTTGAAAAAATATGTTTGATAATTTTATTTTTATTTTCTATTGTTACTTCTTATTCCGTATAATAATAATATATTATTATTATTATTATTATTATTATATGTATCGTGTTTGATCTATTGCCAGAAAAATATTTTGGTAACTAGACGTCACCCGTTAATTCCAAAGCTTCCTGTAGAGAACACTTCAGCCTCCTCTGACACAATAGAGGTTTGACCGTCTGACAATGTTTAGCAACTCATAACCGCTCGTGTAGTCTTCATGCCCGCCATCTTAACTCCTTTATCCTTGCCGACCGCAGGTGACTGTGTCATGGCACGATGTCTATACAAGTAAAAACTATTTGAATGTTGTAATCATTATCATTTGTAAACCCACTTTCTGGTGTAGATGCGAGCTGACGGACTGCACACAAAACACTACATGTCACACATGTCACAGGTCTTCTAAAGTTTGTCTGTAATGTCAGTTGTTTACAGTGTTAATTGCTTATAATGTTAGCTGTTCGATGTGACAAATAGCTTTATAACAACTAATCATTTTATCCCGGAGAAAGGATTATTTGAAATTATTTTTTTTTTGCAACAGACCTGCTTGTAGTATGACATGAAAGGGGATTAAAGAAAATAAGACTGATTCCATAAAACCGACGTCAGTTGGCCTAAGAAATCACAAACTTTCTGCATGATTTCTCCTACGTTGGATGATTTATTCATCAAAAATTATGATGTAAGTTATGTGGCTTTATCTCTAACCTTGACCTTACGAGGGCAGCAGAGGGCAGCCCGCAGATGGCGTCGAAAGCGCGAGGAGCGCGTGCTGTACACCAGGAAGCTGTGGGCGCTGTTCACCTGCGGCAGCTGGTTGACGATGGTGTTGCACGACATGTACAGATTGTAGAAACGGCCGTAAGGAGAGAAATCGTCAAGAAGCAAACGAGCGATAATGACGGCGACGAAAGGAGCCATGCTGACGATGAACACGCACGAGACGAGGACGAGCATCTTGGTCAGCGCCACCTGCTGGCGGCTGAAGTTGCTGTCTGCGGAGCTGGTCATCTGTCGCCACTTTATTGCCGACCTCAGACGGAGTACGGTGACAGCTGTTGCTGCAGACACAACAACAAACGTGACTAGTGGTAGCGTGACACTCATGTGACCGATACTCATCAACAGGGTCGCGCGAAGGGGCAGCAGGACGCACACACATCGCTCGACAGCAATCACCATGGTGATACAACCGGCTGCTGACCTAAGGCCGTATATGACTCCAAGTCCGCCAGTCATCGTCTTCATCAGATATTCTTCACTGAGAGCCTTGCTGAACAGTCCGATGAAAAAGCTGATAGACGAGACAGCAAAGACACTGAGTAGAAAGCTCAGGTCCACGAGGCCCAGAGAAAAGAGACAAAGGTTCATACGATCGTGTAGCCCCTGACTGTAGAACACAATACAGTTCAGCAAGTTTGCAGGAGCTCCTAGGACACAGACAAAGGTGGTTATGAAGCTGCTGCATATCACGTGTATCAGCTGGTATGTGGCACTAGACATGAGACTGTCTACCTCAGGGACTGGTCCACTAGACACAGGCCTGAAAACACTAGACGTGGTCATCGCTTTAACAGTTAGCAATACTGCCATCTCCCAACCTGTTTAAAACAAGCAATAAAAATGTCCATCTCTTTGGGCTCTCACTTCTAGATGATGACTCATTTTTGTAGTTTTATTTTCTAGTCCTTATAAGAGTGCTTCCTAAGAATTACCGTCAAAAATGAGCCTTAGCTCAGCTTATCTGCTCGGTGGTGTATTAATGAGAGTTTTATTGGAAGGAAGCTGGCAATTTCACTCATAATTAACTAAAGTAAATAATAAATTTTGTGCAAGAATATTTCTTTTTGTAGCATTCATAATATTTTATGACGATTACTTCAAAGAGCACCTGTGTTTACCTCAGGCGTTATCATCTTTTGTTAAAATTTCCATAATGGCCAAAAATTGATTTCCACTTTTCCGTGTTTTCAACTCTATTTCTTCACTTTAACTCTTCTCGCCTTTCCTCTGTTTACTTTGTACATGTCTGGGTATGTATGTGATTGTGTGCGTAAGGATAGAGGTGGGTATGTATTTGTATTGCATGAATGTGTGAAATAAGAGAAAAAGGGAGAAATAAAGAAAAAAAAAGCACACAGGTAATCGTTCAACATTGCAATTTCAGCCCACTATTCTACGGCATCTCTGAAAAAATGAGGAGAAAATATTTGTAGTGACTCCTAAGTGGAAAAGAAGACACACGTGGGCAATAATAAAATAAAGGTTAAAAAACGTTTGTAAACAGTGCAGATGAGATGCAATAAGAAAAGCTGTAATTTTGTGTAACTGTAGAGTGAGTCATTAAATAATTCTTTTTTTGTGGATTTAAGGACACATTTCTCTTAAATTTTTAGGACTTGTGGAGTAACTAGCAACCAAACAGTGTACATTGCACACACTTCTTAGGCGGAGTCTGTGAAAGTGAGATGACAAAAAGTAGAATCTGAGGCCAAGCTCACAGAGACCATTTTGGCACTGGAGGGCAGTAACCAGGAAAAAGTGACTGCGACAATTTTGGGAAAAAAGGTATACAGGAGAATGTCAGGTATCATTGTTATTAGTTATTGATTGTAAGCTTAAATTTTTTAAGGATTAATGTGGAAGAACGAAAGAGCGTGAATGACGTCAGTTGTTCGGAAGACGTGTATGGGTGATGTAAAAAAGTGAAGGAAATGACGTGAGAGAGCGCGAGCGAGGAGTTAGTAGTCAGGTAGGAGAAGGGAGAGGTTGAGGACGGAAAGACAAGTAGAGTAGGAATTGTAAGAAGAATTTGTTGAGTAGGGCGTTTAGGAGTATATAGATGGATTAGGTGAGTAGGTATTCTTGTAGATATTCAGACAGGCAGGACCCAAGGTTAGGGATTTTATTATTTTAAAGTAATCTGGATGTAGAAATCGTTTTTTTAACTGACTTTTTATTTGTGTATTTTTCTTGTTTTCGTCTTTTATTCATACTTAGTAAAGCAGAGAGATTCGTTAGGCATGTCATTCTTTTCTTTTAATTTGTGTGAAAGAACACGTGTTTGTCAGGCTCCGTGTATGTGTTGAAAGGATTGAGTGACTGATACACTGCGCGGTGGTCGTGACAAAGCACAATGCTGAACACGACCACGAGCATTTCTCTGAAAATATTCTTAGACAGCAGACGATCTTCATATGGTATGTGTCAGCATAATAATGGTCATGGCACTGGTTTACAAATAAAAACAATTCTGACCACGTAAAATGTTTTTAAACTTTAAATAGTCATTCTCAATTTGGTTTTTCAAATTTAGAATTCTATGTAGCATCCTGTTGGCAGAGATTCTCAAAGCACTGATTTTACACATTTATACTCCATGAAATTTATCTCATTTACAGTTTGGTTTTTTTAGTTCATTTTATGTTGGTATTTTTTGAAGCTATTTAATTTTTTTACAACTAGAGTAAGGATTGAAGTAAGGATATGTTTACTGAAGCTTCGGGCATGAGGCTGAGTGTCTCACTTGATAAATATATCTTCTTGCAGCCATTATCATAAACTGATTGGATGCTGTCACCTACACTCCACAGTGGCATTCAGACGAGAAAATAAAACAAACACAACAGCAATTGAATTTAAAAATAAATATAATTAAAAAAATGTTACGCCTACAAACAGTAAAAATATTACACATTTATAGTGAAGAAAAAAAAACAAAGAAAATCTAAATTCCTGAACCAACAGTCTGAACACAGTTCTTTCCCCTGTTCCCAAACATCCAGTGTTCTTTCTGTTTGTAACACGTATAGTGTCTCTCACGAAGTCTCCCCTTGAAAGTACAACACAACCGTCTTCACTCCTGCCATTGCCATTCCTCAAGCTCAGTAAAATTCAGTAGACAGCCGACAAACACAAAGCAAATACACGATAAAAAATAAAACAAATAAAAAAATCTGAACACAAAATAACAGTCTTTAAAAATCGACATGTCAATTAGTTAATCATCCTCCCTATCCAAAAACCTACTTCCAACTCTACCTCATACAAAAAAGCTATTCTCACTCTCTCAACAGAAAATTTCCACCATTAATTCACGACATTCAAAAGACATCAGCCACCGTTTTTAGACAAAAATTGACAAAGACAGAGACTCATCTCAACAGGTTCAATATGACAACTTTCGCTCTACAGTCTGATCAGAAAACATACATAACAAAAGTCTGGTCAGGACTTTTACATACCGAGGAGACGTTCACGTTGCCCCAACCCAGTCAGGGAAGAAACCAGCGCACGAATAAAATAAAGTAAAACAAAACACTCTTTTCATTCTTTTCTACTCTTTCCATTTCGTCCTCTCGATAGCCCTTAATTAACCTGTCGGCCATCTCAAGACACATGTGACAGCCGCCGATAGTAATAATGATGCTGTAGAGAAATATTCTTCACTTAATTCATCACTGATCTTGGGTATATGTTCATTACAATTATTTAATGGACTTCAAACCGTTGTGCTAAAATGAATTCCATTAACTATTAACTTTACAAATTGACTACCAGTTTGTTTAAATCAAGGCACAGAGATCATGTGGATTGTTTTGAAACTGCCTGGCTGAAGGCAGTCATTTGGTCAATTGATTTATAATACAGACAAAAAGTAGTAAATCTTATCCATGTACATACCGCCCGTCATTTATGGACATACACACACTTGTTCATAAAATGTTAAAGAAAAGCGGTCAAGTTTAGAATCAGATAAGAAATGATTGTGATAGTTTTGGCAAAGGTCTTTTAGACTGTTATTTTTAAGGGCTGCAAGCTGAAATTTCTCCATTAATTTACCATCATTGTTATAATTTACAAAGCCTTCGATATAAAGAGAGAAAGTACTATGTAGATACTCAAAGACTTCCTGGATTCCAGAAAATTCACGAAAAGCAACTACCTTGACTGACAGTTCCCGTTCGCATTGTGGCTATTTATGTTTTCATTCAGTAAGGAAATTTGGTTTCCATTATAGTTAATATCCCTCTTTGATTCCTTCTTTTGGACAGCAAATAAATCAATGTCTTTGTGATGATGACTTACTCCATTTTAGATACTCTAGGCTAATTAACTAACCAAGAAACACATATTGTTGAAGAACTCTAAAAAAAACTGCATACAAATCCACCAGTAACATGGTGTTGGTTATTTTACATCAACTGAAGCTGTGTGTGTTGCCTTGTATTCAGTAGGTTCCTCTAGTAAACTAGCATCTGTATATAGTTTCATTGCCATGTATGTAGTAGGTCCATCTAGTAAACTAGCATCTGTATATAGTTTCATTGCCGTGTATGTAGTAGGTCCTTCTACTGAACTAGCATCTGTATATAGTTTCATTGCCGTGTATGTAGTAGGTCCTTCTACTGAACTAGCATCTGTATATAGTTTCATTGCCGTGTATGTAGTAGGTCCCTCTAGTAAACTAGCATCTGTATATAGTTTCATTGCCATGTATGTAGTAGGTCCATCTAGTAAACTAGCATCTGTATATAGTTTCATTGCCGTGTATGTAGTAGGTCCCTCTAGTAAACTAGCATCTGTATATAGTTTCATTGCCGTGTATGTAGTAGGTCCATCTAGTAAACTAGCATCTGTATATAGGTAAAAGGTCATCTCATAACCTTTTTAGGTCGTAGGGGAGTGAGGTGTTAGAGACCCCACTTTTCTCGGGGCCAGCTTTTACATGAGGGTGGTGCCCATCTCCTCTCCCTCGCTGCCTTACCTTCCCCAACCCTCTATGGAGTCAGGTACCCATTCCCGTCAGCTGGGTCGACTGGGGGGGAAGTTTGCTGCGCTTATTGGGAATTGATCCAGCGCGCTCTCGGTTCGGAAGCCAGCGCTCTAACCACTCGGCCATCAGCTTCCCCTTCATTGCCGTGTATGTAGTAGGTCCCTCTAGTAAACTAGCATCTGTATATAGTTTCATTGCCATGTATGTAGTAGGTCCATCTAGTAAACTAGTATCTGTATATAGTTTCATTGCCGTGTATGTAGTAGGTCCATCTAGTAAACCGGTATCTCTATGCAGTTTTATTGCCTTACATATAACAGGTCTTTCTATGGCATTATGCTGGCGGTACAACCATTTTTTTATAATAAAAGTCTCCAGTGTCCTCTTCATTTTCTTTCTCTAAAAAAATATTCATTAATAAGAATTTTCTTTTTTTATACCAAAAAAAATTCTCTTCGTGTATCCAATGCAACTTTGAAATGACATGCAAGCTTTTATCGTCTTGTTGCTTTTTTTGTTTAAACAATAGTTTGATATAAATTATTGGTGAATACGTATTCATTAAGTGTCTGAAGTGGTTGAAGAGGTTTGTTTTCCTTTATCCTTAGACTTATACGGGGACTGAACAGGTTTTTCCTTCTAATAACCATAAATATTTGTTTTTAAGATCGTCATAAGAATATTAGTTCATCAGAGATGTTATTCCTGTTGTTTCAGTAAAGGGTTGACACACAACGAAATTTTACGATTTTGCTCGTTTTAGTCCTGCACTTCTGTGTTCTGCGTGTTGGTCTTGTTGATGTAGTTTCTTGGTGAGGTTTTCCGTGATAACTACAGCATGATGATTGTGTTATGACCTTGCCTTTAGCTTATGTTTCTGATCATCTACTCGTTGTCTGATCTAACATTGTAAGGTTACTTTATTGCTGAAATATGAACGATTCCATTCCTTCTGTTGCAGCAGTAATTTGGTTTGTTTCTCCACTCTTGTCGAGTTTAGAAACTATAAGTTCTTTCGCGTGATTATTTTTGAAAATTCAAGAAATGCTGGAGCAATGGCTGGTTGTTTGATAATATCAGTGTATCATCGTAAAATCGCCCACAATTAGGGTTTAGTGTGACTTTTCCGCAAGCCAGGGACCGCTTATGGAAGGAAGAGGGCGTGTGTGCCAGGTTAAGAGGTAGACAGGCTTACGTGGCTACAACAAGCCAAGCGTGACCAGCTGGCTAGCAGAGAGTCTAATGACATCCAGAAAGAAAAAGAAACACCTCAGGGTCTATCACCTGTTGACAGGACCTATTAGGATGACACAGGGAGGCGAAGGATAAGTCACCTCTTCATCCCGCAAGCTGTAGGTGGGGCAGAGGGCCACTAGGGGTGGTCTTTCTCTGGTCTGTGTTAGCTACTTTATGATTAAATGATAAGTGGTTGACCAACGGCATCCCTTGTTGTGTGTGTATGTGCGAATGTGTGACGTGAAGTAGGGAAAAGAGAACCTTGCCAGACACTTCTCGACACGACGCCAGGGTGAACGGAACAACCGGTCAGCAGTCGAAGTGACTTCAACTTCTAACACCAACTTCACTTCTACCTCGAGACTGAGTCTTACGCCAAGAGGATAAGACTCGGGACGAAAGACACTGGGTTAGAGAATCTTGAGTCAGTGACGGTGGCGAGTCAGTGACGAGGAACTGTCAGGACTGCCTGCTGTCGCCGTGAAAATCAAAGGGCCACGTGACCAGGACTTGCACTTCCTGTGTGAGGTAGACGGTGGACGACAGGACCGTCACATGTGTCGTTCTCAAAGAGGAGAAGTCCGGCTGAGTTAGTTCGCACTTCAAGCACATTCGCACCAGGGTGGTGTTTGTTCGGCGGCTGTACGTGTCATTGAAGTCGTGGAAGACACCAGGTGTGTGTCCATGGAGCGGGACAGGCTCGACTCTGTGTCGCCGGGAGAGCAGTCGTATCTGTGTGATGTGGTTGGCAGATTGAGTGGCAAGTGACGACGAACAGTCCGAAACTTCGGGGAGAAAGTCATCAGCGTGTCGTCATCGTCGACTGGACTACTGCTCCTCACATCACCACTAGCGTGGATCCACAAGATAAAGACTAACAGTACGAGAACATCTGTAACAACTGAGATCAACTGAGAACTACTTTTTTGCGCGTATGCACGTAAAAGCGAATGGTAGTGTAACGGGAATTAACAGCACTGTAATAGTGGAAGTACGTTCAGCACGGATACGACTGGAACATCCTCTAAACGAGTTATTCTGTCTGTCTGTCTGTCTGTCTGTCTGTCTGTCTGTCTGTCTGTCTGTCTGTCTTTTCATGTTTTTCCTGTTAAAAAGATCCGTATTGTTGTATTGTCAGTCACACGTCGTTGAGTCTCGTGTGCGGGGAACCGCAGGGGGAAGGGGGCTTGTGAGGCGAGTAGTGGAAACTGTGAGATCGACTTGTGATTATTATGTTGACGTGGTAGTAAGAACTAAGTCCTACCTGTCACCTACGGGCCTAGTTCTCCGGACCAGTGTCCGTGTTTCTGTTAATTAAAACTGATGAACATTGCAACACAGTGACTATATATCCGCTGGTTAGTTAAGCCCTCTTCGGTGAGCGTTCCCCCCACATACACTTTTAATGTCAATACCTTCACTCGAAAGCTATGTCATTTTTGACTTTGTTGTTTTGTTTACTCATTAGTTTGCTCGTTACTCTGTTTCTCTGTTAATGTGGCCGCTTGCAAGTAATACTCCGCAGTTTCTGGACCTTGTCCTCGGTACATCTCCGATCTCACTTCCATCTACACACCTTAACGACTTCTTCCCTCATCTTCTGACACCAGGCTTCTGCGAATCCCACTAAGACAAAAACTATGGACAGATGTCTTTCTCATACCAAGTCCCATCGGCTTGGAAAGAATTACCCGTCATACTTCGTCACTCTCATTCTCTTACTACCTTTAGCTCCAAACTTCAGACATCTTTTCAGAAGAGAGACTTCACTGTGACCCTGTCCTGACATTAGTGTCTAATGTGTGTCTGTATTTACTTTGTGTATGAGGAGGTACTTCTGTCGTAGTGGTGACCGTCTGTTATATGTGAATATGCTGCATCGTTATTACGGATTCAGTTTACTTCTGTAGAGATCATTTCTGTCAAATGCTTTGGGCAAGTCATTGGAAAAGCGCAACATAAATGTTCATTATTATTATTATTATTAGTATTATTTCTGCGGGTGACGGAAATTATGTGAATACGAGGTAGATAATAATAAGGGTAGGGGTCTGTAGTAGGAAAGAAAAGAATAAAACTTTTCCTCTAGTAAACTGGCTTCCAATATCTGTACTGTCATTTTTTCTTTTTTTTTGCGACTAACAAACTTTTGACCAGAGCTTAAAGCAACGGTAAAATCCAGTTCCCATAATGTGAAAGTTTTGGTCTGATGTGTATCAATATACAGAGTCTGTATGTATTACATCCTTTTGATATCTGCAAATTTCCAACTTTGAGATAAATTTAACCACACGATTTAACAAAATTAAACAACAAAATTAAATTCATTCACAAATTTAAAGTTATTAGCTTACATCTTTCTTGGGTAACTGAAGTTGATGAAGCTGACAAATGTTGCTTGTTTCTGAGTCACGTTTCAACTCGTTTGGCGCAGACAGCGCGATGAAAGCGAGATGATCTTCATGAACAGCACTTACATGATTACACAGCACTTACATGATTACACAGCACTTACATGATTACACAGCACTTACATGATTACAACCGTGGGCCGAATATTCCGTGCTGTCCGCAAACACGATATATACCAGGTATTGTCCACACATCCCTGTTAGAAATTACTCGTAGTCTAAAAAAGCATGCCCCAAGCGCTTTCCTGATTAGCCAATTCTACTAATTATATTCTAAATATGTAGAGGCAGATACATCAGGTGCTTATCTGCCAAGTGTGAGCAGAGTAAAAGACACTGCAGCTAATTTAGTCAGGAACATTTGATTCGAGTATGCCATCGAGTTAATCGACATCTTTCTGAAGTAATTATCGAGAACACAGATAAAATGTCACTTGTAGACATCAGCCAGCAGACAGCTAACATATTTTTTTCGTAGACGTCACAGAAAAGACTGAATGTGTAGACAGACCGGAATAGACTGAATGTGTAGATGTTTTTTTCCGACTATAACAAAAGATGCTGAGCAGCACCGAGCGAAATTTCGAGGAGCGGTGATAGTAGATGAAGGTGTGAACGCAGCTGCTGATTAATGAGATGGTGTAGACGACGGCGGTGACAGCTGTGAACAGCTCGCTGCAGACGCCGGTGGTTAAGCAGCCCGTGACGAACCAAAAACTGCACTGACGCACAACAAACGGCGCCATGGTGATGACGTAGACACACGACGTCACAACAAGCATGGTCGTCAACGCCCTCTGTTGGCTGTCATTTTCACTCGACATGGAGCTTGTCTTCCCTCTCCACGCCATAACCACCTTCAGTGTCACGATCGTCACACCTGTCGTGACACATATCGTTAGCATGGTGACAGCTGACACGCCAGCTCCTAAGACAGTGTAGATGAACGTGTACAGAGTAGACATGTTCTCTACAAACAGCATTGTGGGAATGAATAGCCATTTTTCTTTACCAGCTATTCTCATTTGAACAGGTCGATAGGAAAACGGTATTATTATGTAGCTGGCCTGGAAGACTAAAACACTCAACAGTACCAGCGCCCCCATCGTTCGAGTTCGCATCACAGATGCAGCATGGAGAGGAAAGCGCACACACACGCACCTCTCAATGGCTATCACCATATTGATACACCCGGATGTCGACCTTAGACCGTATAAAACACCTCCACCATACACAAACGCCTTGGAAGAATATTCTTCGCTGAGATTACTGTTGAGAATCCATATGAGAGAACTTAGAGAGTGAACAGCGAATATGCAGGTGAGGTACACACAGTCCACGAGAGACAGAGAGAAGAGACAGAGGTTTATACGGTCTCGCAGGCCCTGGCGCCAGAACACCAGGCAGTTGATGATGTTGGCTGGGATGCCGATGAGACACACCACAGACATAACACCAGCAAAACAAACCACTTCGATTATCTGCCGAGTGTCTTTACTAATAATAGGTGCTGGCGGCTTCCACAATGAACCAGACGAGAAAGACGAGTTTGAGGAGGTGAAGCTGAGAGTCGAGTTCATGATGTCTGGCTTATGTTTGTAGATGTTATCATATTTATGTCAGACAGAATTTCCTTGGTGCTTTTGTTGAGACTGGTCATAAAGGAATGTTTTTGTAGTCCTCGCGGGACTTTTTATACCCGAATACCTAAGAAATAAATGATTTGCTAATAACTTGTTAATAACCTTCCTCTCTTGACACAGTCGAAAAATAAAAGCTTGTAATTAATGACACCAGAAAATGTGGTATAGCATGGAACGGAAATTCTCCAAGCCTATTAATTTTACATTTTTAAAGAAAGATTCAGATCGAAAGAAAATAACTACACCAAGAATGGAGGAGTGCGATGTAATTACACAGTAAACGTGGCTGCTGTTTCTTGTATAAAAATCACTCGGCAAAGAACACGGAAAACAAAATATTAAGTTGGAAAGGAGTCGATGAAGCTTTTGTTTACATGTTTTGTCGGTGACTTGTCTCTTGTTTTATTTTCTCGTGCATGTGCCTACGTGTGGGCGTGACTGTATATCTGATTGTGTCAGGAAGCACATGCTTTCTTGTGTGTAGGATATTTTAGTGTTTTTACAAGAAAACTGTCAACATACTGATTGTATTTTATTTTGTTCTGTCGTGTATAACTTTTATCTGCCAAACATATTCCTGATGTCTGATTTAAGATCTAATACTGCAGTAAATTAAAAAACCATCTGTAAAGCTCAACATTTCACGCAGGAGAAGATGTTTAACTGAATTTAGGCAAACATTCTGCCATTTCTGTATATAGACAAAATATATTTTTGAAATTGTTTTACTCTCACCAGCTTAGCTAATCAACAACAGATGAAATGTATTTTGCATGCACGCGCGCGCGCGTGTGTGTTTTTATTTTATTTTTTTACTTTTGTTTTTGTAAGTAAACACGCTTTCTCAAGTTATAAATGATTTTGGAGTAAATACAATTTTTCATTTCTTATATATATTCAACAGTGTACTGCACGGCTATGTTTGCGATGATCAAAAGCAAGCCAAGGACAGCAGACAATTTCTTCCTCACAGGTGTGACCTACACTGGCCTCTTGTGGAGAAAAGAATGGACCACGAATTGTTAACTCTGACATATGGCTGCCTTCACGACCTGGCGCCTGCATATCTACAAGATCTCATTCACCTTCGTTCAGCAGCCCCTTCCAGACTAAGACGCCCAAATGTTCAGATAGGGAACACAAACAAAAAGACAATGGGTTTCAAATCTTTCTCAAATGTAGCCCCGCTTCTGTGGAACTCGCTTCCTCTCTCGACCAAGGAGTCTGAGAGTCTTGCAAATTTCAAGAAAAAAACTGAAGACCTACTTGTTTCAAATGGACTAGTTTTTTGTATGTATTGTACGTACCTCTGTTTGTCAAGTGACGTATCAACATTAGTGCTGTTGTCATGACAGAATACTAACTACACTCAGTTCTTTATTTCTAGCCATGCTGTTGATTTCTGTTTTCTCGTATTGTCATCCGTTTGCTTTTATGTTATGATTGACTCTTGATGCTCACCGCACTGTCATCTTCTGTAACAGTTGGCGACTCAAACTTAGTTGTTTGAAGCGAACGTAGAACAGCGGCACGTTCTTGGGAAGCCACGTGACTGGGAGACGAAAAACCTACATTTTTACGTCACACCATGACGCAATAAAGAAAGTGAGACTCGTTTCATACGAAAGACTAATGTGTGAGCAAGTCACGTGGTATGGTGTAGCTGTGTACGACACGGTCTACTTCAGGTGAGAATCCACGGTCTTCAATACACGTACAGTTCTTTGTGTTCTTTATTTTAGTTTCTCTATTTTCCCCCTGTGAAAGAGGGGGGAGGTAGGCTTTAGTGAGTCAGTAACTGGCGAAGGCCACATTCTGTGGTACAGTGGGGAAGAAGCCATACACGAGCATGATGTGGGCTCCTCAGTATGGCAGTGTAACAGCAATTATCAGCTGTTGATCCATTTCCCGCAGGCGGATTTTCATTCGAATCCTGCCTCACATCGTCAACGTTATCTAGGTTTACGTTCCGACTTTAATCAGGTAGAAGAGTTGCAAAACAAGTTAGGGTGGGTCTGAAAGGAAGGATATCTCGGTTGCACTCGGTGATTCCGAATATCAAGATCGGTCAAGATGTACCACCTATGGGCAGGAAAGTAAGGCAAAAACTAGGAAACCCCAGTGACAGAGCCCTAAGGCCCCTACACTGTTGTAACGTTTTGGGTGAAGTGCTCTTATGAATGGATGCGAGCGTGTGTGTGTGTGTGTGTGTGTGTGTGTGTGTGTGTGTGTGTGTGTGTGTGCATCTACATGTAGCTACGCTCGCGGCACTCTTCTACTTTTTTCAAACAAAAACGATTCCCACATTTAATGTCTAAAAAAAGGAATGAATGAAACGGGTCTAACCATGGATAATAAACGTTATGAACTCTGTGGCAGTGTCACTAAACTGATGATGAGATAATCAACTACCCGCCTGGCGCCTGAGAAAGTCCCAAGCAATGACAACCCCGTGAAGTCACCCCGCTACACGCGCCCCCCCCCCCCCCCCCACAGGAAGACATCAAATGGGGAAGAAAGGTACAGTAGGGTCTACCCTTTTTTCTAATTAAGGGCCGTAAACTGGTCCGTCTATCCCCCGTCAAGGGACTAAACTGTCAGGAAGGCCCCCTTCCGACTCCTGTGGAGGCAGCAGACAAGTGACGAACACGTGCAAAGGTGAGAAAACAAGGGAGTGTCTTCAGTACAATCACGACTTCATGGACGCGCACAGTTAATAAATGTTTTCCATTTTTAACACCTCTTCTATGCATACAGTTTATATTTTATTAATTTCGCAAATATGATCAATCTGTCAGCAAACAACAAATATGTCACGCATGAAATATATTTATTGTTTTATTGTTTGCTATATATATAAATGATGTATAATCTCAAACTTTATGTCTGCGAAATGTATCTTTTACGTTGTCAGATTTTAACAAACTTTCAAATTAAGGATCTGGCAGTCAAATATGATTTATTTGAATTTTTATATTGATTTACACGCTTTGTTTTACTGTGCTGCAGTTTTTCCTTCACTAGTATACTTAAATCATCCTAAAATGAATAAATATTTAGAAAGAAAGAAAATCACAGAATACATAGTAACTTTAATGATCATAAGGACTTATTTCTTTAGCTTCATTATAAAGGTATTACGGTTGAATGGCATCTCCTTTTACAATTTTGACAACTATTTTTGAAGTCAAGGGAGATAACCTTTTAGTATTTTAAATGCAGCATTTACTTCCCATTTATTGTTAAAAAAAACTGTTGAGGATATTCGGCAGACTATGAGATCCACGGTTTGTAAACAATGAAGAAAGGTAACAGAACTTTCCCATACTCGCCTATTATTGATATGTCATCAGCTTACACCACCCTAAACAACAGCAGGATGTCCTGTCGTCACCATGGTTACAGTTTACCGGTCAGTTGTCTCGTACGATGCCACTTTATGAGCACTGCGCACCTCCCTTGAATTACATGCGAGTATGATCTAAGTGCTAGCATTGTAATGTTTCACTAGTAACCCAGCTTTTTATTTCTCTGTTTGCTGAATCAATGTTAAATGTGTTGGGGAAAGTTACCCGTATGCTTTAACTGTTTCACTTTTTAAATTATTAACTATGTCTACGCAAAATCATGTTGAAGACAATTGCATTGATTAAATGCTACGTCACATCTCATTGAATAAACATAATAGGTAATAACAAATGCAATGATCATCCAGGACTATATAGAGAATAGAAGTTATAGTTATCCACAACCAAATATAATAATCATTAAAGACTAGAGGTAATAAGCAACACTAGAGTAATAGTGACCCAGAGCTAGATGTAATAATCATTAAAGACAAGAAGTAGCAATCATTAAAGACTAGATGTAATAATCAATAAAGACAAGAAGTAGCAATCATTAAAGACTAGATGTAATAATCATTAAAGACTAGATGTAATGATCAATAAAGACTAGATGTAATAATCATTAAAGACTAGATGTAATGATCAATAAAGACTAGATGTAATAATCATTAAAGACTAGATGTAATGATCAATAAAGACTAGAGGTAATAATCATTAAAGAAGTAGCAATTATTATAGACTAGATGTAATAATCATTAAAGACTAGAAGTAATCATCAACATTAAAGACTAGATGTAATAGTTATCCAGCACTAAGTGTAACAATCATCCAACATTAGATGTAGATCACAAAGACTCTGGTAGTTACTGTTCTGGTGCTGTTGTCGTTGTCGTTGTCACCATTTTCTTCGTTGTCATCATCATTATCATCTTCATCAGCTGTGATTTTTAGTTGTGGGTGGGAGAATGATGCTAATTTTGGTTGTGGAATAGAACATCAAGTGCGCTTATCTGGAATCTGTTATATATTTAATATATATATATATATATACACACTCGTAGACAGTCCTTGTGCTCGAACTAACGTACACGCAAATGTCTCAATGAATGTGTCAACCCATGTGACTCGCATGAGAACATCCTTGACTGTCAACTATAACAATTTAAGAATTGTTTTCTGTAGCCGAATACAGAAAAAGAGATGACAGCTATTTAGTCCATTAAAACTCCAAACAGTATAAATCTGGCCAAGCAAGAGAAGGCAAACACCATCGGAAAGACTTTCAAAATATCGCACAGAAAGTTTAGAGTATAACAAATGACCTAGAAATATACTCAAGCCATCCCATAATAAACATGTGTGCACTAGTGTATTGTCCAAAGACAATGCAGGCCATAGCAAATATTTGAAAAAAGTAAAAAGACCCCAGTAGACGAAGACTTCAAGAGTAAATTAAAATCAAAGGAGGCTCGAGTTATATGTCTAACAAATGACAGATGCAGACCCTTATGCCATTTAAAACTTAAAAAACATGGGAAGAGTTTTTTCAGCGTCAAATTCTAGAGAATAAAGTCTGTGAACCGCTGACCCTTTCTCTAAGAACTGCAAAGTTTTAAAATCCTGCCTGAGATTACCTCTATCTGAGAATACCTTGAGTAGCTAGTTAACTGTTTACATGATCCTTAATTCCCCTTTTCGTCAAAAAGCTATATCATGTTTTATACTACTCACAATGAAATACGATACTGATAAATTATGTCATACATATACCGTTTGCTTTACATATGTGTATATATATATATATACGATACATACAAATTATAGAATTATTTAAAATAAATCTCGGGGCTGTGCTATTTGTGTAGGTATCTATACATTTGCCATATAAAACATATCGCGTAAACAGTATGTCACTTACCGTAAGTTAGCCTAGGTCTGTCGTGAAAATATTTGTGTAATACATGTTGCATTCATGGCGAAATGTCTAATATCATCATGGAGCTACCTGCCGCTGACTGTCGGTTGACTCAGTTGCCTCGGTTTAAAATGAGATTTTTCTAGTTCCACTTTTTTTTGCGTTTTTCGATTAGTAAACGCCACGGCCAGCAGCCACCCCAACCAACACAGCAGCCAGCACGACGACTACAGTGACACTGACTGAGTCAACGAGTGCGTGACGTTAACACGAGTGACGTGCTCTCGGTGGCCACAGCACAAAATCTCGCGAAGTTCGCGGCGAAACCGAGACGACTGCGCGAAGTACACAAAGAAGTTGAGAGCGTTGTTGATCCACGCGATCTTTTCCACAACTGAGGTCACGGAGGTGTAGCTGTAGTAGTAACGGCCGTATGGCGAAAAGTCCTCAACGAGGATTCGAACAATAACTGAAGCGACGTAGGGTGTCATGGTGACGATGTAGAGACAGGAGACGAGCACCAGCATCTTGGTGGCACCTGTCTGACGGTCTGAGGTTGCGATATTTGAAGAACTCGTCTTCTCTCGCCATCGGGCTGCAGATCTCAGCTTTACAACTGTCATGGCCGTCGCTGCTGAAACAACGATGAATGTCATGATGGGAAGAGCGATACCTAACGCTGTGTTGGAAACTGCGTCTAAAATATTTCCATATTTCAGTCCTATTTCAGTTTGAACCGTTCTCCATTCAAAAGTTCTCGTGTTATTGGCATAAAGTCTAGCAACCGTAAACTTCAATGGCAGCACAACGTAGCACAGCTGTAAGAAGACGAAAGATGCTGCCATCATGGCCGCCATGGTGCGCGTGCGAATGAGGTGAGTGACGTGGAGAGGCAGAAGGACGCACAGACAGCGGTCCACAGCGATGATCATGCTGATGACATCAGACGTCGCTCTCCACCCGTACAACACACCCAGGGTGTAGGCCAGGGCTTTAAACACAAATTCATTTCCAAGGGATTTATTCCAGATATCAATGAAAAATTTTACTGAGGTGGGAGTGAGGGTGTGAACAAAACCCAACAAATCTACCAGCGCCAGTGAAAATAAACAGAGATTTGTGCGATCTCTGAGACCTTGTCGCCTGAATATTAGACAGTTGACAGCATTGGTTGGAATTCCTACAAGACTTATAATGACTCCGATGAAATTATTACTGACTGTAGTTATCAAAATGTATAAAGAATAGCTGACAATGTCTCCACTATTCTGCAATACTGTACCTGAACTGTTAGAAAAGTAGGACTTATTGGATGTCGCCATTTGTATACACGGGACACGTGGCCTTTGCCTCAAGTCAAAGTGAAGAAAACTTCACATGTAGTCACCATTTTCTTAGTGATCATGTGAACTGAATAAGGACCGTGCTAAGGTCTACTCATAGGAAGACCCGGTTCACATTTTAGTTTCTGTAGTGATTACAAAACCCACAAGATTTATATTCTTACAAACTAACCATTTTCCGACAGCTTTGTAAAATTGATTACTGCTTAATTACATAATTATGAAGCAGGTCGCTATTTTCAGACACTTGTCCATAACTGTCTCACATTGTCAACTGATATTTTTAATGTCATTGTTTATCCTTGTTTGTAATATCTTTAAAAAATTATAGCAGACATTCTTTTCTACGACAATCAACTGATGCACAAAACATTGGCTGCACATTTAATGTTTGTTTCTTTACTCACACGTGTGTTTGCCTGCACCCTACCGTTCTGTACAACAAGTTTATGAATAAAAAAATAATATCGCAAATTGTATATAAAACTTCTTGGAAGCCAATTAAATACTATTTGCTCTTTACATCCATGGAGCATGGAAATATTTTTTCAAGGAAAATATAACAGCGCTAATTTTGTGTTGCAAAACTCGGGTATTGATGAGATTTGGTATTTGTTAGACAGGACAAACATCTCATTATTGTGTAGCACCCTGAAGCGCCCTGTGTCTTATCTTCTTATCTGAGTTCAGATTCAACACCTGACTGAGGCTGGCAGTTTATTTGTTGCTGTTAGGTCTGCACAATAAAAGCAAGTGATTGAAACATCAGAGCGGCTGGTCCCTCGCTTGATCAACAGAGAATGATGGACGGCCGATACACACAGCAGGAAAGAAAGCTGCAGGAGTAGTATGCCAGGAGTGGGATGCCAGGAATAGTATTCCAGGAGTACTATGTCAGGGAGGTAGGAATGTTCTGTAGGCAACTTCGTATAGAAGTTTCATCATGAAGAGATTTGCTCGAATTTTCGTTTTTTATATGAGAGAGACTGCTCTTCCATGCACCTCTCACAGGTGAGAGTTAATTTGATAAACTTATTAAGTCCAGGAGTGAGGTCATGATAGTAAAACTTAAAGTAGTCCAAGCGTGTGGTCATCATATCACAGGCTTACAGTAGTCCAGGCGTGAGGTCATCATAGTACAGGGCTACACTAGTCCAGGCGTGAGGTCATCATATCACATGTCTACACTAGTCCAGGCGTGAGGTCATCATATCACATGTCTACACTAGTCCAGGCGTGAGGTCATCATAGCAGGTGGAAGTGAGGTTCAGAAATATTCCAAATGAAATCATCCTACGGAAGCGCTGTTTAACGTTTCAAGACAGTATGAGAAGCAGACTGATATCAATCAGGGTACTGTGATATTTCACTGACTGCTGAAAGAGAAGAGAGAAGTCTTCCATGATTGCCGAAACACTCCAAAGTGCACCCAGGTTTACAGCATTTACTCCCGTGTTGTCAGGATTAAGAATCAGTTTACTGTTGCTCAGTGGAAGACATTCGACTGAACAGACAGAACTTATTACGAATAACACACTCTCTCTGTCTCTCTCCCTGTCTCTGTCTCGAGGCTGACTGGTGGTGTAGCGGTTAGCTCCAGTCACCAATAGTGAGGGTTGCCTGTCCTGGGTTCAGCTCTCGTCTCGGGCACGCTGTTCTTTTTCTGCATGTGACATCTGTTTACAGGGCTGGCTGCCGTGCAGTGATATAGCTTTGGTTGCTGGCTCGGCGAAAAATACCAATTTTCCCCTGTGTGTGTGTGTGTGTGTGTGTGTGTGTGTGTGTGTGTGTGTGTGTGCGCGCGCGCGCGCGACGTACTAATGTCATAATATTTGGGAAGACGACCAACGTGCTAAGACACTTGTATAACACCAAGCTGCTGATGTGTGACTGTGTCCTCCCACTGGCGCCCACATACCAACATTAGTTTTCCTAAGATGAGATTGTGTCTGATAGCAAAGTTGTCTCCCGTAGTGAAAGTGTCAGACAGGACATGTTTATCCCGCAATTTTCAAGCGTTTGTCAATGAGGTGATGACTGTGTTCTTTGTCATGAACTTAGGCAACATCGGAACCACTGGGCACAGGAAAGATAGAAGATTGAAAAATGTACAAACAAAACGTTCACCTTATCATTGCTAGTGTCAAAACACGTTGATAAAACACAACCCACAACCCAAAATGAGCGGATTGACTGTCCTGTGTGTAGTACACATTATAGGAGATCAGACTTTGTTACTATCAACATACTCAACTCTTCTGCTGAAGATGAAATCACACACACACACACACACACACACACACACACACACACACACGCGCGCGCACACACACACACACACACAACTTGTTTATAAGGACAGACATTAAGCGAGAAAGATTACATTAGGTTTTATACACATTTGTAGATTTTACACTTTGCATAGACCCATATACGTCTGTTTATCTTCCTTGTTCTCTCCAGATAACAACATGAATAGACAGATGATGGTGTTAGATGGCTGGTTACGTGCGAGTTTGGTAACTGTGTGTGGATATAGAATCTTCTAGGTTGACATGCAGGGAGCTATTCAGTGTATCATGAGTGACAGTTGAGTTTATGAACTAACAGTTGATACTTGCTTTTATCTCTCAAACTGACACACGGAATACAATCTTTTGGAAATTTGGAATCGCAATTAATG
This sequence comes from Marisa cornuarietis, assembly GCA_004794655.1. NCBI lineage: Eukaryota > Metazoa > Mollusca > Gastropoda > Architaenioglossa > Ampullariidae > Marisa > Marisa cornuarietis. The sequence goes on along the minus strand of SMMW01000638.1, from coordinate 160,465 downwards.
TCTCAATGTAATTAAAGGAAGAAATATTGCAGGATCTACATCTAAAATCAAACAGACCCTGTCAGCTCTCATCTCCCAGGTAATCCACATCCACTTCTGTAAAGTCCAGTCTCACCACAAGACACGTGATGTCCGTGTCAGAGACACATTTATGGATCACCAAGGACTGTGTCAGCTTCTGGGGTCTGAGATGTTTTGAGATCAAACGGTAGTCATCATGAAATGTGTTGAGTTGTAAGATAATGAAGCAAAGAGTTAGTTTCTTAATTAATGTCAGTGATCTTGTCAACAATAATATTGTTTGTGATTTCCTGCTGTCACCTGATATTCCCAAGTCTCATCTTGACACCTTAACAGATTGAGTACAATGAACGATGGTGCTTGTCTTTTTTGCTAGTCGTCTGGATGAACACGTAACATCCTGTCATTACCCACTTCACTGGGCCACGTCACTGGAATCTACTTCCGCTCTATCACGCATGCGTCAAAGTATTTTCGTTCTTTTTGAAAATAAACACAAAGAAGATAGCGCCTCTACCGGGGACTGTTTACTTTAGTACAACTGACCTGTATAATACTTTCATCCCAGATACTCACTTTCTACAAATCCAGACAACACTTTTCTCTCTTACGTGTATGAAAGTAGAGTCTCCAGAAATCTCACCCAGAAGCTTCTTGATAATGTTTGGGTACCAAAGTATAGTAAAACTAAACTATATAGCAATATCAAATGTAATATCAAATACACTCAGCTCCAATTAAGTTCTAGAATGGCAGCGACATCGCAGAACAGTTTGGATTCATGAACTCCACAGCCAGAGCTGTAGGACGAAACAGTTTATGGTCGGGTACTCACGGGTACCCTGTCACGTGGGCTCACACTCAGCACTAATCACTACGTCAAGACTGTTGCTGCAGTCACTTTCCGGTCGTCGCTGTAGTATTGATGTCTCGTGAATGACAGGCCACATCCACAAGACAGAAACGCCGCCGTGACATGTTGATGTAATTAAGCAATAATAAGCAATAATAACGATAATAAAATACTCACATTATTATTATAAAAATTATTATTATTATTATTATTATTATTCGTTAAATGAAAGACATTGAGTTACCTAAACGAGTCAAACGCAATGCCAACTTCCCTGAGCTGACTGCCCTGGTTTGTGGACAAACACTAAAGGAATATACAAGCCAATGGAGATGTTTATTTGTTGTGGTTGGTGATGAGCAGGCTAGTTGGTCAAACAGGACATGGTGAAGGACGAAACAGTCTCAGTAACCCAGCCATGTCAATTAAACCGATTGGTATTCATGTCCACCTAGTCACTTAAGTAAAATTCAGTAAAAGATCGTTTTAGGGAACCCGTAGAACAAACACCCTGGATGTTACACTTGCTTTACCAGAAAAGAATTTGAAAAAGCATACTATTGTGCACTATTAAGTATCAAAATTAATTTATAGAGAAATTATTCGGCTTTTAAATGCACCATTTACTTCCTTGTAGACAGAAATGTGTTTCCGAATTATTCAAACTGAAATTCCATGGATGCGCCAGGCGAACAGTAGGACCTGGAAGAGGGGCGGGAACTCATCAAGATTCGGTTTCCTAAGAGACTAATAGTCGTTGAACTCGTTGAAATTTTGTTTACTTTGAGTAGTAACTGAGGCACAGTTGTACTGTGAGCAATGTGTTGTAGACACAGTTGTAGTGTGAGGGACATGTTGCGCAATGAGCATTCTTCTGAATGGATACCTGCGCATTACAGATGGACATCATCATCATCATCATCATCATCATCATTGTAGACACAGTTGTACTGTGAGGGACATGTTGTAGACACAGTTCTACAGTGAGGGACATGTTGTAGAAGCCATACGTGGGGCTGTCAACACCCTCATCTGTATGTCAGTCAACTAGACACAGCGATGACAGCGATGAGAGTTTCCAGTTGCAAGAGAGCAAGAGACAACCCGTGTTTTTATAAATTTGATTTAATTTGATTAAATTTATAACTTGATTATTTACCATCTTTACAAATGGGTTTATGCGGTTTATTTACTTACTGTTGTTTCGGGAGAAAGTTTAAAGACTTAAACATTATTTTCAGATTCAGCTCAAAACACTTTGAGCGTTTAGATCCGCCGCTCCTGGTCTGTTAGCAGGTCCACCTTCTAAAGCCGTACAGCATGACTGGCACTATGAAAGGCTAATCATTTATTAATTTAAAGCCTGATTTTGGGCACAAAATCCGACGCTTTTGCTGTCCCAGGTCTTGCTGAGCCTCGTCATTGTTGCTGTGATTCTCTGACGAACATCCTCCGAGCAGTAATAGTTGCACTCAGCTACATCTAAAGAGAGACAATGGTGCTTGTGGTATTTGTTACAAACATTTAAGAAAACGAGTCGTCGCTTTGTGCTGTCATACAAATCTTCTTCGCTTGCCAACTCTTCACATTTCTCTCTGAATATTATTTTAAACCGTAGTTAACAGTTTCAAAACAGTTTTAAGGACTTTAGAAGAATTTCTAGCCTGTTTAAGTTAAGAAGAGAAAATGGTCCTTTAAATGATTTTAAAATACACGTGCAATTTGCTTTTACAAAACAGCGTTAAGGCTCAGGCAAATGTTTTACTAAACCTTCTGTAGGAGAGAGAAAAGCTGTGGTCACGTGGTGGTTTTAAGTCTAATATTTAATTTATCAGATAGTGTGTCTCTTTCTTTTCTTTTTATCAGTTTAATTTCACATTCAAAGAATATCTTAATTCTAAAGTAAAAAACAAATATGTAGATATAATACTGCCACTTACTTAACTGAAAGGTAAAGCGACCTCCAGGCTTCGCCACCTTTAGGAAGATCACAAGGACACACGGTACATCTCGATATCTTTACCTGACACAATACAAATATCCGCACCAACCGATCAGAGGCGGCCTTAGGGGGTGGCAACTGGGGCAGGATATATAGGGTATATAGGATATATAGAGTATATTGGGTATATAGGGTACACTTTGGGCTCTCGGCCCCCGAAGGACCCGCATATGACACTCGCCCAGGGGCCCCTGAGCCCCGAGGTCTGATAAGGTCGTTACTGGGCCGAATGAAACCTTTCTAATGCTAAAGAATCTTCACCTGCGGAAAAAGTATGACTATGGAAGATTGCATCACATAATGAATCTGTTTTAATGTCTTCTACAATTCCATTTAGTTTCACTCCAATGTCATTTAATTGTCAACTACTGTAGTCTAGCTGTTATACCATGAAATTAAACGGATATCAAATGTTGTGAAGATCCTCTTTTAGAAAGATGCAGCATAAAATTATATCGACTGATGAAAAAAAAATCTCACAATTTGGAACAAGGCTAGACTGACAAATGCCTTGCAGCAACAGCAAAATGTCGTAGAACGGTTTGACAGCGAACCAGTTGATGTCTAAAAAGAGTTTGAAGACCTTCAGCAAGACCTTTGTCTTATGATTGTAGTTACCCCGCGCTGGTCAAATATTGTGTAAAATATGGAACATTCGGGCTTCCTCTCTGACCACAGAATAAAACCTCGCTGCAGTTACGGCGGAAACGAGATGATTGCGCGAAGTACACAAAGAAGTTGAGGGCGTTGTTGATGTACGAGATCTTGTCGACAATAAAGGTGACAGCCATGTAGGTGTAGTAGTAACGGCCATACGGTGAGAACTCTTGGACAACTAATCGGGTGATGATGGAGGCGACAGACGGCGCCATGGTGACGATGTAGAGACTGGACACCAGCACCAACATCTTGGTGGCACCCGCCTGACGGTCTCGGGACCCGCTGTTTGCGGAACTCGTTTTCTCTCGCCATCTTGTGGCTGATCTCAGCTTTGCCACTGTCATGGCCGTCGCTGAGGATACAATCAGAAAGTTTATGAGCGGGAAGGAAACGCTTAAGAATGTGTTGGAGACTGCGTCCCAAATCGTGGTATATTTTATTCCGATTTCCGTCGGCACTACTTTGCATTCAAATTTGCTGGAAGAATTGGAGTATGAGCAGGTGACGGTAAACCTTAGAGGCAACACCACGTAGCACAGCTGTAAGAAGACGAAAGATGCTGCCATCATGGCCGCCATGGTGCGCGTGCGAATGAGGTGAGTGACTCGGAGAGGCAGAAGGACGCACAGACAGCGGTCCACAGCGATAATCATGCTGATGATGTCCGACATCGCTCTCAGCCCCGATATTACACCATGTGTATAGGCCACAGCCTTCATCACGAATTCCTCTGCTAAAGATTCATCCCAAAAATTAATTAATATCTTTACAGAGGGAAGCAGTAGAATGTGAATAAAGACAGAAACATCCACGAGGGCCAGTGAAAATAAACACAGTGCTACTCGGTCTGTTAGTCCTTGTCTCCAGAACACTAGACAGTTGACTGTGTTGGTGGAGATACCCACAAGACTAATAATGATGCCGAAACACTTGTTAATTAGTATATTTATCAAATTAAACAAAGAATAACTGGCTATGTCTTCTTGATTATACCCTATCATAAATGAGTCATTCGAGAAATTTAACTTAGTAATCGCGTCCATTATCTGTGAAGGATGAAAGTGATAAACTACTGATAGTAAAGTGAAATTGAAAAACCGTTTTACGTGTGAAAATCTAACTCCTCATAAACTGTTTTGCTGAAATTTAATCAGATTAAAAGAAGACAAGGGCCTCATCAAATTTCGTTAATATCAAGGTCAGAAATAAGTTTCTTACAACTTTCACTAAGTTGGTAAAAGACAGAATTTACTTTGCCATTAGTTTTCCTTTTATAATATCACCATCTTCCCTTCCTCAATAGGTTTGCCCAAAAGCTTTGTTTGTTCTTTACTCTAGCATCCTCCCCATGCTGTCTTCCTTAGGGGTACACTGCTTTTTTCTACCAACATTCATCTATTTTTCAGTCATGGTTCCACAAGAAATCAGTAAAGCAAATATCATCATTTGATATTTCCAGAGACTAAGCTCCCTCGCTAAATGCTCCCCACGCCTCCTGCTCGTGCATCCAATTTGAACGAAACTAAATTATTCCTTGGAGTGGCTGTGGACTACCTGGCGTGAACAGACCTGTCATCTCTCACACACACACGCACACACACATACACACACGCACACACATACACAAACAAACACGCACACGCACACGCATACACACGCACACACAAATACACACACACACACATACCCATCGAACCTGAAAATCGTTACCGGAGTTGTTTATTTTTATGAATATTTTCTCTCTGGCTATATTATAATTTGTAAGGTATGTATTTTTAGTTCATGAATTTTAACAAGCAAACCTATAAGCACATACACAGTCATTATGTATACCTAACTTGCAATGCAGAGACATAAGTTTAAAACACACACACACACACACACACACACACACATATTAATATATTATTATATATTCATTCCAAGATACATACACGTTTATAAATTAAACATCTACATGCCAATATATCGGTATAAGTGATGGACTTGTACAAACTCACTATATTTACTGCAGTTCTATGTCTGAGTGTCTAGTAAAGTAATCGTCAGTTGTGTTGACGGGTGACTGTTGCTCACAACTGATTTGAACTCCGAGTCCGAGCGTCTGACGAGTGACCCTCGAATCTTGGGACCAAAACAAGTCCGCGCTTCGCTTAGTCACCCACCATCGTTATTATGCAGAATATCGCAGTGACAAAACCTACACAAGAAAAGAACCTGTGTGTTTCAGTTGTGTTTAATCTGTGCATAGAAGTTGGACAATTTGCCTTTTGGTTTGTCTTGACCCTGTGCACACCTCTCTACCCTAATGATCATATGCATCACGCTCGGTGTATGTTAGTTATCAAAAGTTTTTCTCTTATTTTCCCAAAATGTCATTTCCAAGGGATCGAGGGAACGAACATTAATTCCGAGATGAAATAATCATAGCCTCAAAAGTCAAACCTAATAAAGCAGCTACCATCAGTAAAGGATAATAAGCATCTCGTCAACCTTCTCATCGATTAGCTTAGTATCAGAAGAAAGAACGATAAGCGGTCTCCCTTCAGGTGCATGGCTACACCAGGGTGGCTGTCAGGTAGCAGTTCTGTCGCCATTGAATAAAATACTGGATGTTATTGTTTTATGAATTAAAATAACTATGTAGCCTATGATTTAATCAGCAAAAACGTTTCCGCAATCTTGAAGGAGTTTTAAGGAAGTAATCGTTTGCCTCTCTATAAATCTCAAGAAACCGCTTTGTAATTCTAGTGTGGTAGTAAGTGATACACAGATAGACAAACATCGACAAACATTGTCAGTGTAGTGTCTTGATACATGATACGCAGAGATAAACATTCATCAAAAAGCGACATCGGTTTGAAACTAGATCGTGGCTGTTTCATAAGAAGCATTCACAACCAATAATTCTAAAAGAGGGAGGGGTTCTGCCCCTATGTTTTTACCCCTCTACCGAGTGGAAAGCATGGATCCCCGGATTTTGCTGGCCCACGGGTTTTATTGTAAAGTTTTCGTGCGGTCCGGGCAGTGCTCACCCCTCGTCCATGGCTGTCCGGGGTGGGGTGGGGGGTATTTTAGCCGGGGACCAGCCAGTGGGCTGCGACTACTGCTGGGGCTACTACTACTACTACTGTGACTGTAGGGTGCCGGCCCGTTACTTCTCTCCTTTACTGTAGTCCGTGTCGTCGCCGTGGAGACATCTGTTGGTCTGAGAGAAACGCCGTGCTGATACTTGGGGGCCAAGATACAGCCAAGATACAGACCACGGGAGTAGGCGAGGGACAGTCGGACCTCAACCAGTGGCAAGGGGGCTCCACCGCCATGTTTTACAAGCGGGCACCGACCCCCCCCCCGACCCCCGTCGTCTGGAAAGGGGCGGGGACTGTAGCAGCTAGGATTAAGCCAGCCGGGTGGAAGGGGGTTTCGAATCGGCTACCGAGAATAGTGTCCCTTCATTGCACTGAGTACTCTGGGGGTGGGGGGGTCTCTTTGAGTCAAGCACGGGTCTTGTCTGGAGTTCAACTTTTTTGACTACCTGTTGACGATAGTTGATATGTGTTTCCCGAATGCACGGGATTTATAAAAACTGTGGTTATTCATGCCTTGGACTTTTTAGTGTGAGGTACAGCGTGTAGTGCCACTCCTCGGGGACATTGAAACATTTCTTGACTTGTTTATGTTGTTGTTTATAATTTTATGAAATTGTCTGTTGGTATTGAGAACTTTGCGAGTTAAATCTTATATTTGACTGTGATTCACCGCTTATGTGTAAATCTTATATTTGAACTTGTGGCTTATATCTTGTGTGTTAAGGTGAATTGCTTATTTGTTATTGTATTCAGTAATTATTTGTGTCTCAAGGGAGGGACGCCCACGCTAAAGCCACCTCAAGTTGTTTTTGTGGAAAGAATGCGCATGTCCGCTGGTGGCGTGTGGCAAAGGAAATATTATCAACTTGATATAAATAGATGTGACAACAAATGTATACTTCAGCTGCGAGATAGGAGTGTACAAGGCAGAGAAACCAAACCACAGCAACACATTAGTTGCACCAGTGAGATGGGCGGCCCGGTGGTGAACCGGTTGTCGCCTGTCACCAATACAGTGAGGGTTGGCTGTCCTGGGTTCAACTCTCGTCTCGTCTATCTTTATTTTCTGCATGTGGCATCTGTTTACGGGCAGACAGCTTTGCTCTGATATAGTTGCTGACTGCTTGCTGTGATATATAGTGATATATAGTGATATAGCCTTAGTTGCTGGCTGCTTGCTGTGATATATAGTGATATATCCTTAGTTGCTGGCTACTTGCTGTGATATATAGTGATATATCCTTAGTTGCTGGCTACTTGCTGTGATATATAGTGATATATCCTTAGTTGCTGGCTCGGTGTAAAGGACCAATTCCCCCCACCCCCGCACCAATTAGACACACGTTAGATACAAGTTAGACACATGTTTTTTCTCTTGTCTCTTTTCACTCGGACATTTTGCTGGTGGCATGCTAAGGCTGACAGTGTAGGGAATAATGATACAGGCTCTACAGTCACAATAATGGTGGAGTCAATAATGGTACAGGCTCTACAGTCACAATAATGGTGAAGTCAATAATGGTGTAGTGAATAATGGTACAGGCTCTACAGTCACAATAATGGTGTAGTGAATAATGGTACAGGCTCTACAGTCACAATAATGGTGGAGTGAATAATGGTGCAGGCTCTACAGTCACAATAATGGTGGAGTGAATAATGGTGCAGGCTCTACAGTCACAATAATGGTGGAGTGAATAATGGTGTAGTGAATAATGGTAGAGGATGTCGTTGTGTGTCGCTGGCCTCTTGGAAGCCGAGGCACTGATATGAGGGAGACATTGACATTCCACACTGAGGCTTGAGTGAGGCATGAGGAATGCAGCTGCTCGAAAACCCATCTGCTGTACAGCTGTACCTTGGTCACTGGCAAATGGTCTCACGTTCTTATTAGCAAGGTTGGGAAAGATTAAGGGAGAAAGCTCCTACAGAAAATTGGCATGCTAACACTGTATCTGTGAGAAGCAATAAAGTACCGTCTGGGGGCCAGTACCCACATGTTCGTGACCAGGTGGGTATAAGGGTATCTGCTGTGGAATGACTTAGAGAAGAAATGTGCTTTACCAGTTGTACAAGCCCACAGACAGGATCATGAGTGGTAAAGCAAACCAAACATTATTCCGCATCGTTTGAGGCAAACATCAATGGCGACCGCTCAATTCAAGGAGGAGACGGCGAGAAGAGCACAACCATAAAACATCACCGTTAACTTCGTTTTGAAAATAAACCTCCATCGCCACGAGGAATGTCCACCCGCTACAATACAACCTTAGTTATCCACAAGGGCTACATCACTAGAACACATAATACATTCTACATACATACTAACACTCCTACAATTTGCACATTCGCCCTCGACAGTTACTTCCATCCTCACAAGTAATTGAGGCCAGCAGCATGGCGACCATCAGTGGCTCGATCCATAACCAGATCGACGACATCCTACTGCCGATAAGTTTAAAATCCACCATAATCAAGGCCAAAATGACGAAGAAAGTGCTTACAGAGTTTTCTTTAGAAACTTTAAGGTGAAGGGTGAAAGGCCGTGCATCCACCCGCCGAATTACATGGTCAGTTGTGATGCACACACCCTCGCTGGAAAAAATAAAAGGGTGCTACTATGAAGAGCCGAAGAAGTGTTAAGATGATGATGATAATGATACAGGCGACATTGACCTGGTGACAGGCAGGAACAGCGACATTCAGGACCTCACAGATGGACTGACGGACATCTTGAGTGCGGACAGGATGGAGATTGGCATCAACACCAGGTTGTGGTCATCACCACCGGGCGCGACTGAGCAGAGAGCATTAATGGAGTAGAGATCAGTTCGGTAAATAGCTTCAAAGACTTGGAGGATAGGCTTTCCATGTTCATAAGGATGAAAACAGCAGCCCGGTGAAGAGTGTGAGACAGTGTTACCTCCTAGTGGAGGTTGTACATTGTACGAGTCCCTCATTCATGTTGTTTTGTTGTCAAGCCACTAGTCAGCCCCTAACAACCCCAACCTCCGTTAGGCGCGGGGGCAGCTCCACTAGCAGACCAGGTTATCTTGTGATCCTCCAGTACCAATGATTCTAATGATTAGTCCTCAGTTTTATAGCCTCACGCTGATTATACTGTATGTCTATAGGCATATTCAAGACATAAAACATGGCCACCATCTTTGCCATTCTCATTGCTGTGACTCTAGTTGGTTGAGCAACATTTCTACAACCTTGTGTAAGCGAGACATCTGTCTAATTATTCTCTCCCCTTTACTCTCCTGTTATGTTGTAATACACTCTTTGTTACAAGTCAGTACACAACCTAATGCATTACGAAATGACTCTGTTTGAAATGTCTGCAATATTCCGTATATGGTGGGGGACATCACAAGATTGGCTGCGATACAGTGAAGGGCTGTAGCAAGTTGTGGTCGTGGTGGGCCGTCTCAGCGAAAGGAAGTAGAGGTACGAGTGGAGGAATGAAGGCACAGCTACGGGTAAGGGAAGTAGAGGTAAGAGTGAAGAACTACATGTGCAGTCAAATCTCGGTATGTAGATGAGGACAGGTCGTGTAAAAAGATCATGCGACCTCCAGCACAGAACGATTAATCAGCCGAATAAAATACATGTCAGCAGGTGTCTGTTATTCAATGAACTGAGACACAAGGACTGGGCAGAATTGTTTATGTTGGGTAACAAGTCTCTGCAGGTAACCACAGTACAAACGTTGGCATTAAAACAGCAGTGCTTTGACTTTCTCAGGCAGTTAAATTGTGTATTTATTCAGGCCATGTTGAGGATGCAATTTCTACTTACATTTTCTTTGTTCTTTCATTCTTAGAGTGGCTCAGCAGTCTATCGCTTAGCACAAAGTCAGTGAGGATCTTCGACTGTTGACTTCACACAGCGGCTTCCACAAACACCATTTCTTGCAGGTGAGGGAAACTAGTCACCGCCGTGACTCAGCAGCAGAACGAGAGACCACCACAATTAAATTTCTGTGAAATCACTCAGAAAACGCAAAATATAAGAAATATATCACACGAGCCATATCACCCTGACAAGCTGTACGAGAGAGAGAGAGAGAGACTCACACACATCATCGTGTGGCTGACACAGCTGTGGTCAACGATCCTGTCAGGTCTGACGGCGGCTTTGTTTTCTGACCACAAAGCAGAGTCTTGAGGAGGTCTTGCCGAAAACGAGACGACTGGGCTGAGTACACAAAGAAGTTGAGGGCGTTGTTGATCCAAGAAATCTTTTCTGTAACCAGCATCACTGACATGTAGCCGTAGTAGTAACGGCCGTACGGTGAGAAGTCCCGGATGATGAATCGAGCGATGATGCAGGCAACAGAAGGCGCCATGGTGACAATGTACAGACAGGAGACCAGCACCAACATCTTGGTGGCACCTGCCTGACGGTCTCGGGACCCGCTGGTTGCGGAACTCGTTTTCTCTCGCCATCTTGTGGCTGACGTCAGTGTCATCACTGTCATAGCCGTCGCTAGTGAGACGATGACAAAAGTGATGACGGGCATGGAGACACTTAAGAAAGCGCTGGACACTGCGTCTAAGATGTTCGCGTATTTTAATCCGATTTCCGTCGGCATTATTTTCCAGTCCAGGATTCCCGTAGAATTGATATAAACCCTAGCAACGGTAAACCTGATGGGAAACACAACGTAACACAACTGTAAGAAGACGAACGATGCTGCCATCATGGCCGCCATGGTGCGCGTGCGAATGAGGTGAGTGACTCGGAGAGGCAGAAGGACACACAGACAGCGGTCCACAGCGATGATCATGCTGATGATGTCAGAGGTCGCTCGCAGCCCGAACACCACACCCAGGGTGTAGGCCATGGATTTGAACACAAATTCATCACCAACTACAGGGTCCCAGAAGTCAATAAAGAAGTTGACACAGGGAGTAATCAATGTCTGCAAAAAGGCCACAAGGTCGACTAGTGCCAATGAAAATAAAGAGAGGGTTACACGGTCCCGCAAACCTTGTCGCCAGAAGACCACACAGCTGACTACATTCGTCAGAAGCCCTACGAGACTGATGATGACACCAATGTATTTGTTCAGAACTGTATTTATCAAAACATAAAACGAATAACTGACCAGGTCTTCAGTATCCTGCAGTTTGAAACTGGAGGCAGTTGATAAGTTAGATGCACGTGCTGTAGCCATAATTCCGAAAATGAGTTTTCAAATTAAAGTATGTTCCACATACTGAAATCACACTGTCGCCCTGTGTGCAAACTGTCCTTTAAATTCATGTCCATGAACTGGTCACCAGAGAAACTGTCTTCTACTCCAGTCGAGGGCAAGTTCGCATTGTAAACTGAGGAAGATTTATAGGGCAGAGCTGTTGACGGTTTGAACGAAAATTTGAATTGATTTTGTGTAACATATTTTTAGTTTTTCCTTTAATGGAATAACAGGTGGAGAAAATCTACAAACACTCATCTCAATTTCTATCATGTTTCTGTGCAACGACTACAGTAAATATTTTCCATTGAGTTTGTGCAGCCTCTCACCTGTCATCGTCGTCGGTCCCGCCTGGTGTTTAACGATGAGCACTAATCAAGTTTTCTTGTCTTTCCCTCTGTGTGATCCGTGCACAGACACTAACACACGCATGTTTGTAAATATATTTTGTGATTTGTCATCTTTCTGGCATGTTTTCAAATGGATGTTTATTCAATATTTTCACGTAGACGCAGATTATTATTCCAACTAAAGTCAATAAAATAGAGATGCTGCATGATTAAAAATTGCACTGTGGGATTTTTATCAGATAAAAGAGTAGTACACACAGACAGCTTATTTACTTTATTTCACAATGTTATGTAGGCGCAAATCTTTTTATTTTTAGTTTTGTGCACAGCAGATAATTGCTACAATCATGAGTTTGCACAAGACACACAGACTATAAGGACTTTAGTCACAACCCACTAAACTCCTTTCTTACTATCACACAGCAAATTATTCTTTGACACACACACACACACACACTCGCACACAAACTCTCTCTCTCTCTCACACACACACACACACACACACACACACACACACACGTGTATATGTTTCTTCACGCACCTCTGTGTGCGTACGTGCATGCGCGTTTCACAGTATACTATCTGTGTGTGTGTGTGTGTGCGTGTGCGTGCGTGCGTGTGCGTGTGTGCGTGCGTGTGTGCTTCATCCCTTGACTGGTGCCAGTTGACAAACAGCTGTCTGCTGCATGTCCGCTGGTTGTAGTTGTGGGAGAGGAGACAACTGGGAGAGTGCATCCACTGATATGATGGGGGGGGGTCTGTAGTAAGTGATGGTCATCACCTCTGACAATTACACTTGTCACTTTGTCAGTTTGTCAGTTTGGCAGCCAGTTCTGTCTGTCCATCTCGATGTCCACCTCTCTCCCCAGGAGCCTGAACGTGTGTGAGGGTGTGGTGGCGGGCTGTCGGGCTGTCTGGCTGGACGAGACTAGTTTAGCCGCTTGACTGTTCCTTTTCTTTATATTGTGATCTATCTTTATCAATTTGAATTGTTCTTCTACCTCTTTTAGTTCATTATTTATGATTTTTTGAATAAGAGGTAAATACATGCGTCCAAGGGGGTCAAACCGCCGCTTAGCCTACGGTCAAGAGTGAGCTAAGGACAAACAAAGGAGACAATCGGAGCTACATGCTTCTAGGAGAAACAAATGAAACGCGGTTTAAATCCAAACATGTACCTACAAGAAGTACACATGTACTCATCAACAGTTTCAAGTACTTTAACGATGTGTTCATATTTACCATGAGAAGTATTGATGCACTTATGACAAGTGAAGATTTACTAATAAGAAATACAGTGTATTTGGTATGTAGCCTGCCCCTCATCAAGATGTTTCACAGCTGTGTACAAAGACACTTCCCCAGTAAACAATAATATTCACAGCTGTGTACAAAAACACTTCCCCAGTAAACAATAATATTCACAGCTGTGTACAAAAACACTTCCCCAGTAAACAATAATATTCACAGCTGTGTACAAAGACACTTCCCCAGTAAACAATAATATTCACAGCTGTGTACAAAGACACTTCCCCAGTAAACAATAATATTCACAGCTGTGTACAAAAACACTTCCCCAGTAAACAATAATATTCACAGCTGTGTACAAAAACACTTCCCCAGTAAACAATAATATTCACAGCTGTGTACAAAGACACTTTCCCAGTAAACAATAATATTCACAGCTGTGTACAAAGACACTTTCCCAGTAAACAATAATATTCACAGCTGTGTACAAAGACACTTCCCCAGTAAACAATAATATCCGCATGTTTTTGAACTGGTTATATCATCTTATACAATACTACTTGTCCCTTAATCAAATACAGTTTGTCGTTTTCTAAATATTTGCCAGATTTTGGTTCTAGTTTGTCAGTTGTCTACTACTTACTACACACCTCGACTCTTACTACTTTCCTAGTTTCGACATGAACAGCACTGAGTCGTCTCTCAGTAAGACTGAGATGGCTTTTTGCTGTTTTATGCTTTTGCCAAGAAATAGTTTTTGATTCCCATCAGACAAAAACCGCGATGACAACCACCGTGGTTGACCATGTTGTGATTTATGTTTTAAACGAATAACAAAAACAAAAGTAATTCTTTCATATTGTTCAGTTTTTGACTGCCAAATATTACTGTATACTCTAAATTATGATTAAAAGAATTTTTCTTCGTCTGACTATTATTTGGAACATTTTTGATATAAAAGCAATACAATAACTTCATCATGTTGCTATTTTGTCACAGTTAAGGCACTAATTGTATTTCATTGCGCTTAGCTTCACAATCATCATACTTCCCTGAGCTTCACGAAGTTAGAATACTGAGCAGACAAAGAATTAGTAGTCGTGAGTCGTGAGAACTGACAACTAACCGATAAGTCGATAACTAATGTTTCTTGTATCGTGGTTTCGAGAATTTTCATCTTTGGTAATTATTTACCAAAGTGTCCGTAACTGAGATTGTGTTCGTATATCTAACCTGTTATGTTGAGACTTTTCACACGTGCGACGACTACAGCAGCAGCCACAGCAGCAGACGCGAGGGACGTTACGACCTGCAAACTGCGTGACCTCTGGTGACCCGGCATGGCCCTGACCTTTTCACTAACAACGAATAGACAAATACACAAGAGAAACGTTTAGATGCCTTCACTACGATGAAAGGTGGAGGATGAGTTGTAACGGGACGTGATCACGTAGTTTTGTAAACATCATCCACTTCACCGATCCACCCTGCAGTAGGAGAGGAAAAATAAGAAGCTGGACAAATAGAAAACTACGGTCTGTGTATAGGGCTTAGAGAAAGAGGAGGAAGTAAACACTGGGTGAGTAAGAACGTGTGTACAGAACTTTGATAAGAAGTGAGACTGATAACATTGTAGAGGACGTTGATGAGAAGTAAGAGGGTGATAACATTGTAGAGGACGTTGATGAGAAGTAAGAGGGTGATAACATGTGTAGAAGACGTTGATGAGAAGTAAGAGGGTGATAACATGTGTAGAGGACGTTGATGAGAAGTAAGAGGGTGATAACATTGTAGAGGACGTTGATGAGAAGTAAGAGGGTGATAACATGTGTACAGGACGTTGATGAGAAGTAAGAGGGTGATAACGTGTGTACAGGACGTTGATGAGAAGTAAGATAATGATAACATTGTAGAGGACGTTGATGAGAAGTAAGAGGGTGATAACGTGTGTACAGGACGTTGATGAGAAGTAAGATAATGATAACATGTGTAGAGGACGTTGATGGAGGTGATGAGAAATGAGAGAATGATAACCTGTGTAAAGGACTTTGATAAAGCTGATTAGATGTGAGAGAGGGATAACCTGGGTAGAGGACGTTGATCAGAAGTAAGAGAATGATAACATGTGTAGGGGACTTTGATGAAGTTGATTAGAAGTGAGAGAGTGATAACCTGTGTAAGGAACGTCGATGAAAGTGATGAGAAAGAGAGTGTGGGACGTGAGATGCTGGAGAGGAAATAAGGACAACTGTTAGACCTTTTTTATCAACTGCACATTTTCAACAGCTGGCCTTAAATGCTTCAGTCGGTTGATTTGAGTTGACTCACCTACATTTGTTAAGATTAAAACATCTCGCGTCATGTTGGATGAAAGACTACACAACACCTTGTAACCTCCTCTCCAAGTCCACTCAGTCCTTCTGACCGCCAGCCAGTCAAGGATGTCTTACACCGGAAACAGTCTTCTACCCTACAGTACTTACAGTAACCTCCAGGGTAAGTGATTGGGTAAATTTACTTCTAGTTCTGTGTCGCGGTGCTGTGTATTACAAGCAGCTGCTCATTTGGAGGACGTAGTCTTACGTGCCGTACCCGTAACCATGGCGACAAAGTCTTTGTTAGCGCAGTAAGTGTTGAGCGATGTCAGGTAAACATGGCGGACAGTTGTATCTCTGGTTACTACGATCTCCATGGTCTACTGCTAATTATTATCAATAATTAATTATTAATTTTTATAATCACAGCCTTAATGATCTTATATTCAAAAAATTAGTAATTACTGAGTTCATATTCTATGGCTCAAGTTTCTTAGTAATCATAATATGAAATAATTAACTACTTCTGTCAGACTATTTCTGTATAGGAAGTGTTATCTTTGTCGGTTCTTCCTATCATAATAAACATTAACATGATTATAAACTACCAACAAAAGAAATCTCAGCAGCAGGTTAGTTTTCATTTAATTTGCATTTGTGTTTGCATCGTATGGCATATAGAACAAGCCTTTGCATAGTTGTACTTGTCATACAATCTACTTCTCGTTATCAGCAGCTTGGGTCCAGAAGTCTTGTTGGTGTCCAAGAGAAACTCTTCATGATTCACCTCATTGACAGGGTGACTAGCAGTCACGTGTTCTCTTATCAAATACTTTGCGAAAACCGAGAAAACGTTTGTAGTTATCGTATGCAAGGCAAAGACCACACAGTTATCACATTCTCAAAGTAAAATACTGTGTAGTTAATCAAACACTGTATATCATAAAGCTAATTCCTGGTTAGGGATCTGTATGAGATCAAATAAAAAATACACTGAACCCTTTAATCACCTACCTGCCTCTAAGTTATTACTTGTAAATGTGTGCATACAACTGTGTACATGCTTGTTTACCTGTAAACATGAGTGATATCGTGTCCTGAATGAGTAGACAATGACTGTCATGGAAGGCAGGGTGTGTTTCGTGGTTTACGAATTACTTACATAGAGTGCGCCTCGTACCTGTGGAGCAGGTCAATATTATCGTGTTTTATAAATGTTGGATATCATTGTTATTTTATATGTTGGGGAAATCCAATCTTGTGTCTCTTAACGGCAAAACCAACTTTCATCACAGCTGTCGTCAGGAGAAAGTGTGACATTACTGACTGTGCAATAAACTTAAAGCTTTTCAGTTCCAGTCTCAACTCATCTCACCAGCCCCCATCTCTGTCATCGACCTGTGGCACAACATAGTTAACCTTAGCTCTGGGTCTAATATGATCTTGACATCGATCCTATTGATTAATGTTTGTGAGGGACGGACGGTGGCGAGATCATCTGTCGGGGCTGTATATAATATCCGAAAATGACAATTAGTCTTGTCTTGACACAACAGTTCAAAAGGTCACATTTAAATTGTAACAAAGAAAGTAGTGAACAACTTCAAGCATAGTGACACATAGGTCATCGCGACACAAGTGATCGTGATAAAGCTGGAGCCGACTGATAAGCAAATTAATCGCAGCATCATTAAATAGGAAGCTTACATCGACACCATTGTCCTCACGGATCTTGTGAAGTCCACAGGACACTCGTTCTTTCTCTTGTTGCACAAGACAACGCGGAGGTCTCGCCGAAAACGAAACGACTGCGCGATGTAAATAAAAAAGTTGCCGGCGTTGTTGATGAGAAGGAGGAGGTCAGTAAATAAGATGACCGCCAGACACAACTTGTAATAACGGCCGTAAGGTGAGAAGTCATACACAGCCAGTCGAGCGAAAAAGGAAGAGACGTAGGGCGCCATGGTGACGATGTACAAACACGAGACCAGCACAAGCATCTTGGTGGCCCTCGTCTGATGGTCTTGGGACCCTCGTTTTATGGAACTCGTTTTCTCTCGCCATCTTCTAGCTGACATCAGCTTCAAGACTGTAATAGTCGTCGATGCTAATACAATGATGAATGTCGTGATGGGAATAGCGATGCTTAGGAAAGTGATGGTAAACGGGTCCAGAATGTTCCCATATTCCAGTCCGATATCAGTTTCAACTATTTTCCATCTAAAAGTGCCGGTTGAATTGACATAAACATGAGCGACGGTGTACTTGAGGGGAACCACAACGTAGCTCAGCTGAAAGAAGACGAAAGATGCTGCCATCATGGCCGCCATGGTGCGCGTGCGAATGAGGTGAGTGACTCGGAGAGGACAAACCACACACAGGCAACGGTCGACGGCGATGATCATGCTGATGATATCAGATGTCGCGTGCAGGCCGTACATCACACCCGCGGTGTACGCCTGTGATTTTATCGCGAATTCATTGTTTAGTGGTCTGGACACGAGACTGATAAACGGCTGCACAAATGAAATCACGAACTGGAGAGACAAAGTCACAATGTCCACCAGGGCCAGAGCAAATAAACACAGGTTTACACGATCTCGCAATCCTTGGTGCCAAAAGACTAGACAGTTGAAAGCATTGGTAGGAATGCCTATGAAGTAGATAACAACAGAGGTGTAGAGGTGAATGACATCCTTTATTAGGTTGAAGGCAGAGTCACTAATGTCACCCGAGTTGTCCCCTCCCATCATTGAGACATTCGACACCAAGGACTGGCAAGTTGTTTCCATTCTTACGAGAAAATCCTACTTTACAACCAACTCTGTCCTTAATCAGAAAAACATCTCACATGTTCATCGCTTTTTTTACAGTGTTTAAGCTTTACAGTAACAGAGAGACAGAGAGTGAAAACAAGAGTTTAGCATGTTAATATGTCACTGTATCTAACAACACTTGTAGGTAAGAAGAGAAAGGATTCACCTTATGCTCCCTACCTTCCTAAAGACAATTCATTTTATCGTACATAGATAATTACCACCTTCAGAACATTCTTGAGAAAAAAACACTGAATTGTCTGCTGAAGTATCATTAAGTTGCTTTATAAATTATCAGTTAATACTTTAATAGAGCCCTGAAATCTTAGTTCGACAAACGTTTTTGCTGCACCAAAAATATTTGATAGTTCAAGATTGTCAAACTATATTTATGATATGTACATTTTATTGTTTTAAATCAAAGGGAAGTTTACAAAGCTCTTACCGCCTCCTCAATTATTAAATTTCGCAAAAGCAATTGTTTTCAATGTATAATGCCGAAGTACTTTAATCGAAATACTATTATCTTCTACAACACACACACACACACACACACACACACACACCTTACATATACACAGGCACACACACACTCATACATATACACACACACACCCATATATACACACATACATATATGCACGCGCACACATACGCACGCACGCACACGCACACACACACACCTTACATATACACAGGCACACACACACACTCATACATATACTCACACACACCCATTTATACACACAAACATATATGCACACACACACACACACACACACACACACACACACACAGAATCATACGACAGCTGCTGTATGATTACCAGAAAGTGAACCATCCATGAATACCTACATAAGTGTGGACACATACAATTGCATTCACAGACCAGAACTGGTTGATTAACGATTAATTGATATTAGAGCAAGACAAACACACGAACTGCATTTAACTAGAGACTGTACTTGATGAGCCACTCTTTGTCATTTGTGGCGGATAACTAGTTCTAAAAGGGTGGCGGGATGTTTAAAGGTTAAGCAGGTTGGTTTGTTGAGATGAACTCTTTAGGTCGACATGAAGATTACACCGCTTCTACAGACTCATACACTGACGGCGATTGGCCAACACTTTTTACAATTAATTTCTTGAGTACCAGAATTTCCAACAGATTTCACTCTAGACACCGCCATTCACGTGCTAGCAGCACCACACGTGCCGACCCTTGACGGTCATGACATGTCCGACTCTTCATGGCAGGTCAGTGACATTCATCGCAACATCTTGTGTCTGATGTCAAGGTGTCTCACTACTGGTGTGAATATCATCAGTACGTTCTGATCTTTGCAAACTTTAGTTTTGACTGAAATCTTTGTCATATACACCTGTCCGAAAAGAGCACTAGGTGCTTTATTCCGAGGATAGCACTAGTTGGTGTTTTTATTTTGAGGATAGGAACACTAGTCTTTTTATTTGGAGGAACCCCAAACCTCTTGCACATATTACAGATGATCGTTGACATAAAGAAGATAATTGTCTGGTAGTAGATTCCGATTCGCAGTTTACGTGTCTGTAAGTTTGAAGAAATATGTGAATCACACCAACACTCAAGCTCTCTATCATATGTAACATAGCCTGCTTCTTTCAATTATTGCGTTTTGAATATGTTTTCATCGCCGTAAAGCAATATCAGATGATCGCTGAAAGGAATGAAGAGACAAGTGACAGACAAAAGGCCTGTTTTTGTTCTATTGTTCGCACGATGATTGACAGAAAAAACAATGTCAGCGAGAAGAGGGAAGTTTGTAAAACTGGACATCGACAGGGCAAAAGGTCAACAGTTCATCACACAATTACCTATATACACCTAGCAACACATTGTAGTCACCATTTCATTAGCCGGGTAGTTTGCTAAATTTCTAGCCAGGGTGACTAGACACAGCTGTTCACCAACAATCGCTGTTTGGGGGAGGATACAGACAACAAAATCTTAGTTTGGTTCTTTCCGTTTTTATACCTTAAATGATAATAAGAAATACACGACAAGGAATGAAACAGAAAGACATGGTCAATAGAATGCTGACAGGTTTCACATCAACAGCATCTTGAAAGTTGTAATCACTGGTAATTAATTCTGTGATGGCAGTCAACACGAGTTATGAAGCACTGGCCAAGCATATAGTTAACACGGAAATAGTGGCAGGCAGCCCACAGAACTAGCGACAGAAATCACTTGATTGAGGTCTAGCACTCAGGTCTAGCACTCAGGTCTAGCACTCAGGTCTAGCACTCAGGTCTAGCACTCAGACCAAGCACTCAGACCTAGAAGTCAGGCCGAGCGCTCTGGCCAAGCACTCAGGTCTAGCAGTTAGGCCTAGCAGTTAGGCCAAGCACTCAGGTCTAGCACTCAGACCTAGCCACAAGCAGCACAGAGAAATAATAACAGGTATCACAAATCAACATCATCAAGCAAACAAGTGCCAAAACGAGAAGTAATACCATGAGATTGTTTGGGTACAAACTCCACATGCACTCATCATCATCATCATCAATCATCAATCATCATCAATCATCATCATCAATCATCATCGTCATCGTCGTCATCATCATCATCATCATCATCATCATCATCATCGTCATCGTCATCATCGTCGTCGTCATCGTCATCGTCATCGTCATCGACAGCATGCGCTTACCAAATTTGGAAAAAAAAA
Source organism: Marisa cornuarietis (assembly GCA_004794655.1). Lineage (NCBI taxonomy): Eukaryota > Metazoa > Mollusca > Gastropoda > Architaenioglossa > Ampullariidae > Marisa > Marisa cornuarietis. Next base: position 139,197 of record SMMW01000638.1, on the reverse strand, counting down.
TAATTGAACGACGCCACCTGCCTTTCTTTTTTCTCTCTCTTGTTCTCTTGCTCATCATATTCGTCTTTGCTCAGCTCGCCTGGTAAACATTGCAGCCAGACTGACAAACCCATCAGCAAACTCTTCCACCTCTTCGTCTAGTGTGACTGTGACGTTGTACAGACCAGCATGTGATTGTAGTGTGACTGTGACGTTGTACACAACAGCATGTGATTGTAGTGTGACTGTGACGTTGTACAGAACAGCATGTGATTGTAGTGTGACTGTGACGTTCTACAGACCAGCATGTGATTGTAGTGTGACTGTGACGTTGTACAGAGCAGCATGTGATTGTAGTGTGACTGTGACGTTGTACAGACCAGCATGTGATTGTAGTGTGACTGTGACGTTGTACAGAACAGCATGTGATTGTAGTGTGACTGTGACGTTGTACAGACCAGCATGTGATTGTAGTGTGACTGTGACGTTGTACAGAGCAGCATGTGATTGTAGTGTGACTGTGACGTTGTACAGACCAGCATGTGATTGTAGTGTGACTGTGACGTTGTACAGAGCAGCATGTGATTGTAGTGTGACTGTGACGTTGTACAGACCAGCATGTGATTGTAGTGTGACTGTGACGTTGTACAGAGCAGCATGTGATTGTAGTGTGACTGTGACGTTGTACAGAACAGCATGTGATTGTAGTGTGACTGTGACGTTCTATGCAGCAGCATGTGATTGTAGTGTGACTGTGAAGGGGTACCCTATGTACCTGACAACAAGATGGTCGAGCAGGCCGTTAGCCAGTGAGTCAGCCTCACGAGTGTGTTGAGGTGTAAATATGAATGAGCTCACATGTTGCAATGAGAACAGAAGGCCACACGTGCACTGACACTAGTCTCTTTACATGTTTCACTAAATCAACGACGAAATTTTTATCACATCAGTGAATAATTATTCAATATCTCAATAATTAAGATATATATATAGAAGTACTGTAATAATTAATTCAGTTGATTACATTAGTACTAAATACAGTAAATTAATAATCAATCTTTAAACAACACGAATATACTTTAAAGAACATAGAAAATCAGTCTTTTAATCGGCGCATCCATCGCACAACCCAGAGCACGAGAACAAACTGACAACACACCTCGACAAACATCGTCACGTGACAGTGAGCAGCAGTCACTGCACTAAACAACCACCTTGACTAAGACGAAAGCTACAAAATATTATCGCTCAAGTTATCAAAACTGTCTTCGCTGAGCTCAGTTATCGCCCAGATCCCTCGTCATTTCTTATCAGTGCTGTTAAACGATGACCGTTATCAATAAACAATAAAATTATTCGTTGTGCTCAGCATTTTTTTCAACTGCGATATAACAACTTTGATAAAGCATCTGTGATATAACTGATACAAATTGACAAAACGGTGATATAACTGTGATATACCTATGATATAACTGTGATATAATTGTGATATAACTGTGATATACCTGATATACCTGTGATATAACTGTGATATAATTGTGATATAACTGTGATATAACTGTGATATAACTGATACAAATGTGATATACCTGTGATATAACTGTGATATAACTGATACAACTCTGATATACCTGTGATATAAATGTGATATATCGACTTTAGTCAGTCAACAAGTTTTTGCTGCATTACACGTGCGGAGTTGTGTCCCGTGCGTTCAGTACGACTGTCTGGGTGTACATGTACACTGTACAATATTTGCATACTCGAAACTGGTAACACGTACTCAAATAATCAGGGGTGATAATAAGAAGAAACCTCAATTTGCTAATTTCCCATGTTTGATGATGGCGGCTCTCTAAGACTTGAATGTCAAAGTGTTTTCTGTTCAAAAGCTCTGACTGCTGATCTAATGGCGATAGAGATTCCCAGTGGACACTCATTACAATAAGTGTACCTTAAAAATAGCTGCACTCTCAAAATTTAAAAAAATACATTCGTACACATGTATATATGCCTCCCTACCTGCCTACTTACAAACTTACATAATTGCTCCGTCTCACGTGTTGCACGTGCACGTGTCATTCCTCACGTGATGGCGAGTTTCATGACAGTAAAGCCAACCTTCCTCGTGCTCACAACAGTTTGGCTATAGGCCTACAAAACTATACATCGATGTAGACGTAACAGACATATTTCCAACATATTCTCTGCATACCCGCAATAGACTTGTGTATACTAGCCGAGTCCTATATATATATATATATCGGTATATACTGTCTTGACCTCTCATACACCTAAGTCTACCTCACCAAGGGTCATATTCTTCACCTGAGACACAGCCAACCCGCGCTGATATAGAAAGACTTTTTATCAAAATTTTTGGTTGTACAAACGAAATCCACACTAATATAGAAAAACTTTTTTTCCTGAAAATATACACATCATAGGCGAGCATAAATAGCTCACTGCTTTCTGACAGTTCATTGACTGTCACAAAATTACACCTACTCGGGACATGTGCGCATTATTTCAACAACAACATCAACAAGAAGATTGACTGCTCTACTGTCCAGGTCGTGATACATTAGCTTCCTGGACGGAGGATTGAGAGAGGACAGCATAAAAATATAGTTGAAGCAGACACTGAAGACATGATATGGAAAGTCAATGTAATAAGATGGATACAGAATCGCCCAAAAATGTCCGTCTCTCATGGGGTGAATAAAAAGGATAAGCGTCCCATGTCTCAACCTAAACAATATCTCTAATTTAAAAAAAGTTCAGTAAATTCAATAGCATTTTTATTCAAGCAATATTGAGAAACTGTTCTTCTACTTTCTTCTACCTGAGCATCCTTCCCTTTCGACAGGTGATGATCGTCATTACGTAAGCGCGCGCAGTAAGAGATGAGGGCTGTGCCTGAACATCATTTCCGTTAAGCATCTACACGAGTTAATTTTAGTAACAGACAGGCACGGGTATCTTAGACACGGTCTCGCACATCCCACCCTAAACAGTTGAGTGGAATGTGAAGCAGAGTCACCAGGCGAGGATCAAACACACGGTGATGAGCTCCGCTCACTGAAGAGGGTTCTTCTGAGGAAGTTTACAGTCATAATGTCCCACCACAAAACAAAGCTATTGCTGGGTGAACTGGTTCTGGGTTCACGGTCCGCGTGAAAGCGAGGTTTCCGTTGGGTTAACAGGGTTTGTCTTCCTGCGTTGGATATGTGGTCGACTCAGACCAGGAGCACGTCGACCCGCTTTCTCACAATACTCATGACCGAGTGTCCTGTGCAGCGAGAGAAACTGAAACTCGTCCGTTACGATTTAGTGCACAACTTAGTGGTTCTAATATTATACTCGACACATAATACATATGTATAAAGCTAACGGTCACACATTTTCATGATTAGCGAGAAATAAACATGTTTACAGAGCGCGAAGTCACGGCTCAGTGACTTGTCCTGTGACAATGTTCTATAATAAGACGTAGGTCAAGCTGACAATCAAGACCTTCACATCACCGTCACAATCAAGGGTCATCACAACAGGTCAATGTCACGTTTTCGTTGACTGATATTCAGTAAATAATTCTTTAGAGCATTGATTAGACGGGTTTCCCTTCTGACAAACACACACAATCAGGCGAAGGTGACGCCGAAAGCGCGAGGATTGTGCGAGGTACACGAAGAAGTTGACGGCGTTGTTTAGTAAAGAGAAGGAGTCTGATACCGCAGATATCGCCATGTACTGCATGTAGTAACGGCCGTAGGGCGAAAAGTCTCGGACGATGATTCGTGTGAAAACGGTAGCGACGAAGGGTGTCATGGTGACGATGTAGAGACAGGAGACCAGCACCAGCATCTTGGTGGCACCTGCCTGTCGGTCTTGGGTCCCGCTGTTCGCGGAACTCGATTTTGCTCGCCATCTTGTCGCTGATCTCAGCTTTCCCACGGTCATGGCCGTCGCTGCTGCTACTGTAGTGAAGTTCACGATGGGGAGAGATATACTCAGAAAAGTCCCGTAAATTATGTCCAAAATGTTTCCATATTTCAGTCCAATGTTTGTCTGTACTAGCGTCCACTCAGTCTTGCCGGTTGCATTGACGTAAGTCTTAGTAACGGTAAACCTTAGAGGCAACACCACGTAGCACAGCTGTACGAAGACGAAGGATGCTGCCATCATGGCCGCCATGGTGCGCGTGCGAATGAGTTGAGTGACTCGGAGAGGCAGAAGGACGCACAGACAGCGGTCCACAGCGATAATCATGCTGATGATGTCCGAGGTCGCTCGCAGCCCGTATACGAACCCGAGCCCATATGCCAGCGACTTGAAGGTTACTTCCTCTCCTAACGACGTGTCCCACAAGTTGACCGAAAACTGAATAAGAGGAACAACGGAAATGCAAGAGAAAAGGACGCCATCTGTCAGAGCCAGTAAGAACAAACAGAGATTTACGCGTTCTTCCAGACCGTGTCGCCGAAATATCAGACAGTTGAGCACATTGGTTGGAATTCCTACAAGACTGATACCGATGGAGAAGTAGGTCGTGAAGACTGTAATTACCAACCTTAAAATAGAATAACTTCCAAAGTCACCCGCTGTGTCTAGTCTCGTGCCTGATACAGTCACCCAGGACTGTGTCGTGGCTTCCATTTTCAAGAAGTGTTGTGTCTTGAATGTAAACCCTAAAGTCTCACATGAAGTGTGTCCATTGTGTCGCCGATATGCCTGTCGCTCTGATCACACAATATTCAGTGATTACCTCATGGTAACCAGACTGTAGAGAATGTCTAGAGTACCCACTACAGAAAGACAGATAATCTATGTACTCCAGCAGGACCGTGTTTTGTCCTAGACGATGTCTCATTCATTCTATTCAAGCGTCTGATCAAACCCGTAGAGTGAAGCAGTCTGAGGGAGCAGCAAGTGGACAGTAGTCTCTTCCCTGCTGTAGGACCAGTAGATGCAGAGGCTGGCAGACCGACAGAGAAGAGGGCGGGGGGGGGGGTACAGACTGTCTCACCTGCTCAACGCAGTGGTCGAGGTGGAGTCTGGAGGGTGAGGCAGGAAGGGAATCAGGACCACAGGGTGGAAGACATTTATAGCAAATACAGCCCAGTTTGTGAGTGATACGGTCAGTGACAGGCAGCCAGTCACTTCTGTAAAGGAGGGTCATGTGATCAGTATTATGGATCCGGAGCACCAGACGGCCAGCAGTGTTCTGAACGCGTTAAGGGTGCGGGGTGCTGCACCAGAGAAGCCTGCAGAGAGGGAGTTGCACTCATCCAGACGAGAGGACAGAAAAACAACTGCTGGACGATATGATCAGTACCCAGACAACGACAGGTAGTGGAGAGACATGATAAGCAGTCGCTAGCAAGATTGTTCCTGTAGCTTTTAATATTTCCCAGCTCGTGTTGACACAGCGCATGAACATTGCGAAATTACCAGCAATCGATCTTTTAAAACATTTCTCCTACACAATCTTCTTCCCAAAACAATTTCGCAAAAATAACTTTTATTTTAAAATATCAACATTACTATTATCTACCCCAGCAAGGGTAGGTCACAACACACGTGCACGGTTTTCACACATACCCACACATGTACACGCACACACACTCATAGCAACAAAAATGTTCACACACAAGCGCACACTTGCACGCAGAAAGTATGAAACAATCAACTACAGACACACAGCTGCGTATTTATCGTAGTGTTTAATTTTTCTTTTTACCAAACAATACGATTTTTAAAGATTGTTCCCTTTTTTTGTATTTCAATGTTTATAACAACATTAAATGTTCCTTCAGAATTTGCAGATGAATTATTTTATTCCGAGGTAGAATACAGTTTGTGGCACAAGCAAACACTAGGGTTACCCACACAACATCTTATCTCAGCTCCTCTTGAAAGTGAGTTTTCGATTAGCACAGCCTCCAACAAGCTTTCCTCCTGGAGAAGTATAATCATTCTCTTGCACATTATAAATAATAATGATTGTTCGTTGCTTGCGTCGTATATGTATCTTCAAATAGACACAGATGTGCCAAACACACACACGTATACACGCACACACACACACACACACACACACACACACACACACACATATATATATACGCACACTGAGGAAGTTACAGAAGTTATCTTTATGCTTATGTTTACTTGTTGACATGCCCTCAGATTGTAAGTTAGCGAATAATCCTGATGCGGTTACTTGTGTGAAATGTCGTCCATGCTGTTCTGGATGACTAGGTACCTGGTCAACCTTGATGGTATGTAAGCTGTACTCCAGACATACTGAGTGACTATGTCAGTAAACTCCGAGCTGAGTGTAACACTGTAACAACCGCGGGTTGTATCACAGGGATGTCCGTTATGTCCGTTGACCCAGCGGCTCGACTGTGGGAATAAAGCACACAGGCGCACACATTGACTGCCACTACGTATGAGGCTGTAGTGATGTCAATAAACACGACATGCACGTGTAGGAGTGAGATTTTATGATTATTATATTTTTTGTCAGTGCGTGCGTGCGTGCGTGTGTGTGTGAGAGAGAGAGAACGAGACTACTAGTGTACACGTGTACCCTTGGGTACCCGTTAGCGCGCGAGGTAGGTGCCGACATGCGGTAAGTTTAATTAAGGTTTCACTCCTATTGCGACACTGACGACTGTGGAGGGCATGTAAAGTGTCTAACAGAATCTCGGCCACACGGTTCAAATCTCTCCATTTACTCTTTTCTTGACTTGGAACGTTGCGTTGCATGGCATCGACTAACTGAGATACTAACCGGGTAGAAATTTATTTTTATCATGTCATATTTTTGCTTTCTTTGGCTTACGCTTCTTGGCTTCAGGACATTTGATTTTTATGTTTCTCCGTCCATTTGTTGGCTTCAAATTAAAAGAATCTATTACACGTCTGACATCGACATCAGAGGGTATTCCAGACAGAGCACGTGCGCGCGTGTGTTTGTCAGTGTCAGTTTTTGAAAGAGAGAGAGAGAGAGAGACATGGTTGGCAAAATCTCCCCTTCACTACAAACGATAACCAGTGTGTCGTGATAACATGTTATCGCTTACGTCTGACTGTAACAGTTTGGGTGAAGAGTGCACTTATAAATGTTTGGGAGTGTGTATGTACATCTACATGTAGCTACACTCACGACACTCTTCTTCCTTTTTCACACAACAAGGCCCGGCCAACAATTCGACATTTAATGTTTAAAAGAAATAAAGAAATGAAATGAAAAAGAAACAAAGAACTTGTCTAATAGCTGATAGAAAGTTAGGGTCTCCCCGGCAATGTCACCTGTCTACTTTGTCGTGCTGACGGTCGGGTTTTTGTTCACGAACGGTACGGTCAGGTAAGTTAGTGTCCAACACACAGGAGCTCACTATAGACAGCTATATGTCATAGACATTTTAATGGCCATTTTAAAAACGTTTATGTGGTGTGAATTTTAAGAACTATGGGTTTTGTTTTCTTGTTCTAAAATCAAATGAAAGATTGAAGCTCTACGGGACAGTAACTCATAGATCGGGAAGAAAGCACAAAGTCTGAAATTAACACAAAAAATATCCAAACATAAGGTGCTAAACAAACATATTTTATTAGAATACACATAAGACTTTACATATTACTTAACGTTTTGTTCTTATTTTCGGCTGTTACAAATCGGTTGAGTACAAATCCATGTCAAATTGAGTAACCGTCAACCGACTTCAATATGGCGCTTGATCAAGTAAAGCATAGCTGACTTTTGGATCAAACGAAATACGCGATTGGTTGACTTTTATAGCTGTTAAAGGGAAGAAATCCAAAGTGGAACAACTCCTATGGCAACGGTTCTCAACCTTTTACTTGTGATGCCCCCCACCCTCCAGACGAAAAAAGGTAGTTCCACGCGCCCCCCTTAGCCACTAATACTGATATGAGATATGAGAAAATGACGGCCTTCGCGTCCCCCCACCCCCCACCCCCGTGCTAAAGGTTCCAGTAGTTTCCTCCCTCATGTATTCATCCTTTTACGAACAGGGCGATGTGTTGTGTGATGCCACCCTCCTTGTGATCGCGTAGTAACTGGCGTCACTAGACGGAACTTCATGGTGGAGACCAATTAGGCCTTAGCACCTGAGTAACCATGGTGATCACCAGGCGACACTATAGCAACGTGGGATCCACGTCGACCAAAATCATTTATTTACCTTGTGGTGTAGTAGGCGTCGGTCCAGAAAGGACACAGCACCCACTAGGGAGCCCCTCAAAGAACAACAAACCCCACCTCCACCGGCCCCTCAGACAGCTTCCCGGTCAGAAAACCCTGTCCCAGCCTCACAGACCATAAAAGAAGCCGCGTCAGAGCTAGTAAATGACCACAACATAGAAAACCAGACAATAACGGAAAAAACAATGAACACCGATCAAGACAGTCACCCACCAACGACAACAGACCCGACAAAAAACACAGAGACCTGTGACAATCTTTCCGCAGTTGTCATGTCATTAATGGGGAAAATAAATGAATATAGCAGCAAGATTATAAGAAATGAAGACCTAAAAGAAAAAGAAATGCCAGTGTTAATAACTATGCTTCAAACCCTGTCAGGACTGATGAACTTACTACTACATTAAAATGGATAACAAACAGGTGAAGTTTATGCAGTGGAACTGCAGGACACTAAATAGTAACAAACACGAGCTATTAAACTTCATTAAAAATAGTTTGCCAGACGTAATAGCCCTACAGGAAGTAAACTTCACCCGAGAACCAATTCCAATTCCAGGCTATAAATTCCCCCCTATATACAAGTCGAGACCTAAACCACTCACAGGAGGAGGAGTAGCTATCTATGTTAAAACCGAATTAACAGTCACAGAAGTAAACCACCAACTAAACCCCGAACTAGAGATAATCATAGCCGAAATCACTTTACCATCAGGTAAAAAATTAAAAATAGCCAACATATACATCCCTAACATGTACAAATACAGCAAAATCACAGTAGATGATCTAACAAATGTTTTCCTATCAGCCATTCTAATCCTAGGGGACTTCAATGCTAAAACCCACTCTGGGATAGGGATAAACCAAAAGCAGACAAAGGAGGCAAAATGTTAGAAGAAGCAATGGATAATTCGAATATGTGTTTATTAAATAATGGTCAGCCCACTCATGTTTATTGCCAAGGCGATACAGACTCAACCTCAGCCATAGACCTCTCAATATGTACCCCAGAACTAGCAAATATCTTGAAATGGGAAGTTTATGAAGAAGACACCCTAGGGAGTGACCACTTCCCAATCATGATTGCCATGCCAGAAACCAAACTAAATCACCCAAACCCCCAAACCTTCAGAATTAATACTAAAAAAACTAACTGGAACCTATACCAGTCACTAACATTACTGAGTGAGGTATGGCTCACTGATGATGACATAGATACGAAGACAGCCAAACTGACAAACAGTATCATGAAAGCTATCCAATCGGCAACACCAAACGGCAACGGTAGCAAGTATAAATATGCTGGCCAAGCATGGTGGAATAAAGACTGTGAAAAGGTAATTAGAAATAGAAAATATAAACTAAAGATATGGAAGAAAAATAAAACTATCGAAAACAGACTAGAATACAAAAAGTCACGGTCCTTAGCAAAAAACATTATCCTACAAGCTAAAAAAGATGACTGGCATAGGTTTACAGAATCTCTAGATTTAAATTCAAACCTAAATGACAGCTGGAAAAGGGTAAAATATCTTAATCAGGGCCCCAGGTCCACAATGCCAACCTTGTTGAAAGATGGTTTAAAGTATGAAACAAACCAAGAAAAAGCTAACCTCTTAGCACAACAATTCCAAGATGCTAGCGCAGACTATAATCTAGACCCGGACTTCAAATTACATAGGGAACAGGCCGAACGAGACTTTCTACCCCCTTTAAACCAACAGGACCCTTTTAAATTAACAGAAAAAATAACTCAGGAAGAGCTTGAGCAGGCCCTAACACCTAAACGGCCGGGATCAGCTCCAGGCCCAGACCTCATCACATACGAAATGCTGCAAAAATGTCATCATAAAACTAAACTTCATATTTTAGAGCTTTTTAATGAAATTCTCGATAAAAGCTCACTCCCCAGCATGTGGAAAATGGCTACAGTGGTCCCAATCCCCAAACCAGGTAAGGAAAAGACATCCCCTGCTAGCTACAGACCAATAGCGCTCACCTCGCAGTTAGGCAAGACGTTTGAAACAATAATCAAATGCAGATTAAACTACTACTGCGAAGTAAACAACATTCTACCCCCAGAACAGAGTGAGTTTAGGGAAAAACGTAGTACGATGGATCATATAACAGCCTTACAGCAGGAAATAATTAACGCTCATACCGAAAAAAGAGTGAACCTGTGTGGAGTGTTCTTGGACATTGAGAAAGCCTACGACATGCTCTGGCATGAAGGTCTGCTCCAGAAACTCTACCGCATAGGCACTCCAAACAAAATCGTCCAGTTAGTTCGATCCTTCCTGTCAAACAGGAAAATAGCAATAAGAGTGGAAAACCAGACGTCTAAAGAGGTGCTGCTTGATAATGGAGTACCCCAGGGGAGCGTCCTCAGTCCATTATTGTTTAACATAATGATCGCAGACCTCCCCAAATGTGTAAAGCACGTAAAAGTCAAACAGTTTGCAGACGACACCTCCCTCCTAGGAAAAGTAGAAATACGTAAAACAAACAACCCCGAGATACCTAAAATCATAGGAATTGACAAGATCCAAGAGGACCTCCATGAAGTAGCAAACTGGTTAAAATATAATGGCTTTAAATTATCAGCCCCCAAAACCCAGGCGATAATATTTAAAAAACCAAACCAGAAGATGGAATATCCCAAACTAAAACTAAACCAAACAACCATTAACTATAGCTCCCAGGTACAATTCTTTTGAGTAATTTTCTCGGATAAAACAAACTGGTCCCCCTATGTAGATAAAATAACGAAAGCTGCCAAAAAGGGAATTAATCTAATGAGAGTAGTAAGTGGTAACAACTGGGGCACCCACCCAAAATCCCTTCTTAACCTATACCAAGCCCATGTAATGTCAAAGCTGCTTTATGCAGCCCCACTCCTAGTTCACCTGAGGTCAAACCACATAGCTAAACTCCAGTCAGTCCAGGCCGGAGCATTAAAAGTAGTGTTGGGTGTACCTTCGCACACTCCAAACCTGTCGGTATTGGCAGAGACGGGACAAAAACCAATAGACCTGATTATCAAGGAGAGGACAGCCAACTACTACTATAAGACGCAGTGTCTCCCTACCGACCACCCAGTCCGACAGATCCACATACAACCCCACAGACACAGAACGGGCCGCCCCACCCCACAACCCACTATTCAACAACACACCCAACATATAGAAAACACAAAAGGAGCAGAAACGGCAATTACAGCACCCTACCCACACACCAACATGCAAACTCCACCTTGGACACTTCCACGACCACAAATAGACACTGACCTCACCAAATACAACAAAGAAAGCCACCATTACCAAATCACCTCAGAGATCAAACTCAAACTGAGCACCACCTACAAGGACTATACACAAATATATACGGATGGCTCCCACGACCCTGAAGCGCAAATAACCGGGCTGGGAATCTATTCTCCTGACAACTTGACCCTTTCAATCAAACTCCCAACCCACACGTCAATCTTCACAGCCGAGATGACTGCTATACAGACAGCTCTTGAGACGACACAACTCAAGCTGAGAGACACTGAACAACGACAATTCCTTATACTATCGGACTCCCTGTCAGCACTCCAGGCACTTAAAAACCAATCATCCAACAGAATAGACATTGTATATGAGATACTGTCTCTCATAAATAAAATTAACAAGGAAAACGGAGACGTCAGGTTCCTTTGGGTCCCCTCCCATATTGGGATTAAAGGAAACGAGAAAGCTGACAAACTAGCGAAACTGGCTGTAAAGCAGAGTAGCAGTCCTAAAGGCACCACCCTAAACATCTCTATTTCACCAACTGAGAAAAGAATAGCCATAAAACCAGCAATACAAACAAGATGGCAGGAGAAATATAAAACTGAAGGTAAAGGAACTAGGAGACTGGTAGATGACCAACCCAGTAATACGCTACTTTTTTTTAATTCAAGTAGGCCCCGCCAGTCTAAGATAACTAGAATGAGGCTAAGTGGAGAATATTTAATTAAATACAAAGACCCTATAACATGCATATGTGGGGACAGGCTTAGCACCCCACATGTGCTTTTGGAGTGTCATGAAAACAAAGAAGAAAGAGAAGAATTAAGACAGGTCTTAAATAAACATAGGCTGGCACTGAACATTAACAACTGTCTTAACCCACCAAAAGAGCAGTGGCATACTATACTGTCATTAGTAGTAACAATGGTGACAAGCCACCCTCATGCTAAGCTCATATAAACAGATAAAAGGGTATGACTAAATAGCTCCTCCCCCTGGGAAACTCTGATAACTGAAACAATAACCCATAGATTAGGATATATCTGAACAAATGAGCTTGCTAGCATAACATTATTCTTCAAATCAGTATAAAAACAACTTGAATAAGTCCTCAAACTAAGTCTAGGATATAGAAATAGGGCAACCTCAGAGATCCGGCAACCTGGAGAGTACGCCACCTCTGCGGGCTTGGCAGGCCTACAGGACATAAGAGCACGGCACTACAGATGGCAGAGGGCACCAACACCAGTAAACAACACCTGCGCGAAAGAGAACGACAACACTTCTCCCGGTCCCTTCCCTTCCTTACCACCACCACCTCCAGCTTCCCCCTCTGCTCCCCCCTTGCCCCCCCCCCCTCCACAGTGCGAAATCGCCTTTCGGTAGAAGCACTTTCCCTTTCAAAGACAGCAACAACAACAACAAAAAGGCGTCGATTCTCTCCTTAATTAGACCGTGTCGGGCAGATACACCACACCACGTGACTTGCTCACCTAAAAGTCTTTTTTTATATATAAAAGGAGTCACAAATTGTTTAATACGTCATGGTGTGATGTAAAAATGTAGATTTGCGTCAGACGGTCACGTGGCTTCCCAAGAACGTGCCGCTGTTCTACGTTCAATTTGAACAAATAATAAAAAAACATGGAGATTGAGCCGCCAAACGTTACACACACACCGACCTGTTGTCCGCATGTGTGAACAGCCTCACGTGGTTACCAGCTACACAAACCTTCACTGCCATCGTTTTCTCTCTTCACTTATTGTCACAGCGTCTGTGCAGATACACACAACATTCAAACAACAGGCAAATCTGACTTTGAAAAAAAGAATAGCAGGAGAAAAAAAACGAATAGTGACTTACCTATTCAACAAACATATGACTGTACGCACCCCTCCCCCTCCGCAAAAAGAAGTCTTTGACTAAACCTTCAGGTAACAAGTCCACGTCTGAAGTTTCCGCCGTCACAAACACGACACACAGTCGTTGTCGCCGCTCCTCGTGAAGTTAGACTAGCGGGTACGCATAGGCCAAACACAGGAGATAAAATACAATTTAAAAAAAACCTAGACGGAAAGGCACACGCCTTCAAACATCTAAAAAAAATTTCAGTACACTATAGTACTATTCCCTAATTTAAAATATACAACCTGAAACTTACACAGAGTAGGGAGTAGAGGGCGGAGAGGGGTCGGCAGAGTGGCGGGGAAGGGCGGGAGTTTGGGGCGGTGTTGGTGGGTGGGGAAGGGCCAGTCACGGAGTGGGGATCAAACATGGCCTGCTGTTTCGTTTTTTTTAAGTGATGAAAAGTGTTAGGGAAAAAGATCATTTTCATAGAATGACGTTAGCTGGACACCTTTCCTCTGTTTGTAGGTTGACTTCACCCCGCGAGTTTCTCAGTTCATGTAGTACAGGAAAAACATTATTACAGGGCGCACTTGAAGTGACCAGCAAACTATCTACCATTTTCTACCCATCTTTCTCTACAGAATCACTACTTTCTCTCTTCTTGTTACTTGGTGCCTTTTTGTGTTTTCTATCTTTGTTTTCTGTTTGTCGTCAGTACTGTCGTTTATTCTTCCCTCCCTAGTCTTCTATCCATTTAGTCCACGTCTCTTCCTCGTTAAGCGCTAACAGCATGCTTTCTATGAGTGTGAACATGCGCTATACAAATCTTTATCATCATCATCATTATTATTATTATTATTATTATTATTATTATTATTATTATTATTATTATTATTATTATTAACCAGAGAAGGCATTCGACAGCCTACACTGTGCCTCTGCATGGAAGATTGATTCTACGTCACTATGGCATCCCAAGGAAACTGGTTAACATCTTCAAGTCCTTATACGAAAATTTTGAATAACAGGTCATCCACAACAATCAGCTGACTGAACTCTTTAGAGTGGACACAGGGGTGCATCCTGGCACCAATACTGTTGACACTGGCCATTGATTGGCTCATGCGTCGAGTCACACAGGGAAGTCGACAGGGCCTACAGGGGACTCTTACCACAGTCTTGGAGGATCTAGACTATGCCCACGACCTAGGACTGCTATCCCATAGGCACCAAGACCTTCAAGATAAGACCAAAAACCTTAGTAAGACTGCCAGCAGGATAGGACTTAAGTCAACACTAAAAAAAACGCAAGTCCTTAGGAACAACATGACAAACAATAACCCTCTCACAATCAGCGGGAGTCCACTAGTGGACGTAAAAGAATTTGTGTACCTAGGCAGCAAAGTGACAGCAGATGGTGACTGTGAACAGGAGGTCAACACCAGGATCAGCAAAGCCAAGCAAGCTTTTGTAATGCTTAAGCCCATCTGGAGATCCACTGGCCTCAGCAGCCACACAAAGATCAGGATTTTTAAGAGCAACGCCCTCAGTGTCCTCATATATGAGTCAGAGTGCTGGAAGACCAACGCTCAGGGATTACTCCCATCATATTCAAGGACACGCTCGCAGAACAAACAACTCTGTCCTCTCTCTCCCTTTTAGGCATCAACATTGATAGGAGTGGAGTCCCTCAATGATGGCGCCCCATCAAAGAAAAAGCCGCCGTCACGAGACGCTCACACTCACGCCCTCGCACACACCCTCGCGCTCCCATGCAAAACACTCGCCATCCGCCACCGCTTTCCGTTCACATTCAACAAAAACATTTTAAAATCACAGATTTCTGTCTTCATTTAGTGCAAGAAATAATAACAATGTATACTTGTAATGCGCAGCATCACGACCAAGATACATCGCACTCTCTGCACAGAGCAGTAATGATGAGTTAACATTAGGAACAAACAGGCGAGGGTGAGATACGTGTAGACACACTGAACAACTTAAAGATGAGAGACAAGAGTAGAACGTAAGGCAATGGATGAAGGGATGAAGGTATATAGATGCAGTAAGCAGTGTGAGGTGAAATCGTTACAAACTCACAAGACAAATCGTTTTTCTCGTGGGGCTCTCCGCCCAAAGTGACAATAATTATATTTAAGCAAACTAAATATTCAACAAAAGATTTAACTGAAGTATAACAAACACACTTCTCTCCAGAATGTCACACCACGTGGTACATTGCTTCACAGTTGGCCATCACATTTGGCATTTCAAAGTTCGTTACTCCCACACTATGGTGTGGTTTCTCACAAAGACCCAAAGTCTACTTGATTATTTACCAACCATTCACTGAATAATATCCTGTATAAAAGTTATACATAACAGATTTACAGAATAAAGTTTCTACTCACAGTTTCTTCGTCCGTACGGATACTTGATTACGAGAGGCCGGACCCGTACCGTCCCCATGATCTCTTATCTCTCAAAGATGGAATACTGTTTTCACTTTAGTTCATGGTGTCGGTGGTCGGCCAACAACACTGCCCTCAGAGGTCAACTGGGGTGCCCCAGGGTGGCGGTCCACACGCTCGGTCGAGGACAAAATCTGCGGTGAAGCGTCTCCCGGCGCTGACTTCTCAAGATGATCCACTCGGCGGTCCCGTAGCCCCGGGGGCTGACATCATATGGTGGAACCCCTTTCATAGCCCCCCTACTACCTGGTCCCACGTCGCTCTCTTCTCAAATACGCCAGCTGCCCAGTGGCTCGGCACTCGTTTCCCACCTCGCAGATGTCCACGGTTCTGCTTCCCGCGGATCTAACTTCGCACATCGCTTCCGGCCAGTACCTTGGTGCTCGCTAGGCACCAGCAGCCACCTTGACACGGGGTGAGCTTAGCACGGCAAGCACGTGGGGCTCAATAAACTCAATAAACTCGTGAGTTTATATGACCCACGTTTGCCATGTAAGGGTTGGGGGTATGTACAAGGATGACACTACCCTCTCCCCCCTCTAAACCCTGACCGTAACAGTTACCTTATGCGCATGTCAAGGTAACACACAGAGAGAGAGATAATATATAAAAGACGCGCACATGCACAAAATTTCTGAAGAACAACAAAAAAATCTTTTTTTTTAATCGAATCTGAAACGTTCGTTTTGAAAACTGCTTGTCCCACTTACCTACACAACAGCAACCTCCACACAAAAACCATCAGCTGCGCTGTTTGAAAAAACATCAGCTACTCTGTTAAATATACTGCATTTTCATTGGACATCAGCAGATGAAAGGATGGACTGCATATGCGTCGAAAAAGTGAGTCACCCTGTCGTTCGATTTCCTTGATTTTTGGCACAACAATCTTTCTTTCGTGATAACAATTATCGTCATAATCGAAAACCGGTAAGTCTGTTCCTGAATTTAACATCCAGCTAACTACCAATGTTTACACATCATATACAAAAGATTTTTTGTTTGATCTCATTTTATTAATTTTCTCCACCGTGCGCCTATTTGCGATGGCTGATGTTGAGACAGATGTAAAGGTAGAGGAAAAAGCAAAGAACAGTTCAGAAGCCAACAGAATTGATTCGATCAACTCCGAGATTCTTGGGAATTAACTCCGTCGCGCTTAAAACCAGACTTCTTCTACTTGTTATCTCCCTTTGCTATACCTGTCTTTCTGTAGTAGTCCCTCACCTTTATGTGAGTAGAGTTTTGTGTGTTAAAACCTGGCGGTGAGGACAGACTTGAACCGGGACGAGCGACTGTAATAAATGAAGAAGTTGGAGGCGCTGTGGGCCAGAGGGCAAATGTTGGCGATGACGTGAGTTCCCATGAACAGGTAATAATAACGACCCTCAGGTGAAAAACCGTCAACGACCAGTCGGGTGATGGACAGCGACACGGTAGGAGTCATGGAGCAGATGTAGATGAAGGAGACGATGAGAATCACTTTAGTCAGCGCCGTCTGGCGATCTGCTTTCTCTCTACTCGTGAATCTCGTCTTCTCTCGCCACTTGAGCGCTGCTGTCAGCTTGATGACGGTGATGACAGCTGTGACAGACACCACGAGGAACGTTGTGATTGGCAGTGACACTGTCAGGACTGACAACTCTACCGTTTCAAACAGATCTTTGTTATCGAGAAACATCTGTGTTGGCACAAACTTCCATCGCCGCCTTCCTTCTACATCGTAGCCAACAACATGATACATAAGAGGGATAACAATGTAGCCAAACTGTATTAACAAGTAACACACAGCCAGCAACACGCCCATAGTGCCAGTGCCTACGAGTGAAGCGGCTTTGAGTGGAAACACGACACACACGCACCTTTCTACCGCGATGATCATATTATAACAACCCGAGGTCGCACGCAGCCCGTAGACTAACCATAAGCCGTAGATAAGAATCTTCAGACTGTACTCCTCTGCGAAATCATTGTGAGTGATGTGAAGAAAGGCGGTTACACAAGTCAGGGGGACCGCCCCCAGCAGGTACAGCAAGTCCACCATGGCCAGACAGAAGAGACAGAGGTTCATGCGGTCCCGCACACCCTGGCGCCAGAACACCAAGCACGTGACCACATTGGCGGGAATACCCACCACGCAGATGATGCTAGCGATGTACCCGTTGAACACTTCGCTCAGAATGTTGAAAGTTTCTTCAGAGAACAGGTCGACTGATTCCTGTCTCGCCAGGAAAGTCATAGAGGTGTGCTCTGCAGCCGACAACTTGGTTGTGACATTCATCATCACAAACACTAGTTCACGTCGGGTGTAACATTCATTAGCAGTGTTTTGATTATTTGTACACCACTATTAGTTTTCCCCTGGTAGTTTCATATCACAATGCTGTTTCTGCAAGCAGTCCCAGGAGTTACTGATAAATATGTTCAAATGATACTTCACATTTTTTCATTTAAACTCTGAACATTCAAAAGTTAAAAAATTCCAGTCTAATTATGTTTCTCGTCAGTCCTCTGCTGATAACACGCCGACTGAGTCACTCTGGTCTGAACACAACTGAAGCCTTTAATAATCAGATCACAGACAGGATGGCACACAACAAAGGGAAACTTAACGACGATGAAGCGGACGCACTCTTCTGCTGGAGAAGAAGCAATCCTTCATCGCTCATCAGTCCATCCAGGTATGTCAAGGTGGGCGACACCTACATCATCTTCACGTCGTCCATCAGAGATGTCAGATACATCGTCACTGTAGACATGACCCTTGATAAACAGGTCACAGCTATCTGTCAGTCTGCCTATTGTGATAGACAAGTTACAGCCGTCTGTCAGTCTGACTATTATGATAGACAAGTTACAGCCGTCTGTCAGTCTGACTATTATGATAGACAAGTTACAGCCGTCTGTCAGTCTGACTATTATGATAGACAAGTTACAGCCGTCTGTCAGTCTGACTATTATGATAGACAAGTTACAGCTGTCTGTCAGTCTGACTATTATGATAAACAAGTTACAGCTGTCTGTCTCTTTATTATGAGGCCTGTAAGATCAGTGGCATCCGTCACATTCTCCCTACATATGCTGGCGCCACTTTTATCTGTGCCTTTGTTTCATCTCGGGTTGATTATTGAAACATTTACCAGCAGGCTGCCCCTCATCCCTCATTCAGAGACTCCAGAGAGTACATAACTCCGCTGCACGTCTGGTGCTTAGAGCCACGAAACGGGACCATGTCACTCCTCTCCTTCGTTTTCTACATTGGCTACCCATCCGTTCTCGCATTCAGTACAAACTGTCTGTGCTGTGTTTTAAGTCCGGTCCTGATTATTTCTCTGAACTTCTCATCCCTTACATCCCGGCCAGACAACTCCACTTTTCCTCTGATGGCCGTATCCTAACTGTTCCTGTCACCAGGACAGCATCATATGGTCACAGGAGTTTTAGTGACTGTGTTGAAGACACTGGAACTCTCTTCCCTTCCCCCATCCGCCACCTATCCACCATAGAATCCTGTAAATGTGCACTCAAACACGTTTGTTCCACGAGGATGACTACTTACATCAATCAACATCGTTGTCAACAGCTGTGACTATAAGCGCTTAAGTCTGTTTGTGAATATTTAAGATTCTCCAGTCCTGAATGTTTGTTCCCCGATTCCTCGTTTTGTCTTTTATGTTTATCTGTGATTACTTGTCTGCATGGTTGTTTCCCCTTCTGTTCTTCATTTTCTGTCCATAGCCTCTAGTCTGAGGGCACTGAGACCAGGCTCCTTCCTGAGCGTGATTATGCGCTACTTGTATAATTAATACCAAACTCTTATTATTTTAGTGAATATTTGTAACACATACTGTCAGCTCATATGTCGTATCGACAGTGATGTTTAGTATCATCTGTTTCACTTTTCCGGCACGGACTCACATCTCGACATCACGTGACACATTATCCCTGCAGACAAGAAGAAGCACAAGTTGTTCATGTTCTTGTCAGCGAGCTACACGTGTCGGGATAAGTCTTCACAGTCATCTTGTCCACTACTGATACCCCAGACTAAGTCACGTGACCATACAAGATGCTAAAGGACTTCGCAGCTCATCGCTGTGGGTTTGTGTTTTGCAAGCTAAGTCGTCGCCTGTGGCTAGAAAACTGACCTCCGGGGTCCTTATAGGTAGCCATGGTTATCGATGTTTGTTAATTGAACAAGAGCAATGTTTCCTTTGTTCTGAGTGAATGTAATCTACTTTTCCCGATATCCTGGTTTGACGAGGTTTTGTGAAACATCATTAGTGCTGTTGACCGAACATTTATCACATTCATTGTCAGTTTTAACTGATATTTATATTTGCACGAACTGTTTGTCTGAAGATGGAAATAGGGTAGGGAGTATTAGGGTGGCGAGAAATCTAATATTGGTTGCCATGGGTTGCTATTTAAATATCATTTAATTATCCAGGAGGTCTTCTCAGATGTTATATTGATGTGTGTGTTTGAATTCCTGCAGTTTTAGCTCTGTAGGGCTCAGGGATAACAAAAACTCTGTGAAACGTTGCGACATGGGTAAACACTTGTACAAAATAAAAAATATCTTCGTCAACCTGCTCTCTGTGTACAATGGGACCTTTACTGGCATGACTCAAACACTCACTCAAACACATGTACACAGCTGTTGGTTATCGTAGAAAAGGTCTTTATTTGTTCAGTCTTTTTCTTCCGTCGTCGACATTGCACTTAGCAAGAGACAGACTGTAGCATAAACAGAGATAGAGACAGAAAGATAACAAGAGACAGACTGTATTATAGATAGAGACAGAGATAGAAAGATAACAAGAGACAGACTGTATCATAAACAGAGACAGAGATAGAAAGATAACAAGAGACAGACTGTATCATAAACAGAGACAGAGATAGAAAGATAACAAGAGACAGACTGTGTCATAAAAAGAGACAGAGACAGAAAGATAACAAGAGACAGACTGTATCATAGATAGAGACAGAGACAGAAAGATAACAAGAGACAGACTGTATCACAAACAGAGATAGAGATAGAAAGATAACAAGAGACAGACCATATCAGACGGCTCTGTTCACTGTAAGTGTTCAGTGTAAGTACTGGTGGCTGCTGTGTTATCGAAAATTAAAAGATGGTTGGTTGATATCAACGTACGAACGGTCTGACTAAGAGAGGTAAATATAATACATTGTATGTGTTTATAATTATAAGAGGCGCCGTGCTTTCCCATGTAACCACTCACTGCCCTATAACTTAGGCCTAAGTGGCGAACATCTTGGCATTTTTGTTGTCTGTTGCTGCACATGTCTCCAACTACAGAGACAGGCTGACAGTCGAGTTGGTCACAATCACCAGTCACAGAATACTCGTACCGACTCGTATAGACCCATATAAAATGTGCAAGCTGAATTTTCATTATTAGTAATGAGCAAAAGCAAGACAGAATACCTGCACATTAAGGACAAGTAATTGTTATACAGCACAGTCAACCCGTTTAAGTAACAACAGTTGTCTCCCAAATAGAGCTACCCACAAATACAGGTACCCGCAATACAGGCACCCACAGTACACGTATCCACAGTACAGGTGCCCACAATACAGGTAACCACAGTACAGGTGCCCATAATACAGGTAACCACAGTACAGGTACCCGCAATACATGTACCCACAAATACAGGTACCCACAAATACAGGTACCCGCAATACAGGCACCCACAGTACACGTACCCACAGTACAGGTGCCCACAATACAGGTAACCACAGTACAGGTACCCGCAATACAGGTACCCCCAAAAACAGGTACCCCACAATACATGTTGAATGCTGGGTGGACTGGAGGAAGCTTGCTACGTCACAGTGTTATCGAACCTGCGTGCGTGTGGGTTTGGGTGCCAGCGCTATGGCCACTCAGCTATGCACTTCCCCTCAAGAAAGGCATTTCTATTTTAATGAAGACAGCAATGATGTAGCTAATCAATATTGTGCAACACGTCATCCACACAAGTCTGGGGAGACCAGCGCACATTGTCGTTGGAAAAGCCTCTCTGGAGTAATCTACCCTACAACCTATTGCTCAACACGCCGACATAAAGGAGGGAATCATATTGCGACCATTGTCTGACCATTATCTGACCATTGTCTGACCATTATCTGAACGTTGTCTGACCATTGTCTGACCATTATCTGACCATTGTCTGACCATTGTCTGATCATTATCTGACCATTATCTGAATGTTGTCTGACCATTGTCTGATCATTATCTGACCATTGTCTGGCCGTTGTCTGACCATTATCTGACCATTGTCTGACCATTGTCTGACCATTATCTGAACGTTGTCTGGCCACTATCTGACGATGCATCTCTGGTCTGACGGTGCACTGACGTCGTATATGGGTCGTCAATGCCAAAACAAAACAATTAGTATCCAATAAAATGCCGCTTCAAAAGCAACGTTTTTTGTGTGTATATATATATATATATAAATTTATATTAACGATAAGTTTGACTAAGATTCACTCATATTTGACACAAACAGGAGCACAGCTAAGGTTCGTAGTTGTTGAAATCTTAATCGTTGTAGTGTCACGTGCTTATTTGACTAATTAAAGCATTGATCAGTTGTGTCGTTTGTACAGCGCAGGTTATTATTGGCCTTCTCGCTTACCCCGTTCACATATCATCTGGAAATAACAACATGCAACACTACCAATCGTGGTGATATGGGCCTGAGAAAGGCGGTTATCGTGACGTGCCAGAAACGACCTATCTTGTTTACAAAAAATAGGTGCAAAAAATGTGAAAGGCTCGTGTTGCAAACTAGTTATGTTATTATAATAATAATAATAATAATAATAATAATAATAATAATAATAATAATAATAATAATAAATAAATAATAATAATAATAATAAATTTCCAGTTTGCTGTGGAGTGAGCAAGGAGAAAGAAGCAGCATGAGGAAGACGTGCAGGAGGACAGCTCGCAATAGTTTGTTGAAATCAAGGAGAAACAAGATTGGCGGGAGAGGACGACCATCTAGTGCTGACAACTCTTCCCGTCTGCTCGATTCCAAGTAGAATTTCAACTCCATCCCTGAGCCTTAAGTTTTGATGAACATCACTGAGCGATGCTGAGAAATCGTGAAGGAAACAAAGACAACAACAACGTGTCTGATGTGTATCACAGCTCCAGGTGTGTAGTCAGAAAAGACCGGTTGTAAGGGACAAGACCCTGTCGGGACAGCATAGATTATCTCCCCCTACACACGGATGTATTGAATGTTACTAAGGGCGGACACTACTCCACACACACACTGACTGGATTGTTGCTGCTTCTTAACTTTGTGTCTGCATGACATTACAGCAAGTGACACAGAATGAGATGTGCTGCCACAAATACACAGACACAAACGCGTAATGCATAGAGAGAGAGAGAGAAACACAGATATAGCCACAAAAAGTTTTAATTTCTTTGCAGCCTCCTGCTCTGACTATTTCTCTGAACTTCTCATCCCTTACTCTCCGTCCAGACAACTCCACTCTTCCTCTGACAACCGTATCCTAACTGTTCCTGTCACCAGAACAACAACATATGGTCACAGGACTTTTGGCTACTGTGCTGCAAAACAATGGAACTCTTTTCCTTTCTATATCCGCCACCTTCCTACAGCTGAATCTTTCAAATCTGCACTGAAAACTCACCTCTTCCTTGAGCATTTCTCCTAACACAGTCCACACAATGCTCGTCCTTCTTAACCCCCCTTCCCTCTTGCTACTTGTCTCCCCATCTTTCTCTGCAGAATCACTCTATTCTCTGTTCCTGTTACTTGGTGCCTTTTGTGTTTTCTATCTTTGTTTTGTGTTTGTCGTCAGTACTGTCGTTTATTCTTCCGTCCCTCGTGTTCTATCCATTTAGTTCATGTCTCTTCCTCGTTTTAAGCGCTAAGAGCATGCTCTCTATGAATATGAATATGCGCTCTACAAATATTCATTATTATTATTATTATTACTATTATTACTATTATTATTATTATTATTAAATATACAAAGAGAGAAAGACAAGCACAAACACAGCCAAAAATATACAAAGAGCGAGAGAGAGAGAGAGAAACAGACATAATTCTGCTGCATGCAGACATGATTAATACTGAAAGACATGGATGTACCTACTTTGCTGCCAAAGTCATTCCGCTCTTCAGTTTTCACTGATTGTCCCCATCAAACAATTGCGTTGTCAACTTTCAGCATTCTAACCAGTCAGCACTAGGGTACACACCATTTAAACCAGGGTACACATGAGGTACTAGAGTCATTTCCTGTCAATCATCTTTGATGATATTTTGAAAGTTTTCTGTTGGTGCGTCTCGAAACAGACGTGCACAGAAATCTCTATGCAAGCATTCAAATGCTCAACACACCCGTTGTTAACTAACTGGTCTTGGTGTTGATTGACCGTTATTAGCGCGCTCGGGTCCAGAAAATCTGGCGGTGTCAACTTCTCAAGAAACAGTCCAAAATGATAAACAAGTCTTTACTTTCTTGTTGAAGTCCAACCACACACACTCCTGCACTCTCTCAACGATCACTCAAACGCTGCGCATGCGCTCTCTTGCTCGAACATTTTTTACATCACAGCTTGCGTCATTCATCCAGACTCGCGTCATTCACCGACGCTGACGTCATTCACACTCGCTCACGCGCTCGCTAGGATTGACCTAGACCCACTAAAACATTTCATTCGTAACACCCGTATATCGACTAACATTAAGAAACTCACTCTCTAGAGAGGAATTTAGGAAAGACTGTCAGGAAAAAGGTTATGAACTTATTTTCCCTCGACATATATCACAACTACAATGGTGACCTCACCTACCGTAATTGATTTCTATTTCAGCCAGTGTTTACCTGGCAAAGTATCCAATTGTCAAACCTCCTCAGGGCCCTTAAGTCTCACTGTTCCAGTCCCACTGACCAGTGTTTGACAGACCAGTCTAGACCTTGCTCGACATCTTGACCAAAGTCGCACTGGCCAGTGTTTGACAGACCAGTCTAGACCTAGCTCGACATCTTGACCAAAGTCTCACTGGCCAGTGTTTGACAAAATAGACCGAGCTAAACATCTTGACCAAAGTCCAGTGTCCAGAATGTCTGCGCTCAAATCATTGGCTTCCTGTGACCTTGAAGGATAATTACTGAAAGTAGATCAGAAGTTCGTCCATATTTTTTTGATTAAAAAGGGATTGAACCAACACGAGAGTAACTTTGTCGCAAGCTGGCATCTTTAAAGTTATGTTGGTGTAGGTTGCGACTTCAGAAATTTCTATTTTACTCATTACCAATACTACAACTACGAATTCATCTACTTAAGAATTCTGAATATATTTCTGTATAAACGAACCTATTTTTATACTTATGTGGCGTCGATAAGTGTTCAAGTATTCTATATCTTGTTGTAAGTGTTAACAATCAGTTAACAGACACTTGTTGAACTGAGGTCGCCACTGAAGTCGGCTGCCTTGCCTTCTCCTTTAAACACGAGCCCATGGCTACCAACTCAGTCTTAAAGCGCGACGACCGAGCGAAGTACACAAAGAAGTTTGACGAGCTGTGAAACTGGGGGCAGACGTTGGCGATGGTGTTAGTTGCCATGTACAGGTAGTAATACCGACCAGATGCCGAAAACTCTTGAACCAACAGCCCGGTGATAGTCAGGCAAACTCTAGGAATCATGGTGCAGAGAAAAATCAAGGAGACGAGGAGAATCATCTTAGTCAGCCCCGTCTGGTGACCGACTTTCTCTCTACTCGTACAACTCGTCTTCTCTCGCCACTTGAGCGCTGCTTTCAGCTTGATGACGGTGATGACAGCTGTGACAAACACCACGAAGACCATAATGATTGGCAGTGACACTGTCAGGACTGACATCTCTACAGTTAGAAACGCCTCCTTGTTATCGAGAAACATTTTTGTTGGTACGTACCGCCATTGTGTCGTTCCTCTGACATCTACACTAACTACATGATATTTTAGTGGAATACACAGGTAGCCAAGTTGTATTAAGATAAAGCACACAGCCAGCAACACGCCCATAGTGCCAGTGCCTACGAGTGAAGCGGCTTTGAGTGGAAACACGACACACACGCACCTTTCTACCGCGATGATCATGTGATAGCAGCCTGAGGTTGTCCGTAGGCCGTACATTAAGCCCGCACCGCCAACGAGAGCCTTCAGGAAATATTCACCTGCCACTGCGGCACCTGCCAACCTGAGCCAGGCGCCGACAGACAGAACAGGAACAAAAGTCATCAGGTACAGCAAGTCGACCATGGCCAGACAGAAGAGACAGAGGTTCATGCGGTCCCGCAGACCCTGGCGCCAGAAGACCAGGCACGTGACCAAGTTAACCACAATACCGATCAGGCAAATGATTGTGGAAATATAGCCACTGAAAATATAGTTGATGATCTGATAAGTTTCTTCTGAGAGCAGATCGGGTAGAACATGAATGGAGTCGCCCTGAGAAGTGGAAAAGAATGTCGTGGAATTCATCATCAACAGTCACACGATGTCTTCTCAGGTGTATTGTCCTGTATAGACAAGGCTCTCGACACACAAGTCACAGGAGACTGCATGGAGAATAAATATGTGTATTGCTACTGTCTAAATAATCGGTCTGAAAAAATTTCCTCTTGGAGAAAATGATGCGGTGAGTAACATCTCAAACTATGGGTGGCTGTAACAATGTAAGGTTTTAACTATCGCACGCCGAATAACTCAAAAAGTCAAATTTGCTGGGAATTTAAAGAATTTGTAAGAAGTAGAGTGAGCAATTTGTCACAAGATTTCTTGTAGGAACAAATTATCTATTACAGCTTGCTAAGTTGTAAGGTTTTTTTTAATTTTTGTGCTTATCACATTTTCTTAATAAAGATAAAATGCTACTGAGAGAAGGTATCAGACTACTTTGAGTGGGTTGCTTCGATTCTTTAATAAGTGTGTGAACTCCTTAAGATTGCTTTAAATTTGCTCGTTTTTCTCGAAAATGAAAAGAAGATAGAATGTAAACAATAGATAATAACCTTCTATTGGTGTTTTGGAATTAGCCAAACAACACTAAAAAAGTAGGTATAATTCTAAATCTGCCAGAAATTAATAGAAACAAAAGTTTACAAACACTTAACACACACGCACGCACACACACACACACACACACACACACACACACACACACACACACAGATGTACGAACAGCCCATTTACTGTCTTTATTTTCCTTCGTCTCTGTGTTTTGCTATGGACTCGAGCAGTCCCATAATTTACTATACACATTCCCATTTAAAGAACTTTATTCAAAAACACAACGATAAAAGACATTCACTTTGTATTTATTTCTGTTTCTCGTTTTCCTCTCTCCCATTTCGATTTCTTTTGTCCTCAATGTTTACTCTTGGCGTAGGTCTCCACGAGCGCTCGCTCTCATAGAAACACTCAGTGGTACAACCAAAGGGCATCAACCGAGGTGTTACAGTAAAACAGTTGGAGATGCTGTGAGTTTCACGCCCCGTTTGAGAATGCAGTGGATGTGTGGTAAGTGCATCTTCTCTTTGAAACGCCGTAGGTGGCCGTAGGTTACCAGTAGGTTCATAGGTCAGTACTAAGGTCAGAGGTCTGGACGCCAGAGGCTGGAGACTACACCGTACAGAGACGGACTCACTGAAATAAAACAGAATTTTACCGTATTTTATCATCCTGAAATCAGCACTTATTTTGACAGTGTCTTTGTTCATTCTGTTAAATATGATCGAAGTCTTCAACATCTCGCACATCCATAGACCACAACCATGTTTCCTTAAAACTGGAAATTTGAGGAGGGAAAGTCGCCAACAGTTTTGACGAATGCTAAATTTCATTCTTGAGTTTAATCTTGGTCTGTCGCCTTCAGGATTTTTGACTGGGCGAGGCTGTCTTACACGTGTCACGAGATGTGATTAGACAGAAATCATGTCAAACACATTTCCTCGTGTAACACGGTCTGCGTGTAACGGTTACACTACTGGTTGACTCGACATCTTTCAGTTCTAATGAACCGCCAACTCGAAGGACAGCAACGTTTTTTTCTGTTCATAGCTAATAGATATAAAGTAGCTAGAAAGCTTAACAATAGCTAATCGATCAAAAGTTGATTTTATGACATGTTACATGCAGTATAAACTGACTTTCTGTTGAGAGTTTCTCTTGAGATCAAACTTCCTCCTTGAATTGTTGTTCCGGTCTGATGCTCCGCATGCTCACACACAGTAAACACTGTGGACTAGCGCCAAACACTTGCCTTCAAGTACTTTGGATTTGGGACTGGTGTGCTGTGAGAAGAGAAGAAGTAGCTACCCTCCCATAGGTAGTTGGGTTGTGACTGAGGGATACATTCGCTGTAGTGAACCCATGTGATGCCGCCATTAGTATTACAGGGACTTCTTCCTGTCGCTGTTACTTTCTCTTAAAATTTTTATATACATATACATCATACATACATAGTCAAGATGTCAGAACCTAGAAAATTTAGAAGACTTCGAGCCCCTTTTTAATTTACAATTTTAAATTATTTTTAAAATTTCTATTTGCATTATAATAGTTAGGGCCTATGTGAATTTACAGCTACATCACACAATCTAACGTTAAGTGGCTCTTATTATAAGGCTGAAATCTATCAGCACTGTAGGCGAGTGTCAACACGGAAAACGACTAACGACGAGAAGAACGTGGAGACGAGGCTGGTCACGTGACTAAAAAAAAAAAGAACATGTGTGAGGTGGCCATTTGACTCAGTAGCGCGGTTCGCTCAGCAGTGTCAGCTACAGCAATGCACCGGTAAATATCGATACAAGTGTGTGTGTGTGTGTGTGTGTGTGTGTGTGTGTGTGTGTGTGTGTGTGTGTGTGTGAGAGAGAGAGAGAGAGTGTGTGTGTGTGTGTGAGAGAGAGAGAGTGTGTGTGTGTGAGAGAGAGTGTGTGTGTTTGTGTGTGTCTGTGTCTGTGTGTGTGAGAGAGAGAGAGAATCTTCATGTTCGCTTCGACATGCTAACAATTATTTCTCTTTATTTTTACCAATTACCATAAAGCGGTCTGGAATCTTCGATCAGCTCCAGTCATGTCTGCTCACAGACTGATGCCCCCTTGCACCCGACCTCACCTCCAGCAGATGCAGCATCAAATCGACGATGTAGTTATCGCAAAGTTAATCATGATAATGATCACAATTTGTAAATGTTTTCGTGTGGAGGTGAGGTCAACGCGGTGTAGAGACTACAATTAGTCAACAACACATCAACGAGAGACAGATGCCACTATGGCAAACATAAACACAGTGTATTGAAGATGAAAACACTCAGGAGCAAGTAACAGATTTAAATTAAACCAAAACATTCTGAAAGAGTTTGGACTGTAGAGACAGTCTGAAGACAATGGGGCAAAGAATGTTCACCGCTACTTCATGTAGATGGTCTTTGCACTAACACGACTTTTAATGACAACATTAGTTAGGTCAGGTTGTTTTCACTGACAAGTAGAGGCATTTGCTTCAGTCACCATACAGACAGACGGACAAACATTTGTATACCCAGTCACTCTCATAAAAATAGTTATGTCACCTTAGTATTGTAGAATAGTGAAGTGACAGAGCCCTTACCCTGGTGAAAACATTTGTAAGGGTGGTGCCCATTTGTTTTCCCTCGCTGATTTACCTCGCCTACAGATGAACATCTACAATACAGGGATAGCTCAACATAATGGCAACCAGTATGGCACATCACCACTGCACACTTGGACAGCCATCTGGACCCTAGAAAAGTTCTTAGAGAAGACAATACATAATAATAAAGCCTTTTATTCCTCATACATGGCGCCTGGCAGTGTAGTGGTTCAAACACTATTGTCACCACTGCAGTTCACTAAGGTACACAACAATGTCGACGATCACTTTTTTAATCCGACATCAAATCTGAAGTGGTCTACCCTCGTCTTAGGGTAAGAGTCACATGCATCCATAGTTTTCAAAATAATTGTCCCTGCAACCTCAAAGATAAAGGTCGAGACTGGTGACTCGACTTGTCTGAAGTCGATCCATAACCAGAGGACCTCATCTTCCTGCCGAGATATCACGAAAGGAGCGCCGATATCGATAGTAACCACACCCTCGTCTTGACAGGCCTTCGCTTGGATCTGAAAGTACATCGTCCCACATCCAATGTTTGCATTCGCTTGGACCTCGACAAGCTGCGAGACCCACACATTGCCGAGCTCCTCCAGGGACAAGCTGGAGGCAAATGCGCAGCCCCGAACATGATCGACTGTGACCTGCAGACCCTTTAAGATCAGGTGAAAGAGGTCCTCCCGTTAACGGCCGAGCAGATATCAGGGCGGTCAAGGACAAGAAAGCAGCCCTGGGTCACGGGAAAAGTTCTCGACTAGAGGTGGACCCAGCAAAGGAATAATCAGAACAATCCTGAAGCAGCTGTCGAGTATCGCAAGGTCATTGGAGAGATCTTGAAAGAAATGAAAGCAGCCAGCGAACCCTGGATAGAAGAGAGATGCCATGATACAGAGCACCGGGTGGCTTGAGGTAACAACAGTAAGCACCTTCCCTGACTCAATGCCCTCGCGGCAACAGTCATCTGTCATCGAAGACAAACGATAACTTGTCAGGACTGGTTGAGAGTGTGCAGTATGTTGAAAGCAAAAAAGCGAATGTCAGAAATGGAGTTAGCCCCCTTGTTTGTTTTGTGCAGCAGGAATAGTGGCCCTTGGATGTACGTTTGGAGACTGGTTTAGAACGCGTGACGTAAAAGAAGGAATGACGTCAGGTGTCGTCTGGGATATTGGGGGGAAAGGAGTCGTCCGCTGAGGAGTGTGTGAGAACGGGCGTAGAGAGAAGGTTGGAGAAAAAAGAAAATGTGTTCTGCGTTTGAAGTATTGCTGTGTGTTTGAAGAGTTTCCACAGTTGCTGCGTGTCAGCTGGAGGATTCAGATAATTGGAGTATTGATGTGTGTTTGGAGAGATTCGTCAGTTGCTCTGTGTCTGCCGGTGGATTCTGTATTGGGAGTAATTTCTGTGTTTTGAAGATTCACAGTGGTGTGTATTTCTGTATAGCTTCAATGAGTATTACAGGCAAGTGTACATCTGTGGGTGCGTGTGTTTTGACCGGACGTTGACAGTCATCTAAGTTTTGAGAAACTGTTGGTGAACATTGGTGAACATAATGGAAACGAGGCTGCGCCTGACAGGCTGAGTCGCTTTGTTCTCCTACGAATTTTTCCATTTTCTCGTGCAACGTCTTACCCATAGATTTCTTTTAGTTACAAGTTGTATTTGTTTCCATTAAGCTTTCCTTTGTTATTGTTTTACTATCTGAAATTGCCTTGCTTTATGTTTTTGTTGCGGATTTTACTTTTAACGGTTACTTTCTCCGTCATTACTTAGATTTTAGATCTAATTGTTTATCTCGCTTTCGTGTTGCTCGTTCTGTTTTCTCTTCTCTAAAGCCTAGCCAAACCTTACAACATCATTAATTCTGATAGCTTTTATTTTTATAATAATGTTTTTATTTTAAAACAATTCATATTTTATTTCATTACATTTTTGTTGAATTATGACAAGACATGCAGTTTGTCTACACGACTTCTCAGTTAGCATTGTTGAATCCCCTTACTACTCTTAAACTTCCAGCCTGTTTAGTAGATACCTTAAGGCGACTTTCCCTTTATCATAATTCTGTGAATGTTGACATCCCATCGAGACAACGGATTAGAATCCGTCGCTACCGGGCTGGTCGTCGTAAACAGCGTCCTTTGAAGAAATCCATCACCTGCTCTGCCACTAGTCGTTATTCTTTACCTGCTTCTGAGACTGATTCGGGTATTGTGAAAGCTTCGCTGAGTATTGTCAACTCTCTGGTGAATCATGTTTCCACCACACATCAGCATCGGCGCGATGAGAATGAACCAGTTACTGTCATCAGCCGTAACACCAGCTGGAAACAAAACCGACGAAATCAACATGGTCGTATGAGAACACGAGACTGCCCAGTTTCCCTCAGCACCAAACGAAGTTCAATTGGTGGGAAACAGAAATGTGACCTTAATTTTAATGAGAATTTTTCTTTGCCTAAAAGTGAGGGACTTTCAGTAGCAAAGAAAAATTTGACAAGTTTATGTGTTGGTCATTTAAATGTACAATCAGTCTGCAACAAAGCTGTGGACATTCATGATTTAGTGCTGGAAAATGACTTTGATGTCTTTTTCTTGTCAGAGACATGGTTAAAGGAGAGTGGTGATGAATCAGTAATCAAAGACCTTACACCACAGGGCTATACGTTTGCACACAATCCCAGGAATGGTAGGAGTGGGGGTGGAGTTGGTGTCTTATTTAAACTACATCTGAAATTTACAGTGCTGAAGAGACAAACACAGTACAGGTCCTTTGAGTACATAACAGCAAGACTGACATTAGCCAAGCAGACATTAGAGATCATTTGTTTATATAGACCTCCTCCATCTAAAAGGAATCAGCTTTCAGATTCTCTGTTTCATGAGGAGTTTGCCATGCTGCTGGACAGTTTACTTACAAAGGAGAAGTTTCTTATTT
This sequence comes from Marisa cornuarietis, assembly GCA_004794655.1. NCBI lineage: Eukaryota > Metazoa > Mollusca > Gastropoda > Architaenioglossa > Ampullariidae > Marisa > Marisa cornuarietis. The sequence continues at coordinate 106,742 of SMMW01000638.1, read as the reverse complement.
TGGGGGATGTAAATTTTCATTTTGATAGACCTCAAGATAGTGATGTGAAGCGTTTGATTGAGGCTTTAGCTAGCCGTGGTCTTTGTCAGCTGATTGAAAAACCAACTCATAGACTTGGACACATTCTGGACTGGGTTATCACTCGTGCGCCATCAGAGTCTCTGGTCAAGTCAGCTGTTGTCGAGGATTTTTTGATTTCAGACCATTTTGTGCAGTCCGTGGTGACTGATCTCTCTCGACCGAGGCGTAAAAAGATTTCTGTTTTGTGTAGAAATTTGAAGAAGATTGACCCGAACGCTTTCAGAGAAGACCTGCTTCAGTCAAAGTTGTTATTAGATCCTCCCACAGATGTTGATGAGTTAGCAGAGTTATATAATCAGACTTTATTACAGCTGCTTGATAAGCATGCACCTGCAGTTACCAAAATTGTTGTAGATAGACCAGATTGTGCGTGGTTTTGTGAGGGGGTGAGTGAAGCCAAGAAACAAAGACAGTTGGCAGAGAAAAAGTGGAGGAAGACCAAACTTGAGATTGACAGACAGCTGTATAAGTTAGCCAGAAATAAATATGTGTGTGCTGTAAAACAGGCTAAATCGTTATTCGTGCAGAAGCAGCTAAAGGCTGCGAGTGGAAATCCCAGAAAGACTTTTGACATTGTGAACAGCCTGCTGGGTAAGAACGGAACTAGTCCGGTTCTTTCTGAGGTGGATGTCAAGTCAGCTGCTGATCAGCTGTCTTCCTTCTTTGTTAATAAGATAAAGGAAATTAGTGCTGGACTTGAGAGTGCAGCTTGTGAGTTGCCAGAGTGTGAGGAAGACTATTCTGTGCCATTTGCTGGTGTACTGGTGACTTCTTTCACGTCTGTTGATGAGAGCTACTTGAGGAAACTTGTAGCAAGATCAACAAAAACTTCATGTGCTGTGGATCCTGTACCAACTAAATTTATTATTCAACTTCTAGACATTCTATTTCCTGTCATTTTGGACATTATTAATGCCAGTTTGAGAGCAGGTTGTGTTCCACGGTGTTTTAAACAGGCCGTTGTGAAGCCCTTGTTGAAAAAGGCAAACCTGGATCCCTCTGACTGTAAAAACTATCGTCCAGTGTCAAATTTATCATATATTTCCAAGCTACTTGAGAGGGTGGTCGCAGAGCAACTTATGACCCATTTTATTACTTATGGCTGCCTAGATAAATTTCAGTCAGCGTATCGTCCTGGCTTCAGCACAGAAACTGCTCTTCTTCGTGTGACCAATGACATTCTTTGTAATGCCAACTCTGGCAACTTAGTGCTGTTGGTATTACTTGACCTGAGTAGTGCGTTTGACACTATCAACCACCGCCTGCTGCTCCAGAGACTGTCGTCAGAGGCTGGTATCCAGGGCGCTGCGCTGCAGTGGATTGACTCCTATCTTGCCGAGAGATCTCAGAGAGTGATTGTCAGCTCTGCAAGCTCTGAGGCAGTTCCTCTGGTGTGTGGCGTACCACAGGGATCCGTTCTGGGTCCATTATTATTTTCGGTATATACTTCACAGCTTGGACGGGTAATTGAACGCTTTCAAATGGGACGTCAGTTCTTTGCGGACGATACACAGATTCTAAACAGTTTTCCCCCCGACCCAGCAGTGGCTAGGAATGCGCTTCAGCGACTTGAATCTTGTTGTGTTGCTGTGAATGCCTGGATGACCAGGAATCGTCTTAAACTCAATGACGACAAGACAGAAGCGTTACTGTGCGGCCCCAGGGCCAGAAGGGAGCAGATTGACATTAGTGATGTGCAGGTCGGTGACTCCTCCATAGCCTTTGCTGACTGTGTGCGGGACCTCGGGCTGTTTATTGATGCAGAACTCTCCATGTGCAACCATTTTAGTTCTGTTGGGGCAAAATCCTACTACTTTTTGAGGACTTTAGGTAGACTACGGCCCATGCTGACTCAAGCTGCTGCCAACTCACTTGCTGTGGCTACCATCATATCAAGATTAGACTACTTTAATAGTGCATTGTGGGGTACACCTGCTGCACAGCTGGATCGACTCCAAAGAGTTCAAAACACAGCCGCAAGGATTGTCACCCGTGCAAAGTGGTCCACTGAGCACATCACCCCTATCCTACAGAGCCTTCACTGGCTCCCAGTAAAAAAGCGCATTGACCACAAAGTGCTTTCGATTGCACAGTCCTGCATGTACAAAACTTCTCCTGACTATTTACAAGAGGTAGTTCCTCCCTACCAGCCGTCACGTGGTCTGCGCTCTGGCTCCCAGTCCCGCTTCTGTCTCCCTGCAGTGGAAGACACAAACAAGAAGCGCACTGGAGCCAGGGCCTTCAAAAACGCGGCACCTAAACTGTGGAATGCCCTGCCGTCGTCACTGTCCACCATCTCCTCACCAACCACGTTTCGAAAAAGACTGAAGACCCATCTGTTTATTTAAGATGGACTTAAACTTAAACAACCAAGCAACACTTCTGTTACTTTCCTGGTGTTTTATCTATTTCCTTTATTTTTTCTTCTTATTTTTTATTTATTTTGTTTTTGCTGCGCAATGAGCATTCTTCTGAACGGATACCTGCGCATTACAAATGGACATCATCATCATCATCATCATCATCATCATCATCATCATCATCATCATCATCATCATCATCAACATTGGAAGAAAATTAAACTAGTAGAAAGAGGAGCTGTTTAGCGACGACTGATTGGAAGGTTGAGAGACATCTACGTTGTTGAAAGGATATTCCTGCTCGCTTGTTGTCATATATTGATCCCTGATTATTGTCATATATTGACTGGAGATATTTATATTATTAGAAGGGGTTATGTAGACATTAATTAGTTGCGAGATGTAGAATTTATTTGAAATTCGTTGAGTGTGGGAAAAATATTTGGAATTTTCGAATTATAGAGATATAGGAACCCACGTGCAGGTCTTAGTACTTTGTTGTGTGAAAGAACACGTGAGGACGGCTGTGTGGTCAGTGTGTGTTGTATGTGACCTGTCTGCACGTCCCGTGTGTTCCTGACATAACTCTTTGGCTGTTGATAGTAGTATATATGGCAACTTCTACCATTCGCAGAACATCCAATCAAAAAGGCAGCCATAAATATATACAAGCAAAGCAGAAATAATTCATATAATATCAATGTTTAATGCTTTACTTGTTACATTTATTAATTTAAAAGCATTTTTGTTGTTGTGAACAAATTTAAGTGTTACAAATGTCGAATAATCTTAGAGTCTCCAAACCAAAATTGACCTCACAATGCAATTTATTCGTGCAATTTCGGCATAAAATTGTGTCTTTGATGTACAAAAACAGAACACTAATGTTTCACTTACTGTATAATGTTTTGAAGTGATTATAATGTGAAAATAATTCTTCAATATAAATAAGATGATCTTATTCATGGGATTTGTGTATATAATGTAGTCACAAAAAACTCGTCTTTGATATACAGTCGTACAGGCTTGCTGAATAAAACGTTAGTCTTTCATTTACAGATGTATAATTTCACTATATAAACTATTACTGTCTTTGATTTACAGCTGTAAGGTTCTTGAAACAAACCGTTACTGTCATTGATTGACAGCTGTACAGGTTCTTGAAACAAACCGTTACTGTCTTTGATTGACAGCTGTACAGGTTCTTGAAACAAACCGTTACTGTCTTTGATTGACAGCTGTACAGCCTCGCTAACCAACGATTGCTGTGTGCTTGATGTTGACGATTGACTGTGTGTGCCTTGTCCTGTCTGTCCAACTACTGAACACAAGTACATGCATGTCTTTGTTCTCGTCCTCATCTTCAAGCGGACTATATTTTCGTCGTTTAACGACTTACATCAGTTGAAGACACTGACTCAAAGCACTAAAACAAAGATAATGACCTTGGATAGAGGGTTAAGTAGTGCAGATTAAAATCGTATCCTCTCTGTATCATGTTTAAATGCTCACACGAAAAGACGTCTCTTTATTTATATATAACGAATTTAACTGGGCTCATAGTAAATATTCCATTATCGTCAGGATCATGATTCACTGGAACAATTCACACAAACAGACAGAGTCACTGACACGTGTTCTTTCACTCAAGCAACAAAATATCTGTACCGGGGCTTCCAATAGTTATTTTCAAAGAGCCCAAGTGGATTAATGCTGGTTTAGTGCCTCTTCTTTGTTTCTTTCAAAGTTTTTCTTCCGAAATTCTTTCGTTTCTTTGTTTTATTTTTGCTCTCAGAGGCAGTCTTTGGGGGGGGGGGGCAACGAGGGCGACCGCCCCAGGCTGCGCGCCTAAGTGGGGTCCGCGATAGAAGATTCTTGTGGTGCGGTATTTAGGGTATATACTGTGTATAGTCTACACTTAGGGTATATACTGTGTATAGTCTACACTTAGGGTATATACCGTGTATAGTCTACACTTAGGGTATATACTGTATATAGTCTACACTTAGGGTATATACTGTGTATAGTCTACACTTAGGGTATATACTGTGTATAGTCTACACTTAGGGTATATACTGTATATAGTCTACACTTAGGGTATATACTGTGTATAGTCTACACTTAGGGTATATACCGTGTATAGAGTACACTTAGGGTATATACTGTGTAAAGTCTACACTTAGGGTATACACTGTGTATAGTCTACACTTAGGGTATATACTGTATATAGTCTACACTTAGGGTATATACTGTATATAGTCTACACTGTATGTAGTCTACACTTACAGCTCTCGGTCCCGAGGGGTCCAGCATATGACACTCGCCCAGGGCCCCACGGGGCCGCCCGTACTGCTAAGTCCGTTACAGTTTGCTTTGTACTTTTTGCAGGATAAGGCAGAGCAAAACATGCTGCAAACAACTTACAAAATAAAGAGTGACATTTTCCCAAGCAAATAAATAAATTACGCGTAAACACCAACTAAGGTCCCCAATAATAGTCCCTCACACCACTCACACGGTCTCCAGTCTCACGTCCTTGGTTCCGTGGACAAATGTTCACAACTAAATAATGTTCACAACTAAATATCTTATGTTATGAGTAATATTTCTTTCGCTTTCACTCCACACTCAATGGTTTCACCAACACAGTCGTCTTAACTTTGCCTACAGCATTCTATCCTAGTCATTGTTACAGGCAGTGAGTAAATATTTATACAATGTCCAAATAAAATATAAAAATAAATAAATAGCAAAAGGATTTACAACTGTTACCCTGGTTAACTGAGCAATTACTTCAACACTGACTTCTAAACGTCTTCAACTTCGTTCTATTCACATGTCAGCTTCGCTCTACTCACAATACTCTCTCATTCCCCTCTTCACATGTTCGCGAGGGTAAATCTCCTTTAATGCTCACTTCGACTTTCACGTTTTCCATCCTAACCATACACACTCACTAACCACACACACTCACATACCACACACGCTCACATACCACACACGCTCACATACCACACACATTTACATACCATACACATTTACATAACATACACACTCACATACCATACACACTCACATAGCACACACACTCACATACCACACAAACTCATAAACGCACCAAAGGTGCATTGCTGACAATTATTATAAAGGAACATACTGTATACAACAACATGCTGATTGTTCCATCCTCTTATCCCACAATCTTTATACAGCAAACATTTGTCGCCCTCAACTCCTTGCTTTACACTAACATCATTCTCCTCGTTAACTACAAGTATTTCTACGAAGGACAATTGGCTCTTCTAGTAGACCGGGGAAGTCGTCGGCAAGGCAACTGGCAGGCACGTGGTTGCAATGTGGACCGTTACATATATATATATATATATATCTCACAGATTTGAGAGCGGTTAAAGGGTAGTTGAGTTGTAAATGAATATTTAACTTTCTAAACACACGCAGGCTAAACACCATGTACGTCAATGGTTTTCATAATATTCTGTTTTATCGTATAATCACAGCTTTAAAAAAATCACATAATTTGTTACAAGTACAAGACGTGTAACCGACTTTAGTTCGTCTTAAGGGGACGTGTGTACATATCACGTGTCAGGTCTCTGAAAGAAGTTTGCCTTTTAATTTCTGGTTAGCTGGTTGGTTGGTTTAGTAGGAGAGTGCTTCCACCTTGTGGAGACTTCGCACTATGGGGGAAGGGAGGGAAAGGAAGATCCCGGCGCCTAGCCCTGCGAACAGGTGTCACATACAGAGAATGTCCAGAAACGAGATTTGAACCCCGAGTTTCTCACAGCAGTGGTGACAAGCGAATGTTTTAACCACCACACCTCCGAGGCCCCCCCTACTGACTAGAATGTAAAAAGCCAACAAAGTAAACAATGATTATTTGTAATGGGATGGTGATCATGCATAAATGTTGAATATCGGCTGTTATTATTTTATGTGATCATTAAAACAAAAGTTGAAGAATAAGGCGCTACTTATATATTAATATTAAAATTAAAATAAAGCAAGAAACGTTAATCTTTTGCGAGGTGCAGACGTGTTACAAGTCAGGGAAATATCGAAAGTAAAAAACACCGATGACAGTCACCTCCCCTTACTTCTGGAATGCGACCACGAGTATCGGCATCAATAGTCTTCGGCGAAAAGCTTTTTTTTTAATTGTGAAGGTAAGATAGAATATTGAAAACGAGTGATTAGAAAAATTATCAGACTTCCATGAAACCCATCCATCGTCGAGGCGCATGCTCTGTGTGTGGACGCTGGGTGCGTGCGTCCCGCGTGTCAGGGACAGTAGCCACGACCACTGCGCCTCTTCACAGCTTCAGTCGTTGTTCGTGTCCCCGTGACAGTTGGAATACAGTTAGGTTACTTCACTAGCAGGGACCTTCTTCACTTGTCTTTTTCCCTTTGAGAGAAACTTTGTTTTGCGTGTTGTCTGTCGGAGTATAGGTACCTAAGGAGCTGCTCACCCACGGCGACCCTGTTTACCGAATACTACTTCAGCTGCGTAGCAACTAATCGTTGACATGGGGGCTCTCTAGAACTAACAAGTGTTGTGGTACATAATGTGCCTGTGTTCGTGTGACTTGTGTTCTACACCTTCCACTCTATTAGCAGCAACAGGACGTTACTGACTCCAAAGTACTGTGTGTATATCTCTACAACATTTGTTTGCTGTCAGCCAGGACCTGACCAGTGCTGGATTCTATAGTAACTGACTGAAGACTCCGAGGTAATGTTCTAGTCAGTCTTTAACAGTTACAGCAAGTTAGTTAAGGAGACTGGTACATTAATTCGTTTGATGATTACCGGTAGGTCAGCTCTGACTGGATTTAGTTTGCCTGATGACCCGCCAAGACGAAATGAGTCTTAACTCAAACATTTTAGAGTTTTCAAGTTGCATATTTTTAAAATGTACAGTTTCGACCTTTATTTTGATACCAAAGTTGTTCTTCTTGTCCTAAACTGTGAGTTATAAATGTTTGAAGTGTCGAGTACGATGGTGGCCTTTTGAGAAAAGCGGGCTCAAAGATTTTCAGCAACTTTTTACAGCACACTACACCATTTCAAGTAACAAAAAGTACATAGCAATGAATATTTGTGTCCCTTATAGTCCCTTACCCTGTTAGTAAAAAAAACTGCATGCTTTGACTTACCAGAAAAGACAGAACTGGTGGGCCAGACAAAAATAACAATTATATTCTAGAAGCACTCCTATCATGTCAAGCTGTGTTTGTTGATGCACGTGTACTGTTCATCCACTCAGCACTGACTAAACACTTTGCCCTTTATTTAATCTAAAGCACAAAATTTTCCACTGGTTTCATAAATTAAAGGCTAATGATGCTTCTTCACTTAGATACGAGTTCGCCAATCTTTCACTTTACACAGCACGTGTGAACAAAACCTGAAGGAAAGAACGAGTTTCGTCCCCTTCAGCCAATCGCTAAGCGCCTTTAGTTTCGTTACCAAGGACATTTCAGTATCGGATTCTTCCATTGGATAGCGTCGAGATCAACGACGAGATTCGTTACTTCTAAAATTTAGTAGATAAAGCATCTGATTAATTAATATTTCAATCAGTCATTACAGAGACTGAATATACAGACTCCGGGCTGCCTAGCAAGATATAACACGATGGGGCTGTGACAGGGAAATGATACAGAAAGGGTTTGATTTTTGTCATTTTCCTGTGGAAGCTCCCTCCTCCTCTCTAGCAAATAAATTCTCCAAACTTCTTCTGACAGGAATGACTGTAATACTTGTAATACCACAGTGTATGACTATTCACTAATGTATCTTATCCACCTTCGGTAAGCCTAGTACCAGGATGTGCATTAAGCATATATACACATTCAAAGCCTTAAAGCTTTTGAGATACTTTCCAGTCACAAGACTCAAAGTAACCACTAGTTATTACCTACCAATTGTGTTCATATTCCTCTCCACTATTGTTTTTGTTATAACTTGTATTAGCTCAGTAACTTAGTTTTCCCCTGTGAAGGGAGAGGCCTAGATACACAAAAGGTCTGGCTTATCCTACCACACTCATAATTAGAATTTTCTCACGAAAAGCAGATCATTTGGTGCATATGATTAACTGATGTATCAATTAAAATTGTCCACGATATTCCTAAATTCGCTGTAACCTTCCTCCAAAAAACTCTCATCGCTATAGTGAATATGTATTCTACTACGAAAGTCAGCATTATGCCTTCTCTGCCAAAATTGAAAATGCGAAAGACATCGTCTCTTTGGTGCAGACATGGAGCCCGCTGTCATCGAACCTCATGCACCTCATGTAGTGCATGTCGCCATCTTTCAGATGTGGGAATTCTTCCTATGGTTAAGCTAGTTTACAATATACTTAGTGTGTGACAGAATAAAATATATGTAAATGTAATACATTATTACTCGTTGATTTAAATTATAGTTATTCTCAATCAAAGGAGTGGCAATAAATATATTATCATTTCTGCCACCACGGAACATTGGGTGAGGAAGTCTGTCTGGTTTGAAATAATATTATCCTCCACATAATGCCCACTGTTATGTTTTCATAAGGAGCATTGCTACCATGAGACCATTCCTATCAACACTGAGAGCCTTTAATCAAAATAGGAACTGATTCTCTCAAGAAATGCGAATAATGTTTCCTCCTAGTTTGCTACTTGCAAATTTTTAAGTTTCAAAGTAAGAAAAAGATATTTGTTTCTAATTTTAAATTAAATGGAAAATTTTAGAAGTCAGCTCTCATCAATATCTCAGAAACTCAATTTTCTTCTTGAAGCAGATCTTAGACACAAGCACCGACCTGAACCGTGACGACCTGCTGTAGAAGACAAAGAAGTTGGAGGCGCTGTGAAACCGAGGGCAGATGTGTGCAATGACAGTAGACCCCATGAATAAATAATAATAACGACCAATAGGTGAAAATTCGTAAACAATTAGTCGGGTAAATGTCACTGAAACAATAGGAACCATGGTGCAGATGTAGATGAAGGAAACGACTAGAATCATCTTGGTCAGCGCCGTCTGGTGACTAACTTTCTGGCTGCTCGTGGAGCTCGTCTTTCTTCGCCATTTGAGCGCTGCTGTCAGCTTGATGACGGTGATAACAGCTGTAATGAGGACTACGAAAAAGGTAATGAGTGGCAGTGACAATGTCAAGACTGACATTTCTACAGCTCGAAACAGCTCCTGGTTGTCGAGAAACAGTTTTGTCGGCACAAGCCTCCATTCTACCATCCCTCCTACTTCAATGCTAACGACATTATACTCGAGAGGAACAACGATGTATCCCAGATGTATTAAGATAAAGCACACAACCAGCAACACGCCCATAGTGCCAGTGCGTACGAGTGAAGCGGCTTTGAGTGGAAACACGACACACACGCACCTTTCTACCGCGATGATCATATTATAACAACCCGAGGTCGCACGAAGACTATAGATGACACTCACACCCCCATTCACAATCTTCAGATTGTATTCCTGCGCGTGAGCGTGACGAGCGAGACGAAGAAAGGGTCCGACACTGAGGACAGGCACCAAGTACAGCAAGTCCACCATGGCCAGACAGAAGAGACAGAGGTTCATGCGGTCCCGTAGACCCTGGCGCCAGAAGACCAAGCACGTGACCAAGTTGGCGGGAATACCGACTAGAGATATGACAAGTGTTAGATACCCGCTGAGAACATCGTTTATGATCTCGTAAGTCTCTTTGCTCATCAAGTCGCTTGGCCTCACTGTGGATGGTAGAATGGGGGGGTCGGTTCGGTCAGACACAAACTGTTTTGTCCCGTTCATCATGGGAAACCACAATTCTTCTCCTGTGGTGTTTGTTAATAAGAACATAAACTCGTGTCTGTTAGAGTAACCGTCTATTTCTTTCACCGTTGTCATCTTTCAAAATATGTTGTGAGGAGTTTGTTAGACGAGTGGAGAATATACTTGATGTTTGCAGTCAACATGCGACATTTTCTAAACTGAGTTTTCCAAGTGACCAAACACTTTCTTACCTTTTACTCATTTGTAGGACATCAGGTAAAATGTGATGTGGTCACTCACATCGTTCATCTTTAATAATGTGTGGAATAACTTAATCGGTCAGTTGTCATAAATTCTTGTGTCGTGACAGAAACAAGTCCTCCTCGTCCTTTTTCCTGAATACTGTCAGCTTGCTAAGCGACAAAAAGCCTGTAGTAAGAGGAAGTGCGGGACTTTACAGGAAGGAAATATAGATTAATGTTGATCTTTCGCAAAAACACTTCGTTACAATGTTAAGTAAATAGGTTCGTTTAATGTCAACTTTAGTATATTTTTTATTTTTTCATAATAAAATACAAAAAATGTTTGAGTTAATTATTTCCTGGTAAGTTTAAAGGCAAAATTATGTTCTGTACAAAACAAATTAGTAAGACACATCTGGGACTCTGTGTGTGTGTGTGTGTGTGTGTGTGTGTGTTTGTAAATTCCACAGTTATTGGTATTCCTTAAATTACGTCTGTGTGCGTCTGTGTATAGGTTTGTGTCAGCTTGTGTGTGTGTGTGTGTGTGTGTGTGTGCGTGTGTGTGTGTGTATGTGTGTGTGTGTGTGTGTGCTCATTTAAACGTAGAAATATTTTATTTGCATTCATAAATTTGACTAATAAAATTCATCTGTAATTTACAGAAGAAAATCAAAATAGCCCGCAGATATAAAATGTTTATATTAAACAAAAGCTATTAAATTGTCAGCAACACAAGGGAGAGGAAACTTAAATGTTTCTCCACACTTAATATTTTTCAAATGTGTTAATTTGCCAACAATGTGAACATCTTTTCTTTACCGTCTACGATATATTATGCATAAAGTCTACCACAGAATGCTCGACCTAGTAGATGAAAGTTTAACAATTATTTCACTTTTTGTAAATAATTTCACATATTAAGCGTTGACAGTTTTGTTCATTTTTATTATTTCTTTGAACTTCACTGCAAATATTGCTTTACTAGTCTGTTACAGTTCGTTCTGTGTTCCCGCACCTTCTCGCCGACTCTGTTTAGTCTGTTCTTACTTGCACCGCCCAGTACAGACACTTCCTCACTCATCATCGAGGTGAGTACCTTCATGAGGAACAAACACCATTAACCCACAGCCAGAGAGATTGTGTGAGTGTGTGAGTATTTGTGGGTCGACCCGTGACAGGGAGAAAATTTAACTATGAAGTTGTTCCCCTTATAGGTTTTAAGACGCAGGGCTAGTCTCCCTTTATGGTATGCTTGTGACCGCATGACATAAAATGGTCAGAGAGAATGCTCTGTGCTTCAATATTTGGTTGCAAAGTTTGGCTATTGGCAAGAGAGATGGTAGTTTGAGGTGTAACTTATGGTTATTAGTTGGTTTGAGTACTCATAGAATCATAAGGATTTTCAGGAATTAGTTGGGGTGGAAAAGACGAGCGACGGAGGTAAAGTCGTCAGAAGGCTGCGGCCATCGTCAACCCCAGTGTATCGTCAGTGAGAGCAAGGAAATAGTTGGGGGGTCGAGAAGACGGTGAAGGAAGAGATCGTGACCCCGAGTATTGGACTATACTGTTCGACTTCTATGTGGAACTCGTTATCCGAGTGTTGTCGTATATATATATATATATATCTACGAGTGTGAATATGCGCTATAAAAATCTTCACTATTATTATATATAGTGTCTCCAGCAGAAGAGTGCATTTCGTCCACCTGGTGTTTGTAGTATATATAGTCTACCGACCTGCTACGTGGAGTCAACAAGGAAGTAGTGGGGGGGGGGAACCCCCAGTAGCGGAGTCTGGCATCGACAGAAGTGCTTTATGTGCACGTGTCCATCCTCATAGACGAGTGAAGGAGTGTGTGGTTTTCAGGCAGATGTGTGTGCCTCGTCAATCGGAGTAGAGGAGTTGAACAGTCGGTCATCTACGAGTCGCGCAGACAACTGGTGAAAACAATCGTGTCAAGGGAGATAACTCTCGTGTATGTCAGTGAGTGCGTGAATTCAGACCGGACTGTGACAGTGTGTTTTGATAATTTTTGGTCTAAATAAGAATATCGTCTCAGGATTTTAGTATTTCCCATTCTGATCACTTGTTGGAGAACTGTTTGATTAGAACATTGGTAGAGGGTTAGACTAACAGACAGATGAGTTGTTTATTGAAGACGATTGATTGGAAAGTGAGAGATATCTACGTTATTGAAAGTATATTTATTCTTGATTGTTTTCATATATTTATTCACGCTGGATGCTGACATATTGATTAGAACACCCTGTGCTATTGAAGTGGTTTACGTAGACTGTAATTAGTTACTAGAGATGTTGATGTGACACTGTTCGAAATTCTTTGAGAGTTGGACCAGTATTTGAAATTGGTGAAGTTTTGCTGCTACCCTATAACGACAAGTTTGACCCCCCCCCCGAAATTAACAGAACTAGTAGTCCACGAGCAGATCTCAGTACTTTGTTGTGTGAAAGAACACGTGAGGAACTCCGTGTGGTCAGTGTGTACTGTATGCGTCCTGTCAGTGCTTTGCGGTTGTTCCTTAACAGTGTGTGTGTGTGTGTGTGTGTGTGTGTGTGTGTGTGTGTGTGTGTATGTGTGTGATTCAAAAAAAAAACTAAGAGAGAGAGCACACTATTATATCTATCCCAGAGAGCAATTGATAAATGAGACAAACATAATGATACGTGATACAGAATAATATGAGATGAGTGCGCCTGGGTTTACGTATTGTTTCCGCAAATCTTGGGAAAGATGAAGGGAGTTAACCCCTACACAGCATCATTATGCTAACACGGCTTCAGCGGGCGAAAACTTCCACGACGATAGAACCGGCCAGGGTCCAGCCCCTTCGTGTTCATGACCGACAACCGGCTGTGGTTCACTTGGAGAAGAGTTGGGCTACCAGAACTGATATAATGACACATCACTGATATACTGTAAACACTTCCCATCTCTCACAGTGACACACCTGATACACTGTAAACACTTCACATCTCTCACAGTGACACACACCTGATATACTGTAAACACTTCACATCTCTCACAGTGACACACCTGATACACTGTAAACACTTCCCATCTCTCACAGTGACACACCTGATACACTGTAAACACTTCCCATCTCTCACAGTGACACACATGATACACTGTAAACACTTCCCATCTCTCACAGTGACACACCTGATACACTGTAAAAACTTTCCATCTCTCACAGTGACACACCTGATACACTGTAAACACTTCACATCTCTCACAGTGACAAACACCTGATACACTGTAAACACTTCCCATCTCTCACAGTGACACACCTGATACACTGTAAACACTTCCCATCTCTCACAGTGACACCTGATACACTGTAAACACTTCACATCTCTCACAGTGACACACCTGATACACTGTAAACACTTCACATCTCTCACAGTGACACACCTGATACACTGTAAACACTTCACATCTCTCACAGTGACACACCTGATACACTGTAAACACTTCACATCTCTCACAGTGACACACCTGATACACTGTAAACACTTCCCATCTCTCACAGTGACACACCTGATACACTGTAAACACTTTACATCTCTAACAGTGACACACCTGATACACTGTAAACACTTCACATCTCTCACAGTGACACACACCTGATATACTGTAAACACTTCACATCTCTCACAGTGAAACACACCTGATACAGTGTAAACACTTCACATCTCTCACAGTGACACACATGATACACTGTAAATATTATACAGGCCTCACAGCGACACTGATATCAACATTTTGCAACATTATGACACTGAGATACTGTAAACTGCAGAATGTGGTGTTGTGATTGACAAATGTTATAAAATAAATATAGATTTGTTCCAATGTATAATATATTTATATATAATTATATATATATAGCGATTGTACCATTCGCAGAACATACGCCGAACAATGCAGAGAAAACAATATACAAAGCAGAACTTTATTATCAAATGTCAATGTGTAATGCTTACTTGCTGCATTTATTTAGAAAGGTTTTTTGTTAATGTGAACAAATTAAATGTTTACATGTGTAGAATAATCTTTATTTCTCCACAGCAAAATACTGTCATGGTCTTGAGTCTCTGATGTACAGAAACAGAAAATAAACGTTAAATTCTTTCTGTTTCCGCTTCCTGTGTTATCGTTATCAGCGATTTTCTCTGTGAAAATAATGTTTTCATATCAATAAAATTATCTCACTAATGCATTTTGTATGTGATGTAGTAAGGAAAACTCTTCGTTGATGTACAGCCGTACAGGTTTGTTAGACAAACCGTTAGTGTGTCTGATTGACAGTCGTACAGACTCACTAACCAACGATTACCCTGTCGTTGATTGACAGTCGTACTGACTCACTAACCAACGATTACCCTGTCGTTGATTGACAGTCGTACAGACTCACTAACCAACGATTACCCTGTCTTTGATTGACAGTCGTACAGACTCACTAACCAACGATTCCTGTGTGTTTGATGTTGACGATTGACTGTCTGTGACTTGTACTCAGGCCTGATGAGAAGGGGTGTAGGAGGGGGGGGGGTCTGGTGTACCCGGGGAGCGGCTATGAAGGGTGCCCGGCCATAGTGGATTATTTTCCTTCTTCTTTTTTTCTCTTTCTTTTAAATAAACGTAATATTCCTCACTCTGGGGGTGTTTTTCTTATGGACAGGGGTACTACAAGTTTGATCGTTTACCATCAGGTTTCCTCAGTTACTAACCACTCACGTGTAAACAGCTCTATGTTCAAGTAATGATGTAGATAGATCCTGATGCCTTTGTCGTAATGTTGGCAGTGTATATCACATTACTGACTGAAATGTAGATACTGACAAGAAAATTGTAAACATATTATTACATACTGGGGAAAATACAATTACAGTTACAAGGGGCCCGGAGAGGCCTGCCCCGGGGCCTGTGCTGGCTCCCGGCTTCCCTGCTTGTCCTGTCTGTCCAACTACTGAACACAGGTACATGAGTGTCTTTGTTCTCGTCCTCATCTTCAAGCGGACGATATTTTCATCGTTTAACGACTCACATCAGTTGAAGAGAGCCGTCAAATTGTATTCCATTGACTAATTTATCAAAGCATTAAACAAAGATACTGGCATTGGGTGGAGGTTTAATAAGTACACTTTAAAATCGTCGCCTCTCTGTATTATGGTTAAATGCTCACACGAAATGATGTCTCTTTCATTGAATATAATATAATTAATACAATACTGCTTAATTTACCATAAAGTATACACTATCTATATTATTATTTTAAACGAACATAGTGTATAAAACATTAAATATACTCTTATTTTACAACATGATCCTTGTATCCCACAATCTTTAAGCAACAAACATCTGTTGCCATCAGTTCTTTGTTTTTCACTAACATCATGATCCTCGTCAACTTTAAATGTTCATGTGAAGGGCGAATGGTTCTGATGGTAGACCAGTAAAGTTACCGGCAAGAAACCAGGCATCCATGTTGTTCCAATAGGGACCGTTATATATATATATATATATCACAGTATAGACAGCGATCTGAGGACAGTTAAGTCTAAATGAAAATAAAATATTCTACTTAAGCGTTCAAGTGTATACACGTATACGCAAATGTCAATGGCTACCAAAATATTTGTATGTTTACATCTTTATAATTTTTCACAAAATAAGTGATGTCACAAGTGCCAGATAAGTAGATGACTTTCATTGCTCTTTAGGAGAAATATGTACATCAGTCAGTGAGTAAGTCAGTCAGTCTCTCCTTGCCTGACACCTGCTGTTGGGGGAACACATGTTCTCCTTCTTCTTCTTCTTCTTCTTATTATTATTATTATTATTATTATTGTGTTGTTAATGTTGTTGATAACTTGAAAATCGAAGAATATTGCGATTTTTATATGTTAAGAGAGAAACTATATTCTTTTGGGAGGCACAGACATGAAAAGTCACAATAATGTGTAATACACAAAAGAACCGATAACAGTCATCTCCCCTTACATGTGGAATGTGAACTAGAGTTGTGTGAACAACAATATTCTTTGGCGCCAGCTTATTTTTTAGTAAAGATAAGATAGGATCATACAATTTCTCCGATATGTATTACACCTATGTGCAAACAATTACTACGCATGTTATGCAGGTTTTTTACATTCAGTTGTTTGTTCGATTTTGTCCTTTTTCATACCAACATGGCAGCTGGAGTAAAAATGGTCAAAATTTTTTTATATTATTTTTTTTAATCGGTGTTTTACGCCGAGTCAGTAACTAAGGCTATATCACGGCAAGGCAGCCAGCCCTGTAAACAGATGCCACATGCAGAGAAAGAACAGCGTGCCCGAGACGAGAACTGAACCCAGGACAGTCAACCTTCACTGTATTGGTGACAGGCGCTAACCGCTGCGTGAAGTCAAATGGTTGGCTTCGTGGTCATCTGCTGATGTACCCTCGACGAACAGGATGTTGCTGTCTGTCACTATGTCAGTTCGTCTGTCTGCTTACTTTGAGTTCCGTAGGATTAATGTTATGCTCCGCGTTCTGACGACAAACAACTGTATTTAGAGTTTGCTGTATTCAGGCTTTATTATATTATTACTGTATTACTGTATTAAGGCTTTATTATTTTATTACTGTATTACTGTATTCAGGCTTTATCATATTATTACTGTATTACTGTATTCAGGCTTTATTATTTTATTACTGTATTACTGTATTCAGGCTTTATTATTTTATTACTGTATTACTGTATTCAGGCTTTATTATTTTATTACTGTATTACTGTATTCAGGCTTTATTATTTTATTACTGTATTACTGTATTCAGGCTTTATTATTTTATTACTGTATTACTGTATTCAGGCTTTATTATTTTATTGCTGTATTACTGTATTCAGGCTCTATTACAGCAGTTATTCAGCTCTCAGGCTGCCCTGTACTTTATTGTCATAAACCTCCTCGTCTGGTGCTCAACTGTGGGCACTGGCTGCGTGTTTGTTCGCAATCTGTGTGAGATGTTGGTGGTGCACTTGACTTTGTTACAAGAGATAAACACTAGAATGTGTTTTTAAGAATGGTATTCAAGACAAACTACTCGTAGTGATTAAGAGCATGCAAAAGCTAGAGTGTGGGCTGACAGACTACTTTGAATGTCCTAGGGGGGGGGGTTGAATCAAGATGAAATGTGTAGTCCTGTTTTATTCTCACTATTTATCAATGAGTTCGTACTTTACCGCTACGTTCTTGGATTTGTCTGGGAATATCTAGGGGAGGGCAAAGTGAAACAATTTTTAAGAGTTATTAGCGCGAGTCTCCCGACCTGAGCCTACTGACCTGGGCCTTCCGAAATAAAAAAAATTGTTATTGTCATTGTCTCTCTTCTATATATGATGCACCGAGTCCGGTAGGTGTGGGTATGTACTTGATCTGGAAAGATCCTCGCACTACAAAAAATTTCATGAGGGAGGAGGATTTTCAGTCTGGGAAATATTGCCTACATGTCGCGAAGTGAAACTTTCGTTAAGCCCCTTATTTGAATCATGTTTATATTTGTATTAACATCAAACGGTTTTGACAAGTAAGAGATTTCTTTCCATCAGAAATGTATTTCCCTTAAAAGCGTCTTTTCACAAGAGTTTTCCCGAGACCTTCTCAGACAGAGGAACTATTGTTGGCTACAAGCGCTGGATTACTGTAATGCTATAATATAGTTTCCACTTGATATATCATGAAACTTCCTAACATTACTGGCTAACTATGCTATCTTTACTGTTTTAAAAATTTAAGATTTTAGGCTGACACGCTTACAGTAACACAAAGAAACCAGGACAGACCTGAACCGTGACGACCTGTTGTAGTAGACGAAGAAGCCGGAGGCGCTGTGGAATCTTGGGCAGACGCTGGCAACGACAGTAACGCCCATGAACAAATAATAATAACGACCATTAGGTGAAAAGTCGTAAACAAGTAGTCGGGTAATTGTCAGTGAGACACTAGGAACCATGGAACAGATGTAGATAAAAGAGACGAGCAGAATCATCTTTGTCAGCGCCGTCTGGTGACTAACTTTCTGGCTGCTCGTGGAACTCGTCTTCTCTCGCCACTTGAGCGCTGCTGTCAGCTTGATGACGGTGATAACAGCTGTAATGAGGACTACGAAAAAGGTAATGAGTGGCAGTGACAATGTCAAGATTGACATTTCTACAGATCGAAACAGCTCCTGGTTGTCGAGAAACAGTTTTGTCGGCACAAGCTGCCATTCTACAATCCCTCCTACTTCAATGCTAACGACATTATACTCGAGAGGAACAACAATGTATCCCAGTTGTATTAAGATAAAGCACACAGCCAGCAACACCCCCATAGTGCCAGTGCGTACGAGTGAAGCGGCTTTGAGTGGAAACACGACACACACGCACCTTTCTACCGCGATGATCATATTATAATAACCCGAGGTCGCACGAAATCCAAAGATTAAGCCTGTGGTGGCTGTAAGAATCTTTAGAGTGTATTCTTTTGAGCTGGTGTTACGAGCGAGATGAAGAAATGGTCCGACACTGAGGACGGGCACCAGGTACAGCAAGTCCACCATGGCCAGACAGAAGAGACAGAGGTTCATGCGGTCCCGCACACCCTGGCGCCAGAAGACCAAGCACGTGACCAAGTTGGCGGGAATACCGACTAGCGATATGACAAGTGTTAGATACCCGCTGAGAACATCGTTTATGATCTCGTAAGTCTCCTTGGTCATCAGATCACGTGACCTCTCTGCGGATGGGAGAAGTGTGATGTTGTGATAGTTAGCATCCAATTGTGTTGTGACACTCATCGCTGACAACAGCAAGATCGTCAGTAGAGGATACTGTTTACATCGTCATCTCTAAGTCGTCACTCAACAAACTGGTTTGTTCACCTGCGGCCTGGTTAAAGCACAATTCCAGTTTTAACAGTTGTTGAGACTTTGCTCAGAATCAGGCCCATTTGATTTGTGGAAAATACTTTAGTTGAAACATGTCTATAACATTGGGTTTTGCAAGTGTTCCAAGACTTACCTCAGACACATTTCCTGTAGCTAGGTGACCATGGCAACTGACATTTTCAGTTACTGAGTCTAATGACATTGACCCAGCATACATCATATATAAGATTACAAGTCCATAAACAAACAAGAGGGAGAAATAAGAATCAGTGGAATGATGAATGGTGTGCACCAGCAGCAGCAGCTCACCAGAGTTTATATAACAGGTCTTATTGACTTCTATGATAATTTTTACAACGAAATTTGAAGCGAATTTTAATTTTTTTTTTACCGCCACTTTAATTAATCTAGTTCCCGTTATTCTGAAAATTATTTTTTGACGAAAGTTGTGTTATTTCCTAGAAATATACGTAGAAAGTCTTTATCTGCTGCTAGATGTTTTATCAATAAATAAGGTGGCACTGCGTGTGCGTGTGTGCGTGTAGCCGCCACAGTCGCTCAAATTGTCAAGATGTGTGTATTCTGTGTATAAAGAGGTGCATCAGTAGATGTATTTGTGAGTCCATGGGCTCGTAGAAATAGTGTATTATTTACTTATTCTTTATCTGGTCATTAATTCATGCATTCAGTTGTCTGTTCTGTTCTCAGTGCGTGCACACACTTGTACTCAATCATTTGCTCGTTACTCATTCACTCACTTCACTGGGGACCTTTCGTTACTCCAGCAAATTGCTCTGGAAAACCAGAAAGCTCTTTAAAAAAAAGTCAGTAACCTTGAAGAAATTTTATATTTCAGCTACAGAAGATAAACAAAACAGCACGCGCGAGCACACACACACACACACACACACACACACACGCACGCATGCACGCACACACACATGCACGCACGCACGCACGCATATATATATATATATAAATATATATATAAAACATTAAATACCAGCGTTAGGGGCGGTAATTTAAAAGTAATTTTCCCCATATTCAACTTTGATACAAAAAAATTTACTTTCCAGTCAAATAATGTGTTTACCGTGTACATAAAATCTTACAAAATCTCTTCCTGACAATATAATTATTGCTAGAATTCCCTCGCCTGCTACAGCGGCAAATACCAAATAGCAAATATTTTTCCTGGCTGTAAATTACTTTCCATATGAAGTTTAATTTGCTTTGATGCCGTTCTCCTTCTGTCTGTCTGTCTGTCTGTCTGTCTGTCTGTCTGTCTGTGTCATGTGATATCTTGAAGTGGGACATACAGACCACCTGTCCTCAGCCACAATACCTTGTAAAGTGGACACTGACTGACCGGAAAGACGATGTGTGACAGGTGAAGTGGACATCGATGAAAAGGACGATGATTGAGAGGACAGTGATGGAGAGAAGGCGTGCTGGCCGACTGAGCACCGACTGACCGAGTGGACACTGACTGGACATTGATGGAATGGATGTTCACTCTCCGAGTGGACACCGAGTGAAGGCTCACTGACCGAGTGGACACTGAGTGAGCGAGCAGCGCGTGTTGAGATTAACGAGAGTTGAGGGGATTTTGAGAGAAGTGTCCGAGTTGTATTTCCAGACACCTGTTGTCGGTACAGACATTGTGATCATCTGACAAACTCTCGTGAGACGAAGACACATTTATCATCTGAACGTCTTGTAGACAACCACCTACTTCTTTTATCCTTTGTGTCATGTCCGATGCAACAATACCTCTGAAGCTAAGCTATTTCTGTCTTGCGCAGGTCGAAGGTCACTCATGAAAGGCTGCTGGTCTGTAGTGCGGTGCGACTCCTGATGTCTCACGTTACTAAGTACGTGACTTTGTACGTCACTCAATACGTCACTGACGTCTCCCGCTCAGGTGAGTCAGGTGAGTGAGCTTTAATGGCTTTTAGCTCAGTTTTCTGTGTGTGTGTGTGTGTGAATGTAAGCTGCTGGCTTGTCTTGTAAGATCAGTGCTCGACAAGTCAGCTTTCGATGGTAACAGCTACATGTCACTAGAGTATATAACCTTAATTAGTGTGAAGTAAGATGATCTTCTTTAAGAAACCTGCCACGAGATTCTCTGTTTCCATGCTCAGTGACACTCACGTGATTGTCTTAACCAATCAGAAGAGAACGTTTACTGACCGCACTCTACAGCAAAGTAATAAAAAGCTCACTTCTCTCCTGTCGTCGTCCGTAACAACATCAAACTGAATCAACGTCATCAGCACAGGAGATGGGATCCTTGGCACCATCAGCAGAATCATCCTCAACAGAACAGATGATGGGGTCTATAGCAGCACCAGAATCATCCTCAACAGAACAGATGATGGGGTCTATAGCAGCTCCAGAATCATCCTCAACAGAACAGGCGACTGGGTCGATAACACCATCAGAATCATCGCCAGCAGCACAGGCGATGAGGTCCATGGCATCACCAGAATCATCCTCATCAGAACAGATGGTGGAGTCCATCGCACCATCAGATTCATTGCCGGCAGCACAGGCGATGGGTTCCATAACATCACCAGAATCATCCTCATCACAACAGATGATGGAGTCCATCGCACCATCAGAATCATCGTCGGCAGCACAGGCAATGGGGTTGATAACACCATCAGAATCGTCCCCAGAAACAGAAATTCCGACTATGACTACAGTTCTTGTGGCAGATCGTGAAGTCTGCGACATTTGTTGTGGGCCACTGAAGGGACATCACTCTCGAATGATACCGTGTAACCACGCGATTTATCCTCCTTGTGTCGATAATGCTCAGCAGCAATCTTCACAGCAGGTAGGAAGATGATAATAATTATCCCTGGTGGCTGTACTAACTCCCTGTTTGTCACGTGACCGCCTTCCACAGGACAGAAACCTGTCTGTGCACTCACTCACTCACTCAGCAAACTGACTACAACTCACTGCAGTGCATGCAAGACCTCGAAATATCTGCCTAGCAACGAGTCCCTGAAATAGAAGAAAGCTAGAAATCAATAATTCCTTTGTTTCTAGAGAGAAAAATATCAAGGAGAAGGGAAAACATTTGTGTAGGCCTGTAGGCCTTGATTATATACAATAATTATAATATTAATAATTCTTCAGGTCGAGTTGTCTGCCGTGGGCGAGTCTGCTTGTCTTAATACTGTTCGTCGTGTTGCTGTTTTTTGTTTTTGTCTTTTTGTTTTTGTTTTGTTTTTGTTTTGTTTTTTTGTTTTTTTTGGGGGGAGGTTTGCTACTGTTACTAGCACTAGTCAACATTTTCTGCCCTCAGTAGACATTTGACAATAGAAGAATTTGTTCTATGAGATAAGAATTTGTTTTAATAGATGTCTATTTTTTTTAAATACGTAAGAGGAGAAAAAAATATTATTCGTCGCACGGAATGACTCCCGAAACTTGAGGAGACGTTGGTTTGCAAAGGGTTAACGCCCCGACCTCCATAATGTATGAAATTTGATGAGATTGCTCGTGCGTACCTTTTCCATGCAGGCCACCCTGATATCTCTCCTCAACTACCCTCCTCCCCCCCACACACACACACACCATCAGGTAACTACTCACCTGTATCGGGGCGACCTACCACCCGACTGCCGTCACTAGCAGCGCAGCCTGTTCTCACCTCCCGTCAGCTTTCTTTGATGTCAATAAATACGCCGGAACCTCTTACAAGGCTAAGAACTAACAGCTATGGTGTCTCGTGTACTTACAAGATACTAACTGTCTCTCGTGATATTACTGAACTTGAGTTTATAGCAGAGACTTGACAAAGTGATCTACTTGAACTATTTATTATACAAAAGGACGCTACGTTCTTTGATGTTTTGGTAAAACGAGAAAAATCAAGGGTGTTGCTGGCCAATAGAACCTAAACATCAAAAGTCACGTGATATGACACGTGAGCTCATCACATGCAGTAATAGCACAGGATTACAGCTGCTTCATGACGAGCATATAATCACTCACGAGAGGAAAGCTTTCTAGAACCTAGTACATCACAGTGAACTGAATTGATTTTCCTGGGCCAGGATTTGGCGTATAGAAAGCAAATTGCAGTCGCAAATAAAAATGGAGTTGTGAGAGAACATTCAATAAAGTTCTTATTCATTCTTTTTACAGGATGATTATCATGTTGGTGATAAAGCTGGTGATAACCAGTCTTCGCAACTTTTAACCTGCGACGTGTGCGACGACACGAGAGAGGCGGAGTGCCTGTGTGTCGATTGTGGAAAACACCTGTGTTTCCAGTGCCGCCATTATCACGCCAAGTTTACCTCCAGCCATCAACTGCAACCTTCGACCTCCAGCACCAGGTTGCCCTCGAAAGGAGACCTTGACCCTGATTTAGAAGAGAGGATACGCAGGCAGGTGGAAGACCTAACAGCGGCGCTGTCGCTGATGGAAGAGGAGAGGAGCTGTCTGCAGCGGGAGAGGCAGGCGGTGGTTGACGTCATCAGCAGTCGCGCAGACGCGGTGAGGGCGCTGGTGACGCAGGCGGAGGAGAGGTGTCACAGGACACTGGCGGAGGTGGCTGAGAAGAGAGAGCGAGAGATTGAAGAGGAGATGACAGCAGCACGAGACCGACGTCATCAACTCCAGAAAATGTCTCTCAAAGTCGGCAACAAGCAGACGACAGATGTGCACACGTCACTCTTCAGTGAAGACAATGTACTTTACCAGCCCAGACAACCCAGGTTCCTGCTACATCAGAGTGACGACCCTTCTATCAATCTGCAGGTGGTGGAATGCTACCTGGGCCAGGTGTACGACACCTCCTCATCTCCACGTGAGGCGGGGGAGGACAAGGGGGTGGTAACGGACGGCCTTCCTGGAGGGCAGAGGGCTGCGGGCTCTCCTACCCCCGCCACTGAGCTGTCCACGGGGTGTGCACCCCACCTGAGGCAGTCAGAGGGTGAGAAAAACTCAGTGCAACAACATCTCGACGCCTTCTCTCGCGGTGCCGTGAAGATTGAAGAGGAAACTGTCAGACTACAAGAGCAGGTACGAAATATGCTGAACATGTTGGACACCATAAGGGGACTTAACTCCAAACTCCCGAGTGGCTCCCTCTTGTGTCAAGACGCCGAGACTATGACTGAAGGCCACATTGAGCTACAAGAGAAGGAAGTCCACAGCGATGGAGAGACTGGCGAACAACATGAGGAAATCAGCGGAGAGAAAGAAGGATCAGGGACAGAAAGCAGTCCGCCGAGTTCTAATACAGAGATAATAAAGGGAGACAACGCAACAATTCCGAAAGAAATTGGAGCCCTGAGCCAGATGTTCACTACACTTAAAAGTAAGTTAATTAAAATATTTTATTTGTGAGAATAGCAATGAATGTCATTGGTGAAGGCAACTTTCAGAAACTTATAACTGCCTGGTGCTACGAATGTCAAAACAGATTTCAGCCATGAAAGTGAGTGAGTGAAAGATGTTGCATTTGACAACAGATTAGCACGACGTGGATACTATACTATACTATATCAATATTGCTACAAGTGTATAATGTAGAAATATTCCTATTTTACACTTTGAACCTAAGACTCTCTCAACAAAGAGACAGTAGGGTGTAGTATTTGTAGTGTAGAAGAAATCATTTCAATTCAGAATCAGAGGGTCTGTAGTGGCCTGGACTGAGCCAGTCTCACCATCAGCTTCGAAAGGACATCCTCTCTAAATTAAACAAATGTAAAGGAAAACTTCTTACCTTTTATTTGTCGTCAAGGAGGGAGGGATGAGTTAGTGACCTCACTTCTCTACTTGTTACCGAGGGTGGTACCTGTCACCTCTTCCTCGCAGTGTTTTACATCCTCATCACTCTGCGGAGTCAGCTACCATTGCCGACACTCAGACCAGTGTGTGTGTGTGTGTGTTGTAAATGTTTGTACGCATACTTTGTGTCTCTTCACACATGTGAATTGTCCCCAGGCAAGTCGAGGCACGTGATAGTGTTCCACGCCAGACTGCGGGCGGAGAGGCTGGTGCGGGAGAAGGTGCTGGTGCGTCACGAGGTGCGGTGTAACGTGGGGCAGGCCTACAACACACGCACAGGTGTCTTCACTGCACCTGTCACCGGTATCTACCTTTTCTTGGCAACGGAACTCAAGGGCAGTGGCACAGGGGGCGCCGCCACTCGCCTCTCTGTGGACAACACGACGGTCACGTGGTTCAAGTCTCGCCTCAGTCACGTGGGAAAGGAGGGCGTGAGCTGCACGTCACACGTTGCGGTGAGGCTGACCTCGGGTCAGCGCGTGTCACTGAAGGCTCGAACTGTCTCTGTCTCACAAACATGGCTCCTGCTGTTTAGTGGCATGCTCGTGCAAATATAACTGCCACGGACAACTGGATTTTCGGTTGTTGTTTGTTTTTGTTTTTTTAGCAGTTTATTTCCTAGTTTTGAATTGCACGACTTTGCAAAACTTTGCCTAAATTTGGTAATTAAGTTTATTTTATTAATTAAACTGATTTAATTAATTACCTGTTTTACTGTAACCTTACCCAGAATAATTGTAACAAGTCTGATAAATAATCTTTGTAATGTATATAAGTAACTTTTTTTCATCTCGTTGACGAGTGAGTGTTAGAGATCTCACTTATTTCCTATCCATCTTTATGTCAGGGCGGTGCCCCTGTCTTCTCCCTCCCTGCCTTACCTTCCCCAACCCTCTATGGAGTCAGGTACCCATTCACGCCAGCTGGGTGGACTGGAGCAAGTTTGCTGCGCTACACGGGTATCGAACCACTCGGCTATCCGCTTCTCCGTAAGACAAGGTTGATCTACAGCCAGGTACTCGCTTAATTTTCGGAGATCTGACGAGAACCGGGGTGTTCAGTGGGGTGTGGCTGTAGGCAAGATGTACCCGTGTCCTAAAGACTAACTGGTGGAATCTGCTTTCTACAGAGTACAGATGTCCTACAGACTGCACTTCATGTGGTAATCTTGTCCCTACACATATCGTGAAACCTTACCTGAACTCTATTAGCTGTCTACTGTGTACAGATGGACTAAAGCCTACAGCCTGCACGGAATCAACTTTGTACAACAACCTAAACTAAATTAAATGTCTGACATGTCCAGATATCATAAGCGTTGCCCAATAGGTGAGATTTGTTGTTGTCTATGCGCTAATTATTAACAAGTGAACTCAAGCTGTAAATTTGTGAGGTTTACTCATAGATAAGCCGCATTACTTACACATTAAACAGTGAACTGGACTCAGTTGTAATTATCTCCCTTTGTGTGAGCCAGTTCGTTTTTCTTTTCTTTTCTTTTTTTTTTTTTTTGGGGGGGGAGGGGATGTTGCAAGTTGTGACTCAGCACATCATCAGTTGGTAAGAAACATTTCATTAGCACGTGTGTCCGGAGCTTTGCCCCAGGTGTGCGCCAGACTGTGATTCTGTGTAAAGAAGGTGAACAACAAACAAGATCTTACATTAAACAAGACTTACAGATAGAAAATTACAAAACTATATCTTATTTGATCTTGAACAAACATTACAAACGTGATAATCTTATCATACCCAAGACAAGAGAACAGTAATCAACAAAGTAAGGTAAAAAAAAGGGTAAAGATCATCCCATAACCTGTTCAGGTCGTAGGGGAGTGAGGTGTTAGAGACCCCACTTTTCTCGGGGCCAGCTTTTACATGAGGGTGGTGCTTATCTCCTCTCCCTCGCTGCCTTACCTTCCCCAACCCTCTATGGAGTCAGTTACCCATTCCCGTCAGCTGGGTCGACTGGGGGGGAAGTATGAAGCGCGTATAGGAAATTGAACCACCGCGCTCTCGGTTCGGACGACAGCGCTCTAACCATTCGGCCATCCGCTTCCCCTTCAACAAAGTAATAAACGTCTAACAGACATGGTGTGCAAGATACAGTAACTGTAATCACAGTAATACCCTGAGTACAAAATATACTAACTGTAGTCGAATTCACACCATTGTCTATAACATACAATACTTCTACTGATACTTACATTGTCGTGTACAACATACAACACCTGTAGTCACTTTCACATCATGGTGTACAACATACAACACCTGTAGTCATGGTTGCCCCATGTGTACAATATACAATATTTGTAGTTATACTTACGCCATAGTGTGCAATATACAGTGACTGTTGTTATATTTACGCCAATGCATACAATATAAAACAACTGTACTAATATTTACAACTAGTTTCTGTCATTTTCTCTCTGTCTCTTGGTGTGTATGATTAAATTAAAGGATAAAGACAAGATGGCAGTTTCCCATTCAGCCCCGATAGGTGTGTAAGGTGACCAGATGCAGCACATTAGGCGGCAGATAAAATCAGTTGAGAGACGGACTGCGCGCCACCTAGCGGCTCCCGCCCTCCTGTCATCATCTGGCAGATAGCAACTCAAAGATGGCCGCTAGCAGCCAAACAACCTCCGTGGTGTCAGGCGAGTGCAGCGCCTGTCTACAGCCAATGACAAGAGGTCCCTCCCTACTCCTGGAGTGTTGCCACACCCTGTGTGAGACTTGTTTGCAGGATGTCAAGGAAAGTGGTGCTGGGGTAAGTGTCAGCCGAGTTCCTAACAACAGGTGTGAATGTGATCTGTTGGCCGGAACATAGTAGTGCATACGAGGACCCATCCACTGAGGACATTAAACGTAGAGACTAAGGCGGTAGAGTAATACGTAAATGGTTGATAAAGTATGTTATATAAGTGTGTATATTTATAAGTAATGGTATATATATGTTGGGGAGAGAGAGGACACTCCATGCGGACAAAGTTCAGATGATCGGACTAGAATATAGAGGTCAGCAGGCAGTGTGGGTGGTGGGGGTAGGGATGAGGGAGAGACTTTACAACATACCTCTACTCACTCTCTGACTCTCTCTAGACTCTCCAGCCTCTACCGCAACATGATGAAAGGCAAACTTCTTGTGCCACGAGGTCAGATCTCTCAGACACTTCTAACCCTTCACCCCCTATTATAGACCAATGGCAGGTGCAAACATATTTCTCCATTGACACGAACCCGTAGTCCGCCATCATTTTGCTGATGTGCTTTAACGGCCGATCTCTAAAAACATTTTGTTTTGTCAGTCTACACTAACGACAGACCACGATCGTCTATTATCGTGTACACGTGTGGTAGTGAGACCGCCTCCAGATATCAATAACCTTTGTGCATGATGTTAGATAAGCGAGGAACAATCGCTTGAAGATTAACCCTGAGTGAGAAGGAAGGAAACTCAAGACAGCTTTCAATAATTGTTATCAGACAAAACTTAGTACAGTAAAATATTTCTGTCCTCAGACAGTCATGTTGGATGATCTTGAGATGGGGAGTGCAGTAAAGTATCTGATATCATCTCATGAGTATCATCTTCTAACTGTGATGTCGGGTCAAAACGAATCAAATGCTCAGTTACAAAATCGCTGTTTCTGATCTGTAACTCAACAAGACGATTGTTAACTTGTAGACTATATAAAGGCTACATTTGTAAGGAAGCAGCCATCACCGCCAGTAGAGTCCACCAGACTGTCGTGACGTCACACTTGTACCATCTCCTAACTCTCACTTTTATCTTGTCATCGACAAATATATTCTAGTTGTTGTTTTCTACCTCATCAGAACGTGGCAGACGAGAAGAAAGAGGCTGGAAATGGAGATATTAGTCAAGACAAAACCATAGAGACCTTCGTCTGTCCACTTTGCAGCAAGAACATCAAAACGCCCTCTGGTGACGAAACTCTTTCTCAGGTAGGTCAAAGACAAGGTCTGTTGTGTTAAGGATTTGTGAGGTTTTTTTTTTACCTGTTCCTACTTCCTTCCTACCCTTCCTTACTACCATTCCTTACCACCTTCCAATACCAAACAAAGATACTCATACACTAGCATAGAGTATTAGAATGCACTGGGTGTACTGTCTCACAAAACCTCTTGTTTGTTGCAGAAAACAGTGGGTGAGGATCAGGAATTAAATAAAACTCAATCTGTACAATATCTCACAGAAAGCGTCGATGCAATTTTCATCAGTGAGGAAGGAGAAAATGAAATCTCTAAGTCTCCTACCCTGGATGTCCATGTCAATAATGAGGAAGATAAGAATGAAACCTCCCAACCTCCTACCCTTGAAGTCTTTGTCAATAATGAGGAAAATACGAATGAAACCTCCCAGCCTCCTACCCTGGATGTCCGTGTCAATAGTCAGAAAGGTGAAAACGAAACCTTTATATCTCCTACCCTGAATGTCTTTGTCAATAATGAGGAAGATAACGATGAAACCTCCCAGCCTCCTACCCTTGATTTCATTGTCAATAATCAGGAAGAAAAGAATGAAACCTCCCAGCCTCCTACCCTAGATGTCCGTGTCAATAATCAGGAAGAAAAGAATGAAGCCTCCCAGCCTCCTACACTAGATGTCCTTGTAAATAATCAGGAAGATGAAAATCCAATCTCACAACCTCTTTCCGCTGGTGTCGACAACAATGATCAACAAGACCCGGATCAAGGATCCCAGACATTTACAGCTGACGTCTGCAGCAATGACAGAGAGGATGAGAACCAAGCTTCAGAACCTGTTATCTGTGATGTATGTGATGACGATGAGGAGGCCACACACAGGTGTGAAGATTGCGCCAAGAACATGTGTCCCCAGTGCCAACGTTTTCACGGCAAGTTCCACTCCGACCACGAGACTCAAGTTCTGGTTAAGAGGTCAGAGTCACACCCGCACCCTGTCGACCGTGACCTGGAGCAGAAGGTCATGGCTCAGGTCAATGTTGTGGAGGCCGCGCTGCTACAGATGGCGGACGACAAGCGACGCCTGGTGAGGGAGAGACAGGAAGTGGCTGACGTCATCAGAAGGCGAGCTGACGCCGCGAGGGCGCTGGTGACGCAGGTGGAGAAGAGGAGCCAGAGGGCGCTGGAGGACGTGGCCCGTACGAAGGACGTGGAGCTGGGCGAGGAAATGACTTCTGCTCGTACCAGGCACAGTCAGCTCTGGCAGCTGGCAACATGGACACGTGACACTCGGCAGACAGCACATGAGGCGGAGCAGAGGAGACGTGGACAGACGAACATTCGGCCCAAGGACGTGAGTAGATTCCTGCTGAGTGAGGACGAGATCGACTGCTACCAGAAGCGGGCTCACGGAGAGCAACAGGTCCTGTCACACCACATGGACGATGCCCTCAGCAACCTGCAGTCAGCACTGCACAACTACCTGGGTATATCACCCGCCACGTCACAGGCGGCTGAGGAAGTAGAAGACGAGTCGAGCTCCTCTCTCATCTCAAAGGACGATAAAGAGTTTTCCGACTCTGTGATACCAACAGACACTCAAGTCCTCGCTGACATGGCGCATGTCAAACACAGACTCGCCTCACTGCACGACCACAACCTGAGACTCCAACAGCTCGTAGACAACCTCTACGGCGACGTCACCGACGTAAAGGGAGACAACAACAAGCTACAGATGGATATTCAGACAGTTCGAGACGACTACTGCAACCCACTTCAAGACATCGTAGCCCTGCACAGGGAATACAACACTTTTCACCATCAGTTTGTGGCCTTGAAAGACGAGAACTCGACACTGCAACGAGAGCTGGCAGCCGTGAGAGCAGACCTCATCCAGCTTCAACACGATGCTGTCCAGATGAAAGTAGAAAATAACAAGTTTCAACAAGACCTGCTGGATGTTAAAGGAGACAGCGACAAGCTCCAGCAAAATGTTACGGAGTTAAAGGAAGAGAAGGACAAACTTCATCAAGATGTAATGATGATAGACAAAAAGAAAACTGAGCTTGAGCAAGCTGTCACGATGCTAAATAAAGAGAGCAGTTGCTTTGCACAACAAGTTGCTGGAGTTCAAGGAAGTCTGGCTGAGGCTGAACTCAGTGTAAAGACACTACAGGACCAGTGCAGCAAGTTTCATCAAAACATCACCAGACTAGAGGAGCACAGCAGCAGACTGGAGACAGATGTTCTCTCCATCAGAGAGGACAGCTACCTGCTGCAGCAAGATGTTTTGATCATGAAGGCGGAGCACAATGAAACCAATGATCACGTGACAAAGATTCAAGAAGAAGTCGGCGAACTACAAAACGAGATGACGAGACTGAAGGGACTGAATGACAAGAGTCAACAAGACATGATGATGATGACAGGGGACACAACTCAGCTTCATCAAGATGTTCTGTCACTAAGACAGGAAAAGGACAAAATGCAACAAAACATTTCGCTTCTCATGGGCGACAGCTCCAAGCTTCAGGCTGAGGTTCACGACTTTGTGGAGAAGCTCGTAGTCATGAAAGGTGAGACAGAGATCAGCATCTGTGTACTGTGTGAGTGTGAGTGTCTTAGCGTGCGTGTGTGAGCATGTCAATTTGTAATGGTGTGGTGTATGTGTGAGGGTATTAACTAGTGCGTAGTCACTTTTATGTGTGAGCGTGCGAACTTGTATGTGTGGTGTATGTGTGAGCGTGTTAGCTTGTGTGGTTACCTGTATGTGTGAGCGTACTAACTTGCATGTGTGAACGTGGTTACCTGTATGTGTGTTTGTGTGTTAACGTGTGTGTGTGAGAGAGAGAGAGAATGGAAGGGTGTAGGTGTGCCTATTAATGCAAATTCGTGTTGTAATGTTGTCATACACTATACTTGCTCTAGCTCTATACCTACTCGTGTTTTAATATCATACACTATACTTGCTCTAGCTCTATACCTCACTCTTTATTTAATATCATACACTATACTTGCTCTAGCTCTATACCTCACTCTTTATTTAATATCATACACTATACTTGCTCTAGCTCTATACCTCACTCTTTATTTAATATCATACACTATACTTGCTCTAGCTCTATACCTCACTCTTTATTTAATATCATACACTATACTTGCTCTAGCTCTATACCTCACTCTTTATTTAATATCATACACTATACTTGCTCTAGCTTTATACCTACTCGCTTTTTAATATTATACACTATACTTGTTATAGTGCTATACTCTGTTCTCTACACGGGTTGAGAATTGTATAGACTCCGTGGTGAAGAAAAGAAAAGGCATAAGTGATAAAAGTGGACAAAATTAGCTGGAGAAAATGAATAACAGCAGCTGACCACAAAGTCCTCCTTGTAAAAGGAAGAGACTTGAATGTCTCCTTGTTGTCAAATGTTGTTTGTAAAATTGCGCGACAAAAAGTAGCCAGTAAGACAGAAAACAAAATGAAAGAGAAGTCGTTTAAAAAGTTCTTTGAAGTCTACGGTTAGTCATCATGGATATGTGTGTTTTACATTGTGATTGTGGAGGCTCAAGTAGTGACAGCAACAACAACAACAATAGTGGTACAGTGTGTGAGCGTCAACAACAATGGCGGTAGTTTGCTGTAATAATAGTCGTAGCATGCTGCTGTAACAGTAAACACCAACACACACAATGATATTGCTGTAATATGTAATATGTAACAATAGTCGTAGCATGCTGCTGTCACAGTAAATAACAATAACATGGTAATGCTGTAGTATGTAAAGACATGTTTGTAGGTATTTGTTGTTAAGGTTGGCTGATGCCACATAACCGTCTTCCTGTGTCCACAGCCAGGTGCAACTCTCTAGTGGCCTTCCACGCCAGGCTGGGGTCTGACAGGGTGGGGAGGTACCGGGGTATCCTGCCCTTAGACGAGGTGAGGGCCAACACGGGGCAGGCGTACGATGCTCAGACAGGTGTCTTCACAGCCCCCATGGCGGGCACCTACCTGTTCCTCGCCACCATCTGTCGTGACGTCGGCACCGGCGATGCTGTGCTATCGGTGGAGGTGGACGGGACGCTGCTGACGTTGTCGCGGTCGCATGTGGGTCAGTTGGAGGAGGGCGTGAGCTGTACATCACACGCTGCACTGCGACTGGATGCTGGACAGAAGGTGTGGCTACGTGTGTGGAGCGACACCGGGCTACTGAAGTACCGCACCACCTTCACTGGGGCCCTGGTGCAGGTAGAGGTGTGACAGTCACCGCCTGTGAGACTATCGACTACATGACGATAGTGCGGTGTGCTGGCTACACTGGTTAATACATACGGACATCAACATTTCATGTATGCACTGTATGTCTTTAAAAATACTATTATTGTCAAATCTTAGTCTACAATAGTTACAAACCCTCAGTTTTTTACATCTGTGTGCGCATTTAAAACATTCTCAGACATGTGCTTTAAAATTAACTAATGTGTTTTTAACAGAACAATGAAACATAACTCCTACATAATCACCGTAAATCCATCACTCACTCGTCTAAAAGACAGCCATCAAATGTTGTCGCCAACGTCATTCACCGGACAAACCATCGACAAATAAAAATAACGACATTTAAATACCGTAGTTACCCAAACTAATTAGTCTCTAACAATTACGGAACTCCTCTAACAGCCCAGATAGCGATGAAACATTTTATAAACGTTTTAAAAACGCTAACATGGTTGTAATAATGTAAAAGTTTGATATGAAACATTTTATAAACATTTTAGAAACATTTACCGAATAAACATTTACAGCTGAAACATTTTTGCAAACATTTTAAAATGGGAGAGAAACATAACATTTAGCCAAAAATATTAAATAAATTTTATGTAAACATTTGCGGGAAAACTTCTTAAGATGTATGAAGTAGTGAGTATGACGTACAATGTATGACGTACAATGTATGACGTAGTAAGGGATGGTTGAATGAGAGAAACCACAGAGGATGGAAGTATAGAACAGAATAAAGACGCTTACTATTAAGTAATATTCAAACTCTAATGTGTATTGTAATAAAATCTATGTTTGTTTTAGATTTGTAGATTTGAAAACTGTTGTACAATCAGTCATATCAAAACACAGTTACACACCATGCACTTCGTATTGACGCAACGTTGCATTGTTTCCCTTGCTAACGCTCCGAGAAGATAATTTTCTTTTCAAAAAACAAGATTGTTATCACCGTTTTCTTAGTAAACCTTCGTAGAAATACGGTAAAACGTTGAAGATAACAACTACAGTCAGAATATCAAGTGAGTCATTAAACAGATGGCGCCATTCTAAATTAAAAGTCACTTTATGTTGCCGCACCCGAATGCTAGATGCTACTACAGTGTAGTAGTTGAAAACCGTGCTTGTTCCCCCTGTATAGCGAGCAGGTGAGTTCAAATCTTATCCCGGAAATTCTCTCTGTGGTTGGCTTAGAAGTACTTATCATAGATTTAGGTGAGGTTGAAGAAGCGTGAATGACGTCAGTTTGTGTGGACTATGTCAAAAGATGTGTGACGTGAGAGAATGACGTCTGAATGCGTATGGATGATGCATCACGTGAGAGAGAGAGAGAAATAGAAAAAAATCGTTTGGAGGGGAAAATGGAATGAGAAAGGAAAAAGTGTCAATTGTAGAGAGAACAGTAGATTTCTAAGATAGTGATTAGGAAACTCTTTTTTGTTATTTTTGTGTCCTTTTAGTTTTTAGTAAAAGTAGGCAGATCAGCACAGACAAGTCGTTTTATTCTTTTTGTGCGAAAGAACACGTATTTGTCTGGCCCGTGCATGTCATTGGAAGAGAGAGACAGTCACGCTTTCCGAGATTGTGACACATCTATTAAAAGTTTTACAGGTAAATGTTTATAAAACATTTTAAAAAGATAGAAAATTAAGATCAAATGTAAAACATTTTTAGATGGGCAAGAAAAATCTTCTGAAAACATTTTCTGCAAACATTATTCAAACATTTCGTGAGAACATTTATAAAACATTTATAAAATGTTTCTATGCTATCTGGGAGAAGATCAGTACCAGTGGGAAGCGGTTCCGAAGGGCAACTTGGTGCAGTATGTTGATTATCACTGCATTTTCATTTCCTCTTTTTAGTATTTGTTAGTTTTAAGGTAAAGAAAAAGACAATAAAGAAAAGACGTCTGTGTTTAAAAGTACGTGTTTCTTCTTTGCATTATTTCATACACGTGTGTGTGTGTGTGTGTGTGTGTGTGTGTGTGTGTGTGTGTGTGTGATTGTGTGTGTGTGGTAATAATCCGTCTTCATGTACAAACAAGGTTGTGTAACTCAGAAAACACAACAAGATTGGCATAATAATGGTATTTGCTTGGCTCCAGTATTGGTATTTCCATGGATGCAAGATAACCTAAAGATTGGGAGTAATAAATGGTCCAGCATTGGCCCGAGATTGGCAAACGTTTGGTGGAATCTTGGCATTCGATAAGTGCCGTTGTGTCATCCATCTTGACCCAAGATTGGTTAAAGCGTGGTATTTCATAGGCACCAATGAAACCGTCGCATATCGTGTTGCGGGCGCACCACCAATAATGCCAAATGCTGGCGCATGATCCTCCTCTTTTTCCTCCTCCTCCTCCTCCTCATCATCATCATAATCATCATCATCAGTGCCATAATATAGAGATACCTGTCGATAATATCATCAACACTCGCTGTCTCGGTTTGCCGCTCTTTTCTTAGTTGCGCCAGAAGAGAGGTCAGCTCACTCCTCTGTGTGTGTGTGTGTGTGTGTGTGTGTGTGTGCCGTGTATGTGAGTGAGTGTGTGTGTGTGTGTGTCAGCTGTCTCAACGCCGGTGTGTGGACCGCGTGTCACAGACTTCTTGCCTTGTCGCAGGGAGATAATCCTCATCACGTGATCGACCTGTCAACACCGGTTCTTGTTGATAATTTGTTGCTTCTGTCTTCAGCAGCATTCTTCTTTCCTTCCCTTCGCAGTCTCTTGTAGTCATCGGCGTCGTCAGAGATGGCATGCGGCAGATCGGGTCAAGGGTCAGACAACTGTAGCATGTGTTTGCGGCCGTTCATGGGGAGAGAACCCAAGCGCTTGCCATGTTCTCACACCTTTTGCCTGCCGTGTCTCAGAGATCTTCAACGTACCGCCATGCAGGTGAGATTGTCACAGAGGTGAGAGTGTCACAGAGGTGAGAGTGTTACAAAGGTGAGATTATCACAGAGGTGAGAGTGTCACAGAAGTGAGAGTGTTACAGTGCAGTCAAAATGGTGTAGTTGACAATGGTGAAAGTGAGTCGTGATTGTAATGTCATACAGATGAGAGTGTTACAGAGGTGAGATTGTCACAGAGGTGGGAGTGTCACAGATGTGAGATGGTTACAGAGGTGAGAATGGCACAGAGGTGAGAGAGGCAAAATGGTGTAGTTGACAATGGTGAGAGTGAGTCGTGACTGTAATGTCATACAGATAAGATTGTCACTGAGGTGAGATTGTTACAGAGGTGAGAGTGATGCCGAGTCGCTGTACGAGTTTTGTTTAGTCTGGTGTCTCGGGTGCTGTGTCCATCTCCCTCTCATCACAACTTCCAGTTCTACCTCTGGTGATAATTTGTGTATCTGTGTACATGTGTGCGTACCTACATCTATATACACGCCAGTGTGGCAGATATTGAATAATGCATGTGACTTGCGTGTGTGTGTGTGTGTGTACATCTATATACATGTGTGTGCAATGTATGTGCGCGCGCGTGTGTGTATGTGTGTTCAAATTCTATACA
Organism: Marisa cornuarietis; assembly: GCA_004794655.1. NCBI lineage: Eukaryota > Metazoa > Mollusca > Gastropoda > Architaenioglossa > Ampullariidae > Marisa > Marisa cornuarietis. The sequence continues at coordinate 69,760 of SMMW01000638.1, read as the reverse complement.
TATGTGTGTGTTTGATTGTCTATGCATCTATATACATGTGTGTGTGTGTGTGTGTGTGTGTGTGTGTGTGTGTGTCTATACATCTATATACATGTGTGTGTTCACAAGGGTGTGAGGGTGCAGATGTCTGTCTTCAGTAATTCTGTGTTTTGATGTATTTCTATAAATTCTCTGTTTATGTGTGTGCGTGCATGTCCGTGTGTGCGCTGCTACAAAGTTTACACTTTTACTGCCACACACGTGGTTGATATTATTTTGTATTTGGTAACCTTGACCCTAAGCACTGGTTGACTAGACACGAGGCGGTCAGAGGCGGAGGAAGTAGAGGTGCACGTCACTGTTTACTTGTTGCACGTCACATCGATTGTCTGTAACAATCCATGACACGCACTGCACCTGCCTCGTGACTCTCGTGATGTTGGTGACACACAAGTCAAGGAAACAAGAGCGGTGTAAAAACGCAAAAAGTCAATAAAATGTCCTCGTAAATACCAATACAAGCAACCCAGACACTGACAGCAACTCTTACACGCACGCACACACACACACACACATGCACACACTGACTCACTGACAGACACATATTGACATACAGAGTCTTCAACAGGCTAAATCACGATGGGTTTAATTATTAAAACGCTCATGAGTAACTCACGAGGCACTCATGAGTAAAGCTGTCGAAACGTTTTATCAAAATAAATGAATGCGCATAGAAGTCTTTTCATCTTTGACAAAATAACTCGATGAGGATGAACGTAGGAACAGCTTCTGGCTTTAAGTCCCCAGCTCATAATATACAGGTCACGTGTGTTGTTTTTTGTTTGTTTGTTTGTTTTGTTTGTTTGTTTGTTTTGTTTTTTGTAACAAAAGACTCACGTAAAACACATTCTTACAGCAACTTTCACTGAAAGTGAAAACAAGAGCCGATGATGTGGATGATACGGGAGGAAACAACTACACCTTGACATTTCCTTGTCCGGCGTGTCATCGAGTTATCAGCGTGCCCTACGGGGGAGTCTCTAAACTACAGGTGAGTCTCTAAACTACAGGTGAGTCTCCAAGCTTCATCAGAGAGTCATCTTTGATGTCTTTCTTACAGATGAGGGTCAATTTTGACAGGTGCAAGTCAACTTCTATGTCCTGATTAAACCAGAAAGTCAACATTGATGTTCTCACTTTAAACTGTATACTCCACAATGAGCAGGTACTCCACAATGAGGAGATACTCCACAGTGAATAGATACTCCACAACGAGCAGATACAATGACCAGATACTCCACAGTCAATAGATACATGTACTCCACAACGAGCATTGTACTCCACTCTACAATGAGATACTCCACAGTGAATAGATACTCCACAACGAGCAGATACTCCACAATGAGGAGATACTCTACAATGAGCAGATACAATGACCAGATACTCCACAGTCAATAGATACTCCACAAGGCTCAAATACTGCACAACGAGCAGGTCAGAATGAAATCGTTGGTGAAGTGAGCAAGGTTAAGCGACATGTGACACAGTTATCTACAAAATCTCATCACATGATAATTAAAAACACATCTCATCAAATAGCAACTACAAACAAATATCATTGAATATTATTTACAAATTAAATGTTTACTATCAAGAGTGAAACCCCCTCCCTGATCCACAATCCGTGTGACATGACACATGAGGAAATATGCCACGTGGCCAGTGGCCTCCAACACGACTGTAGCACGTGCCAACTGACCCTGAAGAAAGACAAGTAGACGAGTGTTGCTGATGTCTGTACTCCGCTCCTGTCTGCCTGCACCGTGTCACGTGACTGATCGTTATTGGACATCCCAAGGGCCTTACACTCGTGAGATCGATCACAAGACAAGCATGAGCTGAATAAACTACACAGGCTGGAAAGGGGGAAGAGAGAGAGACACACTCAAAGAAAGTACGGAAGGCAGACAGCTCGAACAAATGTCACAATTTACAGAAAAAGACACGATGGAATGAGGAAGGGAAGAACAAAAAAGTACGAAACAAAAGGAAAATCCAACTTTCACACTTTTGATAAATTACGTTTTGTTTGTGTGTGTGTGTGTGTGCGTGTGCGTGTGTGTGTGTGTGTGTGTGTGTTTGTGTTTTCATATGTGTCTATACATCAATTTTGATGTGTGTGTGTGTGTGTGTGCGTGATGTGTATGTGTGCCTGTATGTGCGGTGTGTGTGTGTGTGCCTGATGTGTATGTGTGCCTGTATGTGCGGTGTGTGTGTGTGTGCCTGATGTGTATGTGTGCCTGTATGTGCGGTGTGTGTGTGTGTGTGCCTGATGTGTGTGTGCCTGTGTGTGCGGTATGTGTGTGCCTGATGTGTATGTGTGCCTGTGTGTGTGTGTGTGCCTGTGGTTGTGTGTTTTTGTTTATGTGTTCATATGCTATACATCTATGCATTGGTATACATACGCGCGCGCGCGTGTGTGTGTGTGTGTGTGCTCTGACATGGCGTCTCTTTGTGTTTGTGTTGCACAGACGGATCTCTTTTTTGGTCACGCTGATCGACACTTTCTCACCTCCAGACAACTGAGCTGTGAAGGCTGTAAGCAGGGTTATAAGGCTAGGTTCTCCTGCCTGGACTGTGGGAAGAACATGTGTCACCAGTGTCACCACTACCACGAGTGTCCGGAGAGTGAGTGTTCGCATCTCTAGTAGTCCGGAACGTCCTTGACCCAGTATCTACCATGCGTGTCCGGGGCTCGGAAACCCGTCAACAAACGATGTTGTGACCTGTCTCCAGTCTGTCTCTACACACAGTCCTCACACAGTCCTCACACAGTGCTCACAGTCCTCAGACAGTCCTTACACAGTCCTCACACAGTCCTCACACAGAGCAGGGTTTGACCATCGTTTCAACGACAGCGGCAACTCCTTGTAACAAACGACGACCTGACTACCAAGAGAAGGTCACTCTCATCCCCCACAGAACTGACTTCTGAACTACAATTATACTTTGATTGTCTGGCCACAAGCTTTCACTCACTTCGTGTGTGTGGCCACAGACCTACATTCACTCTGCTTCACTGACTACGGGTCTACATTCACTTTGGTTTTCTCTGGTGACCTACGTTCACGCAAAAAACTGTAACTGTGCGTCTTTGTTAATGAGTCTATTTTACCCGGTTACCTCAAGCTGCTTGTAAACAAAAGTTATACGTAAGCCCCTTCACCAAGCTGTTAATGTATCACCGACACACACATTGAGCGTCAGGGGTTGATCAGACACAGCATCACAAGCTGTTGTTGACGGCACACTGTGACACTGACAGCGGGGCTAACATCTCGTTTCAGATGATGATCAGGCTAATGAATGAACCCTGGATAGATAACCGTGTTCTCCTATTACGGATCTTGATTGTGACAGAGGGGGTAGAGGAGGAACTGTGGGTAGGTGAGCTTCGGGTCCATTGTGTGTGACTGTGACTTGGCTGGGCCCTCGTTACAACCCTGGGGGCGGCACATCCTGCACACCGCACACCCCATGGTGCATGTATCCGTGTGTGTGTGTGTGAAAGATCGTTCATGCCATGGTCATGTGTATGTGTATGTGTACGTGAGTGTGTGTGTGTGTGTGAGAGAGAGAGAGAAAGAAAGAAAGACCAAGCGTGTCTGCCGTGCACACGCGTGTGCGTGCGTGTGTGCTTTTTCTTAGTCAACGCCGCTCACTTCTGGAGAAAATCGAAATCGAAAGTAGAGGCATCCTGTGACGATATGCATTATTCGTCAGTCGCTTGAAGGTTGTTCCCCCAGGCCGCCATCTTGCACGTACTTGTGACAGTTTCTGGCCTCAGTGATAATCTGATGTAATTATCGACGAGAGAGGTGAGAACCATGGCGACCAGCGGCGCAGTACAAGATCGTCATGTGTGTGGAGTGTGTCTGGAGTCGTACAGGGGCCGCAACCCCAAACTTCTGACCTGCCACCACACCTTCTGCCTGTCGTGCTTACGGGACCTGGAACAACGGGCAACACTTGTGAGTACCCGGGGTGTGCGTGTGCTGACTATAGTGTGCTATGTGTCATGCGTACCGTGTGTCACATATAAAACTTGCTATCTAAAAACACGAGGTCCTTTACAATCGTTAGTGAGTTTTGATCCACTGGTCACAGGTTAGTACACTTACTTACTGACCAGAAGGAAAACGAAAGTTGCTTCCTAGAACAGGTCAGTACTTGCCAATCTCCCAGTGCACACATCAGGTCATTAGAGTGAGGAAACAGAAACTTGCTCCCTGATGCTGAGGAGTGCACTGCTGTGCAAAGCATTTGCTTAACGAATGCATCGTGAGGAAACGGCTTGCTTGTCCTTTTGTTTGTTTAGTATTTTTTAGTATTATCGAAAAAACAAAGCGGAAGAAAAGTAATAAACATGTTGAGAGAAATCTCAAAGTACTTCCTGTTTTTCAAAACACTAATCACAATGAGCAGAAGACCAACAGTTCTGATGACCCCCTAACACACACATTCTCAGTCACCTGATAACTAACACAACTCAAACCTCACACTGTCAGCTAATAGCTAGCTTTATACAGGTAGCCTTCTTATTGTCAGCTAATAGCTAACTTTACTCCAGTAACAATCACACTGTCAGCTAATAGCTAGCATTACTTCAGTCACACTCACACTGTCAGCTAATAGCTAGCATTACTCCAGTCACCCTCACACTGTCAGCTAATAGCTAGCATTACTCCAGTCACACTCACACTGTCAGCTAATAGCTAAAAATTACTCCAGTCACAATCACACTGTCAGCTAATAGCTAGCATTACTCCACTCACCCTCACACTGTCAGCTAATAGCTAGCATTACTCCAGTCACCCTCACACTGTCAGCTAACAGCTAGCATTACTCAACTCACCCTAACACTGTCAGCTAATAGCTAGCATTACTCCACTCACCCTGACACTGTCAGCTAATAGCTAGCATTACTCCAGTCACCCTCACAAAGTCCGCTAATAGCTAGCATTACTCCACTCACCCTCACACTGTCAGCTAATAGCTAGCATTACTCCAGTAACCCTCACACTGTCAGCTAACAGCTAGCATTACTCCAGTCACCCTCACACTGTCAGCTAACAGCTAGCATTACTCTAGTCACCCTCACACTGTCAGCTAATAGCTAGCATTACTCCAGTCACCCTCACACTGTCAGCTAATAGCTAGCATTACTCCAGTCACACTCACACTCTCAGCTAGCAGCTAGCATTACTCTAGTCACCCTCACACTGTCAGCTAACAGCTAGCATTACTCTAGTCACCCTCACACTGTCAGCTAACAGCTAGCATTACTCCACTCACCCTCACACTGTCAGCTAACAGCTAGCATTACTCCAGTCACCCTCACACTGTCAGCTAACAGCTAGCATTACTCCAGTCACCCTCACACTGTCAGCTAATAGCTAGCATTACTCCACTCATCCTCACACTGTCAGCTAACAGCTAGCATTACTCCACTCACCCTCACACTGTCAGCTAACAGCTAGCATTACTCCACTCACCCTCACACTGTCAGCTAATAGCTAGCATTACTCCACTCACCCTCACACTGTCAGCTAACAGCTAGCATTACTCCAGTCACCCTCACACTGTCAGCTAACAGCTAGCATTACTCCACTCACCCTCACACTGTCAGCTAATAGCTAGCATTACTCCACTCACCCTCACACTGTCAGATAACAGCTAGCATTACTCCACTCACCCTCACACTGTCAGCTAACAGCTAGCATTACTCCATTACTCCAGTCACCCTCACACTGTCAGCTAATAGCTAGCATTACTCCAGTCACCCTCACACTGTCAGCTAATAGCTAGCATTACTCCACTCACCCTCACACTGTCAGCTAATAGCTAGCATTACTCCAGTCACCCTCACACTGTCAGCTAATAGCTAGCATTACTCCAGTCACCCTCACACTGTCAGCTAACAGCTAGCATTACTCCACTCACCCTCACACTGTCAGCTAATAGCTAGCATTACTCCACTCACCCTGACACTGTCAGCTAATAGCTAGCATTACTCCAGTCACCCTCACACTGTCAGCTAATAGCTAGCATTACTCCACTCACCCTCACACTGTCAGCTAATAGCTAGCATTACTCCACTCACCCTCACACTGTCAGCTAATAGCTAGCATTACTCTAGTCACCCTCACACTGTCAGCTAACAGCTAGCATTACTCCACTCACCCTCACACTGTCAGCTAATAGCTAGCATTACTCCAGTCACCCTCACACTGTCAGCTAATAGCTAGCATTACTCCAGTCACCCTCACACTGTCAGCTAATAGCTAGCATTACTCTAGTCACCCTCACACTGTCAGCTAATAGCTAGCATTACTCCAGTAACCCTCACACTGTCAGCTAACAGCTAGCATTACTCCAGTCACCCTCACACTGTCAGCTAACAGCTAGCATTACTCTAGTCAACCTCACACTGTCAGCTAATAGCTAGCATTACTCCAGTCACCCTCACACTGTCAGCTAATAGCTAGCATTACTCCAGTCACCTCACACTGTCAGCTAGCAGCTAGCATTACTCTAGTCACCCTCACACTGTCAGCTAACAGCTAGCATTACTCTAGTCACCCTCACACTGTCAGCTAACAGCTTGCATTACTCCAGTCACCCTCACACTGTCAGCTAACAGCTAGCATTACTCTAGTCACCCTCACACTGTCAGCTAATAGCTAGCATTACTCCAGTCACCCTCACACTGTCAGCTAACAGCTAGCATTACTCCACTCACCCTCACACTGTCAGCTAACAGCTAGCATTACTCCAGTCACCCTCACACTGTCAGCTAACAGCTAGCATTACTCCAGTCACCCTCACACTGTCAGCTAATAGCTAGCATTACTCCAGTCACCCTCACACTGTCAGCTAACAGCTAGCATTACTCCACTCACCCTCACACTGTCAGCTAACAGCTAGCATTACTCCAGTCACCCTCACACTGTCAGCTAATAGCTAGCATTACTCTAGTCACACTCACACTGTCAGCTAACAGCTAGCATTACTCTAGTCACCCTCACACTGTCAGCTAACAGCTAGCATTACTCCAGTCACCCTCACACTGTCAGCTAATAGCTAGCATTACTCCACTCACCCTCACACTGTCAGCTAATAGCTAGCAGTACTCCACTCACTCTCACACTGTCAGCTAATAGCTAGCATTACTCCACTCACCCTCACACTGTCAGCTAATAGCTAGCATTACTCCACTCACCCTCACACTGTCAGCTAATAGCTAGCATTACTCTAGTCACACTCACACTGTCAGCTAACAGCTAGCATTACTCCACTCACCCTCACACTGTCAGCTAATAGCTAGCATTACTCTAGTCACCCTCACACTGTCAGCTAACAGCTAGCATTACTCCACTCACCCTCACACTGTCAGCTAATAGCTAGCATTACTCCAGTCACCCTCACACTGTCAGCTAATAGCTAGCATTACTCCACTCACCCTCACACTGTCAGCTAATAGCTAGCATTACTCAGTCACCTCACACTGTCAGCTAACAGCTAGCATTACTCCACTCACCCTCACACTGTCAGCTAATAGCTAGCATTACTCCAGTCACCCTCACACTGTCAGCTAATAGCTAGTCAGCTCACACTGTCAGCTAGCTAGCATTACTCCAGTCACCCTCACACTGTCAGCTAATAGCTAGCATTACTCCAGTCACCCTCACAAAGTCCGCTAATAGCTAGCATTACTTCACTCACCCTCACACTGTCAGCTAATAGCTAGCATTACTCCAGTCACCCTCACACTGTCAGCTAATAGCTAGCATTACTCCAGTCACCCTCACACTGTCAGCTAATAGCTAGCATTACTCTAGTCACCCTCACACTGTCAGCTAATAGCTAGCATTACTCCAGTAACCCTCACACTGTCAGCTAACAGCTAGCATTACTCCAGTCACCCTCACACTGTCAGCTAACAGCTAGCATTATTCTAGTCAACCTCACACTGTCAGCTAATAGCTAGCATTACTCCAGTCACCCTCACACTGTCAGCTAATAGCTAGCATTACTCCAGTCACACTCACACTCTCAGCTAGCAGCTAGCATTACTCTAGTCACCCTCACACTGTCAGCTAACAGCTAGCATTACTCTAGTCACCCTCACACTGTCAGCTAACAGCTTGCATTACTCCAGTCACCCTCACACTGTCAGCTAACAGCTAGCATTACTCTAGTCACCCTTACACTGTCAGCTAATAGCTAGCATTACTCCAGTCACCCTCACACTGTCAGCTAACAGCTAGCATTACTCCACTCACCCTCACACTGTCAGCTAACAGCTTGCATTACTCCAGTCACCCTCACACTGTCAGCTAACAGCTAGCATTACTCTAGTCACCCTTACACTGTCAGCTAATAGCTAGCATTACTCCAGTCACCCTCACACTGTCAGCTAACAGCTAGCATTACTCCACTCACCCTCACACTGTCAGCTAACAGCTAGCATTACTCCAGTCACCCTCACACTGTCAGCTAACAGTTAGCATTACTCTAGTCACACTCACACTGTCAGCTAACAGCTAGCATTACTCTAGTCACCCTCACACTGTCAGCTAACAGCTAGCATTACTCTAGTCACCCTCACACTGTCAGCTAATAGCTAGCATTACTCCACTCACCCTCATACTGTCAGCTAATAGCTAGCAGTACTCCACTCACTCTCACACTGTCAGCTAATAGCTAGCATTACTCCACTCACCCTCACACTGTCAGCTAATAGCTAGCATTACTCCACTCACCCTCACACTGTCAGCTAATAGCTAGCATTACTCTAGTCACTCTCACACTGTCAGCTAACAGCTAGCATTACTCCACTCACCCTCACACTGTCAGCTAATAGCTAGCATTACTCTAGTCACCCTCACACTGTCAGCTAACAGCTAGCATTACTCCACTCACCCTCACACTGTCAGCTAATAGCTAGCATTACTCCAGTCACCCTCACACTGTCAGCTAATAGCTATCATTACTCCACTCACCCTCACACTGTCAGCTAATAGCTAGCATTACTCTAGTCACACTCACACTGTCAGCTAACAGCTAGCATTACTCCACTCACCCTCACACTGTCAGCTAATAGCTAGCATTACTCTAGTCACACTCACACTGTCAGCTAATAGCTAGCATTACTCTAGTCACACTCACACTGTCAGCTAACAGCTAGCATTACTCCACTCACCCTCACACTCACACTGTCAGCTAACAGCTAGCATTACTCCACTCACCCTCACACTGTCAGCTAATAGCTAGCATTACTCTAGTCACACTCACACTGTCAGCTAATAGCTAGCATTACTCCAGTCACCCTCACACTGTCAGCTAATAGCTAGCATTACTCTAGTCACACTCACACTGTCAGCTAACAGCTAGCATTACTCCAGTCACCCTCACACTGTCAGCTGTTCACTAACATGACTCGATCCCCATGCAACTGACTGTCGAAAACTCCGACACTTTTCATAAGCTGCGAGTTTTTTCTGTCCACAGACGAGGTGCGGACCACAGAGAGCTGACGACGATGACGATAACGGGGGCGAACAGAAGATGACCTTGACCTTTCTGTGTCCAACATGTCAACGAGACATTGTGGTGCCTCCCGGCGGCGTTAGTCAGTTTCAGGTAAAACAATACAGTGTGAAGGGAAGGGCCACCTTGCTTTTACACCTGTCATTGTGTGCTGTGCGTGTGTGCTGTGCGTGTGTGTGTGTTGATGCGTGGTGTGTGTGTAAAACACAGTCGGTCTCAATCTCTGTCTCTTCTCATCTATGCTACAATGTCTGTGTGCGTCCCCAACTCCCAGCAGCAACTCACAAATCGTTTCGTTTATTTACCTGATGATATTATTGATAACGATGCTGACAATCACAGTGATGTTGGTTATGGTGACGTGACAGGCGTCTGTGATGTGACTAGAGGTACACGACAAGGGAGGTAACCGAGGTTAAGTGACTTCATCGCGAGGACTGGCTGAAGAATGTCTCTTGCTTTTATTTGTTTCTTTTTTCCTTTGCGTTTATTTGTCTTTTATTTTGATTTTTAGACCAACTTTTACCTGGATCACGAGGAAGGTCCCCAGGCAGGCTCCTTGCTGTGTGGCTTCTGTGGCGAGGGTCAGGAGGCCCGGTACGTGTGCACCGAGTGTAAAAATAACCTGTGTCTTCGATGTCAGCGATGCCACGAGAAACTCATGCCTGGCCACACCCACTGCGTGCAACCTCTCACCTCCAAGCGTCAGCTGACCTCGCAGGACGACCACGACCTGCCGTACGAGGAGCAGGTGACTGAGCACATAATGCTGCTAGAGGCGGCGCTGGCCCGCATGGGGGAGGAGGAGCGAGAGGTGCGACGACAGCGACTGGCGGCAGACGACGACATCAGAGGACGCGTTGACGGCGTGAGGGCACTGCTGAAGCAAGTGGAGGAACAAAGCCGGAGGTCGCTGGCCGACATGGCCGAAACGAGGGGTCGGAGAATCCGGGAGGAGATGGGTGTGGCTCGCAGAAAACACACCCACTTGTCACAGCTGCTGCTGCAGCGGGACTCCCCCTCAGCTGCGCCCGTGACGCCAGCAAGCGTTCAGCAGGGTCTCCTGGGTGACAGCGAGCTCCAGTTTTATCAGCAGCGCTCCCGCGGAGACAGGCCATCCGTGCAGTTGGTGCACACCTTCAGAGACGAGGCTCTTGATCTGAGCAGCCTCCTGAGCTACGTCGGCTCGGTGTACGACAAGTATGAGCCTGGTGCAGCTGATCCTAGCGAAAGCCAGGTTAGAGAGATCAGGTGCGAACCAGTCCACGGCTCGTACCTGGCGCAGTCACCACCTGACGCGCGGCAGCTTCTCCAGCGACTGACGTCACTAGAGGAGGAGAACGAGCGGCTGCGAGGGCTTGTCGAGGCCTTACGTCACGATTACAACAAGATGGCGGACGACAGCTGTAGGCTGCAGGAAGACGTGAGCGGCATTCGACGAAACTTGGGGGATCTTGGTGGAGACAACTCTAGGGTGCAGCAGGAGGTCAATGACCTGCACTCTAGTCTGGCAGCGGTTCAAGGCAGCGTCGCTACTCTTCTGGAAAGCAACTCAGAACTGCAGCAGCGTTTTGGAAACTTGAATAAATCTGTCACTGGATTAAAAGGTATGTTAACAAAGTTGTTTTGTGTCGCATACCACAGACACATGCACACACGTTACACACATACACGCAAGCACACGTACATACACTCCTACATCCATATTATTTGAGTTTAATAATCAGTCAGGTTTCACTTTGGTTGTTGTTTCAGAGAAATCCAGCAAACTGGTTGCTTTTCACGCTAACCTGGCCTCTCTTTCATCGGTAAGCACTCGGGGTGCGCTCGTCTTTAACGATGTCAAGTCCAACGTGGGCAACGCCTACAACATCAAAGCGGGCGTCTTTAAGGCTCCCATCTCGGGTCTCTACCTGTTCATCGCCACTGTCCTCAGGCCGTCAACGAGTGGCAACGCCGAAGTCTACATCGTTGTGGACGGAACTCAGGTCACGAGGTCAGTGCCCTACGAGAGTGAGACGGGGGAGGGCGCCAGCTGCACGTGTCACGTGGTACAGAAGCTGCGTGCAGGCCAGAAGGTGTGGATGAGGGCTTGGAGTGTGGGGGACATCAGGCTGCTAGGGGGAGTGTCATTCAGTGGGCTGCTGATCCAGCCTGAGATGGAAACACCGTGAGCTTATTGTACAACGGTGATGTCAGGTCTGTACACAGTGAGTGTATATGCCGGGTAGGTCTTAGCGAGGCAGGCTGCATGCTGCTAAATGATTTGATGCTAGATAAGTATGTTGTATCTTCTGAAGAGGCCGCAACCGCTGACAATCTCTATTAGCGATATTAATCGGAAAACGGGAGACAACCGTCTATAGGTGGCGCTGAGTGGCAGGAAGACAGGAAGTACGTGTCTGCTTGTAACACGCCACGACACTCAGTTTGCTTTATTTATTAACTGTATTTGGTTTATATTTATATATATACACACACACACACACAGGGGTTGGTGGTTCTAGTCCAGCTAACAGGACAGACGCGGGTGGCCGGTCTAAAGGCTGAACTAGTCGATCAGTGATTGTTGTGATGCAGGATTCAGTTGTTCAAACTTCGGTCTGTAATACAGTTTGTACATCAGTCCAGTCTACTCTATGCTGTGGTTTTTTCGTGGATATATTATAATAAAGGTTTAAACTGAACCATTGAAAGTCTTTATTCAGAATCTTCTCCATCGTTTGGCTCACGTGTGTACAGCGAGCACGCACAGTATGTGAGTTTATGCTTGAGTACAGTATACTTTATATTTTATTGTGGGGGCCATTTTAACAATATAATCCATAAACCAATCAAATTAACAAAAGAAGTATTAGGTGTACGCAAATAATTTTATTTTGCAAGTTGCTACAATTAAGATGCTGATAATTCACTGAATTGTTATCACAGTAAAATGTAGAGATCGTCCCCTGACCTGTGCAGATCGTTGGGGGAGGGAGGGAGGGAGGTGTCAGAGATTTCACTTTTCTCGGGGACAAATTTCGACAAAGCATAAATCACTCAGGTAAAAAACAACCACTGGCTCACAATAATGGATACCTTTATCCTTAACAAAAAAGGGCAGCATAATATCAATCATCAATTATATTGTTGGTATTATACCATGAATTTATTTCTACACCATGCAAGTACAAAACTTGAATATCAAGCGTAATTTCAGAGAAGAAAATGTTCTCAACAAATTTGACAGTTTGAAATAGCTTTTAAAATACTGTGGTCTTGTTAAATGAGACAGATACATGTTTTAGTCAAGTTAAAATAGTATTACAATGCAATGTGACCCTTAATACGATAAATGTACAATGTCTTTTATTATAATAATCATGGTTATAGGCTTGATGCATATGACAAAAACTCCAAATCTGGAATGTTGAACACAAGGCCTGACACAAGAATATTTTATGCAAGTCTCTGCTGCAGTGAGATATTGAAACCTACGATATGGCCATCCCTGCTCTCACTTTGTTTGACTATTTATCTTTGTTTATCAAACATATAGGGAAGAAGCCATCAATACATATAATAACAACTTTGTCAACTACATTCAGATGTCAAAAAGGCAGATTATATTTAGAGCCCAGTGTCTGGCAAAATAAAAGATGGGCGACACTATCCAGATGGATATTTCCATCACAGAAGATGCTGTATGTCACGACACGGGTGGTGCTACACACACACTCACGCCTGACACTTGCGCGTTCTTTCAACACAAGACAAAACGATTGCCTGAGGCTGTCCAAATCATTATTTCAGTTATCGTGTGGCCCAGGACTTTACACCATAAGACATGAACACATATTCTTAATACATGTCCAGACATGAACACAGAAATTCATGATACATTGCCACTAGCAATTCTTAAAACGACCATCAAATTGTCAAGACACAAGTCCGCACTCCGTCCCTAAAAACCATACGCTCTATTATTCTATTCTCTTATCAACTCGTCGTTCAATCCTTCCCCTACAGTTCCAGTTCTCAAAATATCAGCTTCGCTTCTATCCTCGCAGCCACACAGGCTATTTCATTTTAAACAATGTACTCTAAGCTTCCAGTTTTGTTCTATCACAAAATCTCTCTGGTTCTCCTCAGACTAACAGTCCTTAATGACAGTACTTACAGTTCGGCGATATTAGGGTTGTCGCCCCTCATACCTCCAATCTCTCACAATCCTTAAACTCAACCAACATTCCTCATACACATGAATCAGGAACACCACTGACACATAATCCAAATCATCGCTCTGGTCACCCTTCCCCAAGGGGGGGGGTGAAAAATGGGTGACCGGACACTTAATCCCCGGACACTTCATCCCCGACACTTCATCCCCAGACACTTCATCCCCAAATCGCAACACAACACTCAAAACTGCTATTTTGTGAACTTGAAATATTATAACCGTAAGAGAAATGTGTCGCGTGGTAACTCTGGTAAGACTGGGTTGCGCTGGGTTTACAATTAGCGATCTACCTTCTAGGCGATACTAGGTGGACTCCCTAACATAACCAGCCAGTTCCAAGGCCATACTAACCAGGAGCAGACCGCCCCATCGTCTGCTTTCTTCGCTCGGCACCGACGGCCCGTCTGCTGCAAGGAAAACAACCACTAGTGTCCGGGCTAAGTGCGCTGGGTTCACAAGTAGCGATCTACCCTCTAGGCGATACTAGGTGGACTCCCTAACATAACCAGCCAGTTCCAAGGCCATACTGACCAGGAGCCGACCACTGGTTGTAAAAACACTGGTTCATGACAGCGCCAATGACGTCTGGGGAGAACTTTAACTAATGTTATAAATGTTGAAATTAACTATTATTTTAATTGTCAAACTTATTGATGTTTACATGAAATAATTATTTGAATTTGAATTAAATTTTTCATTCACTTCATAATTTTTTGAGTTGAAATTTCATTTTGAGGATGAAGTGTCTGGGTATTAAGTGTCTGGGGATTAAGTGTCGGGGATGAAGTGTCTGGGGATGAAGTGTCGGATTAAGTGTCTGGGGATTAAGTGTCTGGGGATTAAGTGTCTGGGATTCGAAAAATGAACACGTTGACTGCTCTGAACACACAGTTCTTTCCGCCACTCGACGACGCACACACAGACCGTGTCGACGAGGGGGGGGGGTTCACGGGGTTAACACGTAGATAATCCTCGGAGACGTAACGGGGGCTGAGAATGCCCAACTGGCCGGCTCGCCAGTCCTCCCTAGTCATCAGTTATCCCCACACTGCGGGATCCAGTCGGTCTCCAGAAAAAAACGTCGCTTGTCCTCGACGGTCGTATTTTCTCCAGCCGCTGCTGGGTCAGGTAGGCTTCTGGTACTGTCGCCCTCACCATTAAGATCACATCTTGGGCGAGGTTTTCCACACAGGATCGCTTTCTCTTTCAGTCTCCTTTCTCTCGTGACTCCAGCACGTCTTAACCTTTCTTCTCTCTCTCTCGCGTGACTCGGCACGTCTTACCCCAGTTCTCTATCCTTCTCCTCCTCCAGTATCCCGGACCTGAACACCTTCTATAGGGTTTCTTTACTGCGCAACTCCACTGCTGAGCAGTGTTCACGAAACTTAACCCTTACTTTTCTACCGATCACATTCATTCCAGCATACACTCGATCCACACGTGTAAGCCATGAGTCATTAAGGGGTTAAAATGGTCTGAAAAAATACTATGGCACGGACTGGTCCGTGACACTGTAGTACCTGAGACTCAGTGTGAGTGCCTCAGGGATGGGGTCCCATGTACACTGTAACCATGTGATCGGTTGTCTTTGTGCTGAGTTTGCTGTCAACAGTCAGTTGCAGGCTTTGGGGACATGCAATGATCAACTGCAGACATTCCATCAAACCACAAGTCACTGAGGTTGTTTCCTGAAGGCTGAACATTTACAACTTGGTGTTGACCAAGATCCTGCTTTTGATCTCAGCCTTCCACAGTTTTTGTCCGGCATGATTATATCCAGTGTACTTCCAGAATGTTGTGCTAAATTTAGCTAAAAAAATGCTCCAGTTACACACCTGTACACACCGGCTAATCCATATGCAATAAATCTGGTCCATGACATGAGCTGTGACATGTTAAAGAGTGATGGGTGACATAGTTGTCACATGTTAGAGGGTGATGGGTGACATAGCTGAGACATGTTAAAGAGTGATGGGTGACATAGCTGTGACATGTTAGAGAGTGCTGAGTGATATAGCTGGGACATGTTAGAGAATGATGAGTTACATAGCTGTGAAATGTTAGAGAGTGATGGGTGACATAGCTGTGACATGTTAGAGAGAGTGATGTATGACATAGCTGTCACATGTTAGAGAGTGATGGGTGACATAGCTGACACATGTTAGAGAGTGATGGGTGACATAGTTGTGACATGTTAGAGAGTGATGGGTGACATCTCTGACACATGTTAGAGAGTGATGGGTGACATAGCTGTGACATATGAGACAATGATGGGGGAGACAATGACTAATGTGTATCCTGAATGATACAGTCAGTGACTGATGGTTGAGACAGTGACCCATGACTGACTGACTTACACAGGGAGCTGTCAGGACACCAGATTGTTGCTTGATCATCAAAGATCACAGCGCCACCAGGCGTCACCACTAACCTCAAAATCGTCAAAATCCTGCCCACAATTTCTTTTGTTTCTTTGAGTCAGCGCTGCTGGAAGGGAGGCAGCCACCAAGAACAAACTCCATTGACTACACAGCATGGAGGTAAGGAGAGAAAAAATAGTCTGTATGTGGGTGTGTACGTGTGTATATATATGTTTGTGTGGCTGTGTGTATGTGCTTTACGTGTGTGTCTGTGTGAATGTGTGTACGTGCGTGTGTATGCGCGCGCGTGTGTGTGTGCGTGTGTGTGTGAGAGAGAGAGATAGAGCATGCACTGATATGAAGAGCTCTAACATAAGCGGTACCCGAGGTTGTGTCTTGCAGTCACTGCGGTACAACAAGCTGCTGTTTGAGTTTCATGCCAGGACTGTCACTGGCTTTCACGAGGTCTTTATACCCGACACTGATGACACTGCTACCCTTTCACTTTATCCCACATACCCAGTCTTACACCTCGTGCCTCAATTGTTCCTTGAGTCAATAAACTCTTTGCTGAGTGACTGATACTCTATACACTAACAATCACTCAGCATGTAAGCACCAGGGTATGTCATGCGCAGTACTGACCATTAGTGAGTCACAGGGAACAACTACATGTGTAATAACTGGAGCGATGCCTCATACAAGATATTCTAGCTACAGCTTAGTGTCCTGTCGGCTGGTGCTAAAGTTGGAATTTAGGGCTGGGTAGGTAGTCATATGCGGAAAGGGCGATAAATGAGTCTTGTTCAAGATTACTTCCCTTTTAATTTGTTTTCTACCCTTTTGACCTTGCCACCCATTTTTTTTTTTCGAGTGGCGTCTTTTGTGTGCGTTCGCTCTCCTGAACTCAGATTATCTTTGCTGTGCTGGCATGTAAAAATGTACCCGGCCACGTACACCGGAGGCCTGGACAAACAATCAAGTAGCACTGACGGCGAGACTGTCGGCTTCAGTCTGCGACAACTGGGGCGGGTATGTAAGGGGTGCAGTCGTCTGGTGTCCTGCATTTACTGGTGCTGCAGCTCTGTCAGTGTGGTGTGTATTTGACGACCGTTAGACCTGCAGGACGCTTGCAGCGAGACGCAACAGTCAGTACAGCAGCGCCAAGCCCCAGCACCCCGGTTGGTTCACTTGACATTAGTTACTCTCCCCCCTCCCACTCTCTCCTTACCAGGATGTAATGACACACAGTGCCGTGAGAAGACTAGAAAGTGTGGACCCTCGGCTGGAAGCCAACGAACTCTCGGAGCGAAAAAAAAAAACTGACGTCATTGTTCTGTCAGCGACGCCATCAGCACGTGATACCACTCCTTCCCTCCTTGGCTGGCTGGCTGCTAGCTGGGCTTGAGGGCTGTAGTGGTCTGTGTGTCGATCTCCCCCACCTCGGCTAACAAGGACAACGGGGATTACCATGAAGCAGATTGGTTGTTGAGCTGGAGGTGGTGTAGGTCTTTATTGTACGACAAGTAAAGATGTACAACACTACAACAGGCACGACAATGTCTGTCAAAGTGAGTCAACAAGTTGCCTTTTGAGGATGAAAACTCAGCGAGTGAATGTACATAACAACAGACGATGCAGAAAAGACAAGTAACTATTATTGGTTTCAGTCTTATTTCAATGCTCCTAGGCTTCAGAGTTTGGGCGCAATGCAACGTGTTCAGTGTCACCACGTAGCCAGTCTCACCACGTAGTCAGTGTCACCACGTAGCCAGTCTCACCACGTAGTCAGTGTCACCACGTAGCCAGTCTCACCACGTAGTCAGTGTCACCACGTAGCCAGTCTCACCATCTTGTGAACAGCTGAACAGCAAGTCGACAGTCGACAGTCGGTGGAAGCTGCAGGCAGTGTAAGAACCCAGCATGGAGGATAAGACCCTTTGCCCTCTCCTGTCCCTAGTACTCGCCATGTCTCTGTCTGGTCTTACGACGACTGACCAAATGTGTGAGGCCACACCAGTAGGGGGCGCTCTCACGGCGGACATTATTACGCATGTTCACAAGATGACGTCACACACCTGGGACGTCTGGAAGATAAATTTCAGTAAGTACGGATGTTGTTTCTGTTTAGCTTTCATTATTGGTACCGCACTCGACGGTCACAGTGACACCATCAGCCTTAACTCTCGTGTGTCACTGGGCAGACTGGCGTTCCATGCATATGACACATGTAACAGCCGACAGACTGACGTTCCATTCGTACGTCACATGTAACAGCCGACAGACTGACGTTCCATGCATACGTCACATGTAACAGCCGACAGACTGACGTTCCATGCATACGACACATGTAACAGCCGACAGACTGACGTCCCATGTATACGTCACATGTAACAGCCGACAGACTGACGTTCCATGCATACGACACATGTAACAGCCGACAGACTGACGTTCCATGCATACGTCACATGTAACAGCCGACAGACTGACGTCCCATGTATACGTCACATGTAACAGCCGACAGACTGACGTTCCATGCATACGACACATGTAACAGCCGACAGACTGACGTCCCATGTATACGTCACATGTAACAGCCGACAGACTGACGTTCCATGCATATGACACATGTAACAGCCGACAGACTGACGTCCCATGTATACGTCACATGTAACAGCCGACAGACTGACGTTCCATGCATACGACACATGTAACAGCCGACAGACTGACGTCCCATGTATACGTCACATGTAACAGCCGACAGACTGACGTTCCATGCATACGTCACATGTAACAGCCGACAGACTGATGTTCCATGCATACGTCACATGTAACAGCCGACAGACTGACGTTCCATGCATACGTCCCTTGAACAGCCGACAGACTGACGTTCCATGCATACGTCACATGTAACAGCCGACAGACTGACGTTCCATGCATACGACACATGTAACAGCCGACAGACTGACGTCCCATGTATACGTCACATGTAACAGCCGACAGACTGACGTTCCATGCATACGTCACATGTAACAGCCGACAGACTGACGTTCCATGCATACGTCACATGTAACAGCCGACAGACTGACGTTCCATGCATACGTCCCTTGAACAGCCGACAGACTGACTTTCCATTTTCAGTTTTTCTCGTTGTTATCCCCCACCTTGTTCTCTTTCGTTATCGTCAGTGATGCTGATGCTGTTTGCTGTAACTCGAGAACAGGATGTATACCAGCGGTGTGACGTCTGTACAGGACACTTATCCTGCTTTCCATGTGTTAAACGTTTGTCTTGTAGTTTGTGTCAAGTGTAAACAGTCAACATTGTCTTTCTCCCCATCGCCTGCTGGTGACATTCATTTCCTGTTCAAGTTACGCGGATGCTAAGCGACAGCAGACTGCAGTTGTGGTTGTTGCTGGCAGTGAGTCGTTTGTTTCCCTGATGACTGCGCCGACCTCAACAAACAGGAGGGTGCGGGGGGGGGGGTCTCGCACGTGCTGACGGCGGTGGGTGTCGGATGTCGAGTCCCTCCCTGGGTGACCCCAGTGACCTGACACTCAGAGAGCGAGAAGCTCGCGCCACATGTCGCACAGATTCACCGCTAAGTCACGTGACCTCAGCCCCGCTAAGTATATCTGGTCCCTCAGGCCACACAGTGTGTGATCTTAACATCACTCCTCCTGTGGCGGGTACCTGGGTACCTGGGTACCTGGGTAGCTGAGTGAAGATAAATGCCGGCGCCTGTTGTGAAACTCTGTGGCCTGGAAGTCAATGCGAGCTCGGGGCGAGGAGACTAGTGGTGAACAGAACTCACCTCCTCCTCTGTAACCCAGGGTGGGCGTGAGAAATCATCTGAAGACTGGCGGGACTGTAGCCTTATCATCTGTCCTCTTAGTGACCAGAACTCATTGCATGTCAGAATTTGTGGCAGTCATGGACCAATGAGACAGAGAACCAGAAAGAACTATTCCCTGGCATGTGGCACTCTGGCGAATATTAGAGTAAAGAAAATTCACCAGTTTAGGGAAGAAATATAATTTCTCATGATCACACTGTGATGCTGGCAGTGCAGGACCCCAACACCTTTGCCCTCTCTTGTCCCTAGTATGTCTATGTGTACCCTATCAATGTACCCTACTGTGTATGCAGTCACTTGTAGCCCAGTGTATCGCCGGACTTGTCATCACAAGGCTCCACCCGGTCTGTTGTCAGACTTATGTACGTGTGCACTCGTTTGTCTTCTCTCTCACTGTGGCCCTCTGTGCCATGCCTGTGTCCACCATCACTGTCTAATTTGTGTTGTCAGACCTGTCACTGTCTAATTTGTGTTGTCAGACCTGTGTCCGCCATCACTGTGTACTTTGTATTGTCAGACCTGTGTCCACCATCATGGTCTAATTTGTGTTGTCAGACCTGTCACTGTCTAATTTGTGTTGTCAGACCTGTGTCCACCATCACAGTCTAATTTGTGTTGTCAGACCTGTGTACATCATCACTGTCTAATTTGTGTTGTCAGACCTGTGTACACCATCAGACCTGTGTCCACCATCACTGTCTAATTTGTGTTGTCAGACCTGTGTCCACCAACACTGTCTAATTTGTGTTGTCAGACCTGTGTCCATCATCACTGTCTAATTTGTGTTGTCAGACCTGTGTCCACCATCACTGTCTAATTTGTGTTGTCAGACCTGTCACTGTCTAATTTGTGTTGTCAGACCTGTGTCCACCATCACTGTCTAATTTGTGTTGTCAGACCTGTCACTGTCTAATTTGTGTTGTCAGACCTGCGTCCACCATCACTGTCTAATTTGTGTTGTCAGACCTGTCACTGTCTAATTTGTGTTGTCAGACCTGTGTCCACCATCACTGTCTAATTTGTGTTGTCAGACCTGTGTCCACCATCACTGTCTAATTTGTGTTGTCAGACCTGTGTCCACCATCAGACCTGTGTCCACCATCACTGTCTAATTTGTGTTGTTAGAACTGTGTCCGCCATCACTGTGTACTTTGTATTGTCAGACCTGTGTCCACCATCATGGTCTAATTTGTGTTGTCAGACCTGTCACTGTCTAATTTGTGTTGTCAGACCTGTGTCCGCCATCACTGTGTACTTTGTATTGTCAGACCTGTGTCCACCATCATGATCTAATTTGTGTTGTCAGACCTGTCACTGTCTAATTTGTGTTGTCAGACCTGTGTCCGCCATCACTGTGTACTTTGTATTGTCAGACCTGTGTCCACCATCATGGTCTAATTTGTGTTGTCAGACCTGTCACTGTCTAATTTGTGTTGTCAGACCTGTGTCCACCATCACTGTCTAATTTGTGTTGTCAGACCTGTGTACATCATCACTGTCTAATTTGTGTTGTCAGACCTGTGTACACCATCAGACCTGTGTCCACCATCACTGTCTAATTTGTGTTGTCAGACCTGTGTCCACCATCACTGTCTAATTTGTGTTGTCAGACCTGTGTCCACCATCACTGTCTAATTTGTGTTGTCAGACCTGTCACTGTCTAATTTGTGTTGTCAGACCTGTGTCCACCATCACTGTCTAATTTGTGTTGTCAGACCTGTCACTGTCTAATTTGTGTTGTCAGACCTGCGTCCACCATCACTGTCTAATTTGTGTTGTCAGACCTGTCACTGTCTAATTTGTGTTGTCAGACCTGTGTCCACCATCACTGTCTAATTTGTGTTGTCAGACCTGTGTCCACCATCAGACCTGTGTCCACCATCACTGTCTAATTTGTGTTGTCAGACCTGTGTCCGCCATCACTTTGTACTTTGTATTGTCAGACCTGTGTCCACCATCATGGTCTAATTTGTGTTGTCAGACCTGTCACTGTCTAATTTGTGTTGTCAGACCTGTGTCCGCCATCACTGTGTACTTTGTATTGTCAGGTCTGTGTCCACCATCATGATCTAATTTGTGTTGTCAGACCTGTCACTGTCTAATTTGTGTTGTCAGACCTGTGTCCGCCATCACTGTGTACTTTGTATTGTCAGACCTGTGTCCACCATCATGGTCTAATTTGTGTTGTCAGACCTGTCACTGTCTAATTTGTGTTGTCAGACCTGTGTCCACAATCACTGTCTAATTTGTGTTGTCAGACCTGTGTACATCATCACTGTCTAATTTGTGTTGTCAGACCTGTGTACACCATCAGACCTGTGTCCACCATCACTGTCTAATTTGTGTTGTCAGACCTGTGTCCACCATCACTGTCTAATTTGTGTTGTCAGACCTGTGTCCACCATCACTGTCTAATTTGTGTTGTCAGACCTGTCACTGTCTAATTTGTGTTGTCAGACCTGTGTCCACCATCACTGTCTAATTTGTGTTGTCAGACCTGTCACTGTCTAATTTGTGTTGTCAGACCTGTGTCCACCATCACTGTCTAATTTGTGTTGTCAGACCTGTCACTGTCTAATTTGTGTTGTCAGACCTGCGTCCACCATCACTGTCTAATTTGTGTTGTCAGACCTGTCACTGTCTAATTTGTGTTGTCAGACCTGTGTCCACCATCACTGTCTAATTTGTGTTGTCAGACCTGTGTCCACCATCAGACCTGTGCCCACCATCACTGTCTAATTTGTGTTGTCAGACCTGTGTCCACCATCAGACCTGTGTCCAACATCACTGTCTAATTTGTGTTGTCAGACCTGTGTCCACAATCACTGTCTAATTTGTGTTCTCAGACCTGTGTCCACCATCACTGTCTAATTTGTGTCGTCAGACCTGTGTCCACCATCACTGTCTAATTTGTGTTGTCAGACCTGTGTACACCATCACTGTCTAATTTGTGTTGTCAGACCTGTGTCCACCATCACTGTGTAATTTGGGTTGTCAGACCTGTGTCCACCATCACTGTCTAATTTGTGTTGTCAGACCTGTGTCCATCATCACTGTCTAATTTGTGTTGTCAGACCTGTGTCCATCATCACTGTCTAATTTGTGTTGTCAGACCTGTGTCCATCATCACTGTCTAATTTGTGTTGTCAGACCTGTGTACATCATCACTGTCTAATTTGTGTTGTCAGACCTGTGTACACCATCACTGTCTAATTTGTGTTGTCAGACCTGTGTCCATCATCACTGTCTAATTTGTGTTGTCAGACCTGTGTCCATCATCACTGTCTAATTTGTGTTGTCAGACCTGTGTCCATCATCACTGTCTAATTTGTGTTG
This sequence comes from Marisa cornuarietis, assembly GCA_004794655.1. Taxonomy (NCBI): domain Eukaryota; kingdom Metazoa; phylum Mollusca; class Gastropoda; order Architaenioglossa; family Ampullariidae; genus Marisa; species Marisa cornuarietis. Next base: position 46,395 of record SMMW01000638.1, on the reverse strand, counting down.
TCAGACCTGTGTCCATCATCACTGTCTAATTTGTGTTGTCAGACCTGTGTACATCATCACTGTCTACTTTGTGTTGTCAGACCTGTGTCCACCATCACTGTCTAATTTGTGTTGTCAGACCTGTGTCCATCATCACTGTCTAATTTGTGTTGTCAGACCTGTGTACACCATCACTGTCTACTTTGTGTTGTCATACCTGTCACTGTCTAATTTGTGTTGTCAGACCTGTGTACACCATCAGACCTGTGTCCACCATCACTGTCTAATTTGTGTTGTCAGACCTGCGTCCACCATCACTGTCTAATTTGTGGTGTCAGACCTGTCCATCATCACTGTCTAATTTGTGTTGTCAGACCTGTGTCCACCATCACTGTCTAATTTGTGTTGTCAGACCTGTGTCCACCATCACTGTCTAATTTGTGTTGTCAGACCTGTGTACATCATCACTGTCTAATTTGTGTTGTCAGACCTGTGTACACCATCACTGTCTAATTTGTGTTGTCAGACCTGTGTACACCATCACTGTCTAATTTGTGTTGTCAGACCTGTGTACATCATCACTGTCTACTTTGTGTTGTCAGACCTTTGTACACCATCACTGTCTAATTTTTGTTGTCAGACCTGTGTCCACCATCACTGTCTAATTTGTGTTGTCAGACCTGTGTCCATCATCACTGTCTAATTTGTGTTGTCAGACCTGTGTACATCATCACTGTCTACTTTGTGTTGTCATACCTGTCACTGTCTAATTTGTGTTGTCAGACCTGTGTACACCATCAGACCTGTGTCCACCATCACTGTCTAATTTGTGTTGTCAGACCTGCGTCCACCATCACTGTCTAATTTGTGGTGTCAGACCTGTCCATCATCACTGTCTAATTTGTGTTGTCAGACCTGTGTCCACCATAGTGTCTAATTTGTGTTGTCAGACCTGTGTCCACCATCACTGTCTAATTTGTGTTGTCAGACCTGTGTCCATCATCACTGTCTAATTTGTGTTGTCAGACCTGTGTACACCATCACTGTCTAATTTGTGTTGTCAGACCTGTGTACACCATCACTGTCTAATTTGTGTTGTCAGACCTGTGTACATCATCACTGTCTAATTTGTGTTGTCAGACCTGTGTACACCATTACTGTCTAATTTGTGTTGTCAGACCTGTGTACATCATCACTGTCTAATTTGTGTTGTCAGACCTGTGTACACCATTACTGTCTAATTTGTGTTGTCAGACCTGTGTCCATCATCACTGTCTAATTTGTGTTGTCAGACCTGTGTCCATCATCACTGTCTACTTTGTGTTGTCAGACCTGTGTCCATCATCACTGTCTAATTTGTGTTGTCAGACCTGTGTCCATCATCACTGTCTAATTTGTGTTGTCAGACCTGTCACTGTCTAATTTGTGTTGTCAGACCTGTGTCCATCATCACTGTCTACTTTGTGTTGTCAGACCTGTGTCCACCATCACTGTCTACTTTGTGTTGTCAGACCTGTGTACATCATCACTGTCTAATTTGTGTTGTCAGACCTGTGTCCATCATCACTGTCTAATTTGTGTTGTCAGACCTGTGTACACCATTACTGTCTAATTTGTGTTGTCAGACCTGTGTCCATCATCACTGTCTAATTTGTGTTGTCAGACCTGTGTACACCATTACTGTCTAATTTGTGTTGTCAGACCTGTGTACATCATCACTGTCTAATTTGTGTTGTCAGACCTGTGTCCATCATCACTGTTTAATTTGTGTTGTCAGACCTGTCACTGTCTAATTTGTGTTGTTAGACCTGTGTCCATCATCACTGTCTAATTTGTGTTGTCAGACCTGTCTCTGTCTAATTTGTGTTGTCAGACCTGTGTACATCATCACTGTCTAATTTGTGTTGTCAGACCTGTGTCCATCATCACTGTCTACTTTGTGTTGTCAGACCTGTGTCCATCATCACTGTCTAATTTGTGTTGTCAGACCTGTGTCCATCATCACTGTCTAATTTGTGTTGTCAGACCTGTCACTGTCTAATTTGTGTTGTCAGACATGTGTCCACCATCACTGTCTACTTTGTGTTGTCAGACCTGTGTCCACCATCACTGTCTAATTTGTGTTGTCAGACCTGTGTACATCATCACTGTCTAATTTGTGTTGTCAGACCTGTGTCCATCATCACTGTCTAATTTGTGTTGTCAGACCTGTGTACATCATCACTGTCTAATTTGTGTTGTCAGACCTGTCTCTGTCTAATTTGTGTTGTCAGACCTTTGTACACCATCACTGTCTACTTTTTGTTGTCAGACCTGTGTCCGCCAGCACTGTGCAGCTCGTCGGGAGAGTCTAGTGTGGCACCCGCTCCTCGTCCAGAAGGAACAGGTGAGTAAGGACATGAGAAAGGTCATCAATAGACCTACAGGTGGCGGTAACCATGGTGAAGCTAGTGATAAGGATAAGCTGAAAGACAAGAGTGACAATACATTAGATGCCATGACAGTAAAACGTAACAGTCGTCCCCTGACCTCTTGAGGTCACTCTAACCACTGGGCTATGCGCTGCCCACAGTTACAGTATGAAGACAGCATGTAGACAGTATGAAGACAGATTACAAATCACTTAGATGTTAGGAGTCGTTATTATTTTATTTTCCTGACCGCTCTACATAGAGTGAGTCTCATGTCAAACATACTATAGCAGGCTATAGACATGAACAATGTAGATAGTGAACAGTGCAGTCTGTAGACATGAACAATATAGACAGTGAGCAGTGCAGTCTGTAGACATAAACAATGTAGACAGTGAACAGAGGAGTATGTAGACATGAACAATGTAGACAGTGAACAGAGGAGTCTGTAGACGTGAAAAATGTAGACAGTGAACAGAGGAGTCTGTAGACATGAACAATGTAGACAGTGAGCAGTGCAGTCTGTAGACATAAACAATGTAGACAGTGAACAGAGGAGTCTGTAGACATGAACAATGTAGACAGTGAACAGAGGAGTCTGTAGACATGAACAATGTAGACAGTGAACAGTGCAGTCTGTAGACATGAAAAATGAAGACAGTGAGGAGTGCAGTCTGTAGACATGAACAATATAGACAGTGAACAGTGCAGTCTGTAGACATGAACAATGTAGACAGTGAGCAGTGCAGTCTGTAGACATTAACAATATAGACAGTGAGCAGTGCAGTCTGTAGATATGAACAATATAGACAGTGAGCAGTGCAGTCTGTAGACATGAACAATGTAGACACTGCAGTCTGTAGACATGAACAATATAGACATCGAGCAGTGCAGTCTGTAGATATGAACAATATAGACAGTGAGCAGTGCAGTCTGTAGACATAAACAATGTAGACAATGAACAGTGCAGTCTGTAGATATGAACAATGTAGACAGTGAGCAGTGCAGTCTGTAGACATGAACAATATAGACAATGAACAGCGCCCTCTGTAGACTGTGTTGTTATTAACCACTAGGGACTGATGTAGGCTGTAGACGATGTAGACACAGTCAGCATCATAACTGTAGTAGAGCTGTAGACACGTGACAGTGTAGACATCTTGAGGGCCAGAGCAGTGTCCCCAAGTAAAATGTGCACATAGCAGAAGATAAGATCAAACATAGCATGACGGCTCCTCACGATGCCAGAGTTACTGGTGAGTGTTGGTGAGTCGGTGAGGTGAGGTGAGGTGGAAATGATGTCAGGTTACAGTAGGCGGCGATGTTTGTCGATTGTAACTGTGAGTATGTAACATGTACAAGGACAGTCAGCACTCTCTTGGTTCACAAGCTGAGAAGGAAGCCCGACATTCAAGGTAAAGAATTTGCAGTTGCTGCTGTAGAATCTTTTCTTAACGTTTGTGGACTGCGGGGGGTGGGAAGAGTTCTCGTGTATACAACATCTGCCCTCACCTGCTGGCTTTCTCACTCGTTCATTACTCAAGATGTTCTGGTGACACCATCTCCGCTGCTTTGTCTTCTTCCTTACAACAGGTGGTACGGTTTTCTACCAGGGAGACATCATCGTCGACAGCAACGTCGCCCGCTACATCTACTCCAGTCTCTACAGCAAGAAGCGGCGACACAGGAGAGCGACAGTACGCATGCGCAAACGACTCTGGAAAAACGGTGTCGTGCCTTACATCTTCACTGACACTTTAAGTGAGCCACATTGTCACTGACACTCTTTAAGTGAGCCACATTGTCACTGACACTTTAAGTGAGTCACATTGTCACTGACACTTTAAGTGAGCCACATTGTCACTGACACTTTAAGTGAGTCACATTGTCACTGACACTCTTTATGTGAGCCACATTGTCACTGACACTTTAAGTGAGCCACATTGTCACTGACACTCTTTATGTGAGCCACATTGTCACTGACACTTTAAGTGAGCCACATTGTCACTGACACTCTTTATGTGAGCCACATTGTCACTGACACTTTAAGTGAACCATATTGTCACTGACATTAAGTGAACCCCATTGTCACTGACATTAAGTAAACCACATTGTCACTGACACATTAAGTGAGTCACATTGTGCTGACACTTTCTGGTTCGGTCTTAGTTGACTTGTCCTAATATCGATGGCCGCATACAAAGTGATTACAAAATACCCACTCACACACATATAAGTATACTTTCTTTTGGCAACAAGATCTACTCTAGCCCTAGAAGCGATGCTTAGAATGGTGACACCAGTCTCATGTGTTGTGTGGCAGCTCCCATGGCACGGCGTGCGGTGCTACAGGCCTTCTCGCACATCAACAAACTCACGTGCATTCGGTTCCGACAGAAGGAGCCCCACGATGCAGACTTCATCAAGTTCATCGGTGACCCTGGGTAAGGCTGTCTTTATCACCATCCCTGTCATCAAGTTTATCAGTGACCCTGGGTAAGGCTGTCTTTATCACCATCCCTGTTATCAAGTTCATCAGTGACCCTGTCTAAGGCTGTCTTTATCATCATCCTTGTTATCAAGTTCATCAGCGACGCTGGGTATCACCATCCCTGTCGTTAACTGCATTAGGGAAGAAAACAGCGTTGTTGCTAATGTTGATGTTGTTACTAATTACTAACAACAATGGACAATTCTCGAAGTGATTGTGGTGACTGTTGAGCTGGTGCAGCTGCAGCTAAAGAAAAAAAAAACAAAGGACAGCGACGACGACGACGACGACGACGACGATGATGATGATGATGATGATGATGATGATGATGATGATGATGATGATGATGATGATGATGATGATGATGATGATGTCTGTTTGTCTTGACCAGCTGCTGGTCGGGTATAGGGCGAGTTGGTGGAGCTCAGCTGCTGAGCCTGGGGACGGGGTGTGAGAACGTGGGCACCGCGATACACGAGATCACGCACAGCCTGGGAGTCTGGCACGAGCAGGTAGCCTCCACACTCCCCCCCACACTTCAGTTCCCGCGTGCCGAAGCCTGACCACAGACCTAAACAAATTCCCTGACTCATTTTCACTTAGTGATTCTTCATACAGTCGCCATGTAGTGTCCTTGACATTTCGGTTTTGTTTATTCAGTTCACTCACATGTTCTTCTAGGTGTTCTTCTCTACCTCAGTGTTTTATCCAAATATTTTCAATTGATCACTTGGATGTGACAATGTTTTACCCAATGTTGTATGCAGGCTCTTTTAGCCGTAGCCTCATGGTGCAGACTCAATGACCTTCTGACCTTTGTGACAGGCACGGAGTGACCGTGACGAGTACGTGCGCGTGCTGGAGGAAAATGTCTCGGAGAAGTTTTTGCCAGATTTCCAGAAAATCAGCGCGGCCTTGGCCACGTCCCGCGGATATCCGTATGACTACAGGTCAATCATGCACTACTCCACGCATGCCTTCACTCGCAACGGTGAACCTACAATAGAGGTGAGTCATCACATCATCATTATCATCGTCGTCGTCGTCATCGCGCAGTAGTAGTAACCGTGGTATCAGGGTATTTGAGTAAATTGGTAAGATGCTGGGTACAGAAGTGTCATCCATTTACAAAAAGCGATACGGAAGGTTGTCTGCAATGTGCAGGTGACTGGCATTGGTAGAAAGCTGGGGCTCACTCTCAAGTCTCACAGCCAACTCAGTAACATCGACGTGGCTCAGCTGCGCGACATGTACGACTGTAACTTGCACACGGACACCAAAGAGACAGGTGAGAGAGATGTTTGTGTTGACTGGCGATAACCTCACACACAGTAAGTCACGAACTATTTCTCGACACACCAGTGGTCCTCCGCACCATGGTTAAGCCAATGAGGTCAATGGAAAAGTAGTCACGTGACCCTCTAGTCGTCGCAGAATGACTTAACGACCTGACTTATCTGCGGCCAGGTGGCGCCCTCTCTTCTGTCTCGCTTCTTGTTAGTAACTAGCCCTCTCAGTAACCCACAGGAGCTGGGTTAGATGAAACTTAACCCTAACCACTTAGGAGCCGGGTCCACTCGTAATGCATGCTGCGCAGGTATCCAGGTACATGGGTATCCAGGTACACAGGTACACAGGTATCCAGCAACCCACTGTAGACGCCTCGGCTCTCAGACGCCAGCAGTCGTGTGGCAGCCTACTCACCTGTACATGTCAATGATAGCAACAAATACTGATAACTGGTCATTATAAACTCTCTACTGTATTGACCTCTTTACAGGTAAGTTCTGCTATAAAATCTCACTAAATGTTACCAACAGTTCACAGTTCACAACGCTTTGTTGTTTACTTTGTGTTGGTTGAAATGAAATTAGCAATCACTAGAAGCAGCCCTCTTATTTTAGCAACTAGTTGTTTTCGATGTGAGATATGTGGTCAATAATACAAGGTTGGGGATTCTACTTCTCACCTGTAGTTTGTACTCAAGTCTTGCTCGTTGCTGCACTCGGGTGTTTGTGTGACTACAGTGTGCCCCAAGGCCTGGGTGAAGCACGACACCAGTTGCTACAAGTTCATCCATCAGCTCAAGAAGCAGTTTGCTGCAGCAGCCAAATATTGCGAGGAGCTCAACTCTCATCTCGTGTTCATCGAGACCAGGCGAGAAGACGAGTTCTTGGCCAAACGCATTGGCACTCGATTCCCTGCTGTCAGCACGTGGCGCACAGGCGGCAGGGTGGACAACACCACCAACAGGATGATGTGGTGAGAATCCCAGGAGCATTATTTAAATAGAGTTGTCTCCCCTTGCTGTATGACAGGAGTCGGTGTATAATATATTTAACCCGGGGTATTCCATACAGCTGAAGAGTAAGGGTTAGGGTGGACATTGCAGGAAGGTGCTGTACCCCTAAGGTTAGTATAAACATCCTTGAAGTAGAAGGTAGCTGATTCAGGGTGCAGTCGGGTTTGTGAATAAAAGACTTACCTTCCACAGGCCACCCAACATACAAGTACCTCAGTCACTAGTGATTACAGATAGTAAAAAAGGAGAGGGTCTGTACTTGCATTAGACATAATGGACCACTTACTGCTGGTTGCATCTAGGCTACATGACCTTTACCAGTTAGATGGTCAAAGGTCAGGCTCACTGGGGAGTTAGTCAGACTGTAGATTTTGTTCCCTCGGTAAAGACTCCTGCTGCGTGTTCTTGACCTACGACCTGCAGGTACCCGGAGGAGTCTGACACCAGGCAGGTAACCTACAGCAACTGGGCCAAAGGTCACCCGGGTGCACACACCTCAATGATCATTCACTTCAACCGCACGACAAATAGGACCGAGTGGAGAGGGGCTTGGACAGGCTCCCAACATCAACTACCCGACTTCACCTACCCGTTTATATGTGAACGGCGAGCTCGACGTAAGTATGGCGATCATCTCTGGCTGTTCGATATTAGTATGATACTTTGTTTTAGTTGATCTGATGATGAAATCAAATTTATGGTTTCTAGGCTTGTTTACCATAATATTTAGCTCAGCCGTTTTGCATGTTCATGTCAAACCCGATATAAGTTGTCTTCTTGCCACGTGTCAGACCTGATGTCAGTTGTTTCCTTATCGCAGGTCCATGTCTCACCCTCCGCCACAGCGACGGTCGAGACTACAGGGGTCAGCTCGACCACACCGTGGATGGCTACACGTGCCAGAAGTGGACTGAGCACTACCCACATGCACACAACCTCACCAAAGCCTCTAGCGACGAGGACGAGAGCGGCTCAGTGAAGGAAGATTCCGACGGGCTGGGCAACCACAACTACTGCCGAAACCCCAGCAAGAACCGACGCAGCAGACCGTGGTGCTACACGACCAAGACGGAGCAGGAGTGGCAGGTGTGCGACGTGTCCGTGTGTTCTACAGCAACCACTACATCACCATCACCTACAACCCGATCAGAGGCTGGCAGATGGCTATCTCATCGCCGACTGACGCCGACCTCCTCTGGGACTCGAAAAAGGGAGGTAATTACTAGGAGTAATCCACAACATCGGCAAAAAGTTCGGACTAATCGCAAAGAAAAGAAAAAGTACCAGAGCAAAACGAAAAAAGGGACAAAAAAAGAGTAAATTGTGATAAGAAAGAAACAGAGAAAAACAAACACGTTGCATGTTTGAGCTGCCGGCTCCCGCGAGAACAAAATGGTGAAAAGTTAGAGCATCAGCACTGAGAAGTATGGAGACAGTGTGTTGACGATTGACAATCCTAGCCAGTGTCTTTAGAATGTGACAACTCACACAATTTATCACAAACCTGCCCTCAACTCTCTAGTTAGAGAAGTTCTCTCCTCTCTGTGTGTACGACACGTGAGGGTTGGGGGGGGGGTAGGAGTGAGAGGGTGTCGCCTTATATTGACCTGCACCCAGCAACACACGCCTTTACCTGACACCAAGACTGGCTGAGACCACACCAGCAAAATCTCTCCATGTTCCGCAGTTTGCTGATTACAAGACAAACACGGATTCACGTGCATTCTCACACACACACACACACACACACACACACACACACACACGCACACACACACACACGCACGCACGTACTACAGCCCCGCCCGTGCCTTGCTGTATAGAAACTGCTTTTTACATCTTGTAAGCAAACAGACTTGCAAACTTACCGACACAATTTACACAGAAGGAGGCTATATCTGGAAATTAGTTGCAATTAAATTTTGTCTTATGTTTACCTTCATAGAAACAAGCGAGGAGAAAGTAAACAAAGCTTCTTCAGGTAAGCACCCGACCAGGAGGAACAGAAAATATAATTGAGTGTCTGATATCGGAAGTAATGACAGACTTCTCACAGAGACGATATTCACAAAAATTGCGACGAGAAAACACTCAAAGCCTTTCTTTTTTTTTATTTGCATTTCCTTAATTATATCAAAACGGGACTGGAGAACTCATCACCATGGTTTTTGTAATACCCTGAATAAAGCGAGTACACACATAAATGAAGTCCTTGTTCGGAACTACGTGTCTGCCCCGCTATCCGCTCAAAGCAGGTGTCGTGTTTGAGGTAGTATTTAACACACACACACACACACACACACACACACACACACACACACAGGGAGAGACTTTATTAACGAGCAAAGTTTTTCTGATGTCTGACTCACGGGGCAGGCACGAGCGAGGCTGTGGAAGTTGTGGGCGAGGTGGTGTGCTGAAAGTGTTTCTACAGACACCTGAGGGCTGACTACTGTAGAGCAAGTCAGACTTTTACACTGTGTGTCTGTGTGTGTGTGTGTGTGTGTGTGTGTGTGAGTGCACACCACATCCGGTGGAAATGAAGTGAAGATGTTTCTGTACGTTGACGAGTTTTAGGATGAAGCGATCACAGAACTGATGCCCTTATTTCACACAGGTAGACATGTAACTACACCTTATTGTCTACACGTGACCACGGCTCATTGTCTGCATCTGATGAGAGCTAATTGTCTACACGTGACCAGAGCTAATTGTCTACACGTGACCAGAGCTAATTGTCTACACGTGACCAGAGCTAATTGTCTACACGTGACCAGCGCTAATTGTCTACACGTGACCAGAGCTAATTGTCTGATGTCCATTCTCAGAAATGACAGACCACAGAGTTGATGGCCTTATTTCATACAGCTAGACATGTAACCAGACCTCATTGTCTACAGTGCCCATTCTCAGAAATGACGGAGACGATGAACCTCAGCACAGAAGACACGAGAAGTGTCACCCTGCAACCTTTGACCTATGACGACAGTTCCGGTGACCTCATCTCGGAGGACGTTTACCACGCGCTCAATGAAACGTTCAGCGGGTACATCTCAACAACCATTTGCTGGGTGGGTATTCCCGCCAACTTGGTCACGTGCTTGGTGTTCTGGCGCCAGGGTCTGCGGGACCGCATGAACCTCTGTCTCTTCTGTCTGGCTGTCGTTGACCTCCTGTACCTGCTGGGCGTGGTTCCAGTCTTTTGTGTCGGGGCCTTGCTTCGGGCTGCTGACAGTCACTATGCGGAGGAATATTTCTTAAAAACTCTCATCAGCGGCGCTGGGATCATCTTCGGTCTGCGCGCAACTTCCGGTTGTTATAATATGATCATCGCGGTAGAAAGGTGCGTGTGTGTCGTGTTTCCACTCAAAGCCGCTTCACTCGTAGGCACTGGCACTATGGGCGTGTTGCTGGCTGTGTGCTTTATCCTAATACAGGTCGGCTACCTGGTTATCCCCCTTCAGTTACGTGCAGTAAGCGTTGACGTAGATGGAACAAAACAATGGCGATATGAACCGACACAGGTGTTTCTCGACAACAAAGATCTGTTTCAAATAGTAGAGGTGACAGTCCTGACAGTGACACTGCCAATCACCACCTTCCTCGTGGTGTCCGTCACAGCTGTCATCATCGTCATCAAGCTGACAGCAGCGCTCAAGTGGCGAGAGCAGACGAGCTCCACGTGCAGGGAGAAGCTTGGTCACCAGACGGCGCTGACCAAGATGATTCTCCTCGTCTCCTTCATTTACATCTGCTCCATGATTCCTAGCGTGGCCCTGACCATCACTCGACTCCTTGTCCATGACTTTTCGGCGTCTGGTCGTTATTATTACCTGTTCATGGGCTCCCACATCGTCGCCAACATCTGCCCCCTGACACACAGCGCAGCAAATTTGTTTGTCTATTACAAGCGGTCGTCACGTTTTAAGTCTGTTTTCTTTGATCTTCTGTGTCTGAGAGCTAGAAGAAAGACCAATGTCATGTGACACAAGCACCTGAGTGTTGTGACCTCATCGTGCTCGACACCTAGTGTAAGTCTGGGGAGATAACTGCTCCACTTGACAGTCAAGAGGTTTGAAACCAATGACAGCATCGTGCGTTACATCTTGTCACGTGACACTGTGGAAAGCCGTTATTGGTCCCCCTCTGTCAGTTCTATTGAACTTTGACCCCTCCTCCTTTACAAAAACTGGAAATAATATTATGCTAAACCCTGATAATGACACAACATACTAGCACAATAACATGCTTAATCAAATATTTGAAATATATTTTCTTGTGGTTTCTTTACTGTAAGCTATGAATAAACGATTAAATTTAATATTCATAATAATTTCCCTCCATATACCTGTTTATATCTCCGTTCATTTTCCAGTTCATTTTGCTTATAAATGCTTCTTTATTTTACTCATCCCTAGTTTATTACGGGTTTTCTTAGGACTGGTGTTATCTTTTCTGCGGATGTCCTCTCCCACTGTCCGGGCAGGAGTTATTAGTAGACCAGGAGCTGACAGTAGACACATCGAGTTAATGATGGACACGACTTGCTAGTCATTAGTTAAGACAGCTCTCTACCCTGCTGAAATACTGATCCGTGTTCTACCCCAGACTACTGGTACCAGAATGAATGAATAAAGGATATACCGACACGAACATAAAGCCACTATTCTAGAACTTTCCACAAACAATATAAACAATGTTACAACTTTATTGTTGTGATTATCTTCTGAAGGCTGTGTTTGCATGGACAAAACAAAAACACATATCTCTTTAACCCGAACACTTACTATGAAACTAACTGCGCCAAATGAAATACATTAATTAATTGTAACATCTCTGTCTCTCTCTCTCTCTGTCTCTAACGTATTCGCTACGTGATGGATCCTCCTGAACGGACAACTAAAGATTTTTTAATATCCTCCATGCTTCAAATTATCACTCAAAGTAATAATAGATTCTAACAGGTCGACTTCCATCCTAGAATCGTATCGACATAACAGACACAAACCGTTTGTGTTGTTCCTCGCGTTGCACGTGCGGCACGAGTTGTCCACGAGTTTAGAGTGCTGACCTTGACCAGCCCTGTCTGTAGTAAGTCGCTCTTTTCTGTAGATTTTGCAGCCAATCGTTGTGGTAAGTCCTCCGTCCGCTGTCGTTTCACACCTTAAACACTCCTGTAGTTACTATTTCCGCAGAATTTTCGATTCGGTTCGGAGGTCAAATATAGCGACCATGAGAGGGGAGACCTGCTACAACTCCTCTCTTTGTTGGATGTTTAGATTGATACAGTCTTTCTGTCTTGGCATACTTTACAGCATTTTAAAATCTTTATAAAAATGGATAGAAATTGAGTTGAAGGAAAATGTGAACAAACTGGCAAGTTGAGCTTTAACACGTCTTCATGTTCTGAATGTTTTCCACGCAAAATGTCAGGTTTCTGACGAACCTTTCACTTACAATCCTGTCCACGTGCCAGCTCTCAACGGTAGCCATGTTTCCTACTCTTTCACGAAGGTAAAGTGATGGAGGTGGCGCCAGTTGACAAGGAAACTATTTTCTGGCCAGTCAGTCTTCTCCGCCGCTCATCTCTTTCTCGCTGTACGTGAGCGCGACTTTGTATGGCAGGGGCTCCAGGTCCCTGATGCATGTCTTGATGACTCCCCAAGGACTCCAGGTCCCTGATGCATGTCTTGATGACTCCCCAAGGACTCCAGGTCCCTGATGCATGTCTTGATGACTCCCCAAGGACTCCAGGTCCCTGATGCATGTCTTGATGACTCCCCAAGGACTCCAGGTCTCTGATGCATGTCTTGGTGACTCCCCAGGGGCTCCAGGTCCCTGATGCATGTCTTGATAACTCCCCAGGGGCTCCAGGTCCCTGATGCATGTCTTGATGACTCCCCAGGGGTCCCAGGTCCCTGATGCATGTCTTGATGACTCCCCAGGGGCTCCAGGTCCCTGATGCATGTCTTGATGACTCCCCACTAGCCCCAGGTCGCTGATGCATGTCTTGCCGACCCCGTCATGTAGCTGACAGAGGATGCTCGCGCCTGGCAGGTTCGATGAGGTCGGTCGGCAACAAAGCATGGCGTCTTCCTCGTGCCGTGGGAGAGCTTAGCTTACACACGACTGAAAGTACACGGTTGTTTTGCAGCTTCAAATATGAGCGGAAACGATTCAGAAGATCCGTGTCTGTCATTAAAGACTAACTTGGATTTTTCCTTTCAGTCTCTTACAAAGCTCGTCCATTCGCTATCTGAGGCACCTCATTTTGTCGAGTCTGTCCACAGTAGAGATGTTCATATACCTAATCTGAGAAACTGTCATTAATGTCAGTATAAAACAAAACTCTTATTATTATTATTGCTTTTCGCCCCCAGTGGAGCATAGGGCCGCAACTACACCAGCCAGCGAACCCGGTTGTGGGCCTCCCTCCTCATTGGGTCCATGTCATTCCAGCTGCCTCCGCCTCGCCGTGGACGGTTCTTCTCCACGTCTGTCTGGGTCTCCCAACCCTGCGCATCCCCTGTGGGTTCCAGTCCAGAGTTTGTCGTGTTAGATTTTCGGCCGGCTTTCACAGGGTGTGTCCGATCCAGCCCCACTTTCGCTTCATGATGTCTTGGCTGGCAGGTTTCTGGTTAATTCTCTCCCACAGGTATGCATTGGAGATTCTCTCGGGCCATCTGATGTTGAAAATGTGGCGCAGACATCTGTTGATGAATGTTTGAATCTTGTTGGTGATGGTGTTTGTCACACGCCATGTCTCAGACCCATACACAAGGACAGATTTTATGTTCGTATGGAAGATGCGGATCTTGGTGTGCTGAGATAGTGCCTTGGAATTCCAGATGGGCCACAGGATGTGGAATGCTGGCCTGGCTTTATTTATTCTGCTTCTCATACCTTCATCTGTAGTTCCCCGTGTAGATGAAATAAAACAAAACTAATCAAGCATTTTTCTTTTTTGTGCTGTCGAATTTACATCTAAAATTTGCCGGCACATTTCCAGATATAATGTCTAAATTTGCTAATAACTCCTCCAAAAGAGCAATAATATCAAGAGTATTACTTGCCATTATTACAGCGAAAACAGAGTATTTACCACCACACAATAAGTATTCGGCGTTTGTTAAGATAAGTATTAATGCCATCTCATTGTTTGAATATAGTGACGGTTACATCTGTCGGTACTGTGTATAAATTAAGACGGTTTCTAAATCAGAAGATATTTTCTGAATGTTTTGTGCATACTTACATCTACAGCCTTACACCACAAGACCCACTTACAGCCTGTTAAGAAATAAAATAGTTTTGTCAACGACTTTCACTCTTATGTTGGCAGCAGAAAGAAATCAGTGGCTACAACACAGTCTCACCACAGTGTGTGTGTGTGTGTGTGTGTGTGTGTGTGTGTGTGTGTGTGTGTGTGTGTGTGTGTGTGTCGGTGTCCGTCCACCCCTTCAAAAGAAACTGAGTTGTGACTGTCATTTATGTTCTGTGAGACCTCTCCAATGACAACATGTGACTGTGTCGATGACATGACACAAACATACACTAATACACTAATGCTCTTTAAAAAGGTGTGTCACATATGGTTGTCTTTATTATAGGTTAATAATAATAATAATAAATATTTAAAAATTGCCGGTAAACATTTCAATACAGGACACTGGCGCTCAGTAGACAGTGAGTGAAGACAGCATGCATCGTTAACAGTGGTTTGTTTACATAAATATTGTAGTGGTAGCTTGTAGCTTGTTTATGACAGCATGTACCGTTGACAGTGTTTATATATATATATTCTAGTGGTAGCTTATATAAGACAGCATGTTTCGCTGACAAGGCTTTGTTCCCTCCACCCTGCATCCTCTTCCACCCAATACTTGTTCACGTGAGCGGAGCATCACGAGACAGACGACAACACAGCAGCTGACTAAGTACTCAAACATTTTAGTATTAATAGGAGTAAAAACAGTTCTTACACCTGTTACCTACAGGCGACTGGTCCTGCTAGGAACAGCAGCAAAAGGCCACCCCGAGTACGAGAGAAGTGTCATCTTGCCGCAAGGTGTTATGGTCTTGCTGGAAACCGACTCTCCTCACTCAACCCCCTCTTTCCCCCACCCCAGGGAGCTAGGTACTAGGTGTTAGTAGGTTAGGAAGGTTAGTTAGAACAGAAGTAGTAGTCATGTGTGTAAATACTGTAAATAATGTAAATAAAATCTGTCTTTGAGCTTATTTACCTGTGTCAGTGTATCAGTCCGCACGAGTGAAGGAGAATAACTAGAGCGAGAGAAAGTGTCTCCCTACTTGTCACACAGCACAACACACAGAAACATCTGTCAAGCTGAGTGATACCCTGTAGTTTGTTGGTCGTACTTGGGTTTGTTGTGACACAGATGTGACAGTGTCTTTATAAAATACTTTCATTCAAGTGTTTTGTCAACATTTGGTCTTTCGCGGGAGATATCAGGTAAATGGATTGTTTAGCATCAAGTGTCTCTTCATCTCATCGACCTACTGCACTCACTCACTCACTGTTCTTCTGTCTGCACATCAACCGAGCAAAATATTAGCGAAACTTTAATACTAACTGTTAGTGTGACTAATATAACGACCAACTGACTTGCATACACACTGCCAATCACAAGGACACAAGTTGTAAAATATGCATTAAGAACATTACCTGTTGTCACCGTAGTCTTATGCATGAGCGGATATTTATTTCGCTTCGTTGAGACTATTATTTGTGTCACCTCTAGCTACTAATTCTGTCTCACAGATGTTTTGACTGAGACCCTTAGCTACTTCTGTCTCACAGATGTTTTGACTGAGACCCTTAGCTACTTCTATCTCACAGATGTTTTGACTGAGACCCTTAGCTACTTCTATCTCACAGATGTTTTGACTGAGACCCTTAGCTACTTCTGTCTCACAGATGTTTTGACTGAGACCCTTAGCTACTTCTGTCTCACAGATGTTTTGACTGAGACCCTTAGCTACTTCTATCTCACAGATGTTTTGACTGAGACCCTTAGCTACTTCTATCTCACAGATGTTTTGACTGACGACCTTAGCTACTTCTATCTCACAGATGTTTTGACTGAGACCCTTAGCTACTTCTATCTCACAGATGTTTTGACTGACGACCTTAGCTACTTCTATCTCACAGATGTTTTGACTGAGCTACTTCTATCTCACAGATGTTTTGACTGAGACCCTGTGTTGAAGACGGTGTTGTTAGGTTGTCTTTGTTACACTAGGCACATCAGTTATATCAATTTCTTTTCAAATAAGTCCTACGCCGAGGCTGAAAACCATAAATGAGTTGTAAATAAAAATATTTTGTATTTTGACACTGATTTCAACGGAACACTTTAATGACATAAAATTATGTTGTAATATTTGACTGGGGCTGTGTGATTAACTCAGCGCATACCAATAAGTCTCCCCCACCAGCAACAGCACCACGTGGTGTGTGTGTGTGTGTGTGTGTGTGTGTGTGTGTGTGTGTGTGTGTGTGTGTGTTTAATGAAGAAAGAGAAAAGTCTGCTAGACCAATATAACATTTTAAAAATCGCTTGCTGTTGAAGACTCTTATGAACGCCACGCCTATGTCTTGTATTTACAGACCAATTTGCGATATTAAAATAAAAATTCTGCCATCCACACAT
The DNA here is from genome assembly GCA_004794655.1 of Marisa cornuarietis. NCBI lineage: Eukaryota > Metazoa > Mollusca > Gastropoda > Architaenioglossa > Ampullariidae > Marisa > Marisa cornuarietis. The sequence continues at coordinate 29,538 of SMMW01000638.1, read as the reverse complement.
AACATCAACCACCCTCCACACACACACGTACACACACACACACACACACACATACACTCACACATACACACACACATAAATAAACACAATTTCATTTGTCTGTTCACGGAATTTCCACTTTTTGTTTTACAAAAACTAGGTTCCACTTTATAGTTTATTTATACACACATAATAAAGAAAACAGGTAGACAGCTTTCAGTTAATTTTATTTGGTAACCATGGAAAGTTGTAGCAGAAAGACATAATGAGCAAACATCAATGCACTCACTCCGCAAGTAAAGGTGCCAGGAAATTATTTTCACAAAGGGCGATGTTTTAAAAATCAGTGCCGCGGGTTATACAATCCTCGGCATCCAGGTTTCTTCCACCACAAGTCCTTTCCGACAGAATGGCAGGTGTTGGAGACAGGCACAGAGAGACAAGTTCTATGATCTAGTTCCGAAGCAATTTTGAGAATTTAAACAATTCTTTAACGGGTAGTCTTTCCTTTTCAAGAGATTTTCTTAGACAAGACAACACAAGACTCACCAGGTCTCAATAACCGTTGACATTTGATTGTGAGCAACCAAAAACCTGTGGTCAAGGTAAATCCACGAAGAGCAAAATACTTTAGAGAATGTTGAATTATTAGAATGTTCTTTTTAAGTAAAGAAAGAAATTTAATCCTGTCGTCAGATGAGATTTATAACACGATGTGACAGTCATTTATATCCACAGAGTACACGAGTGTTTATTGTAGGTTACTATGTGGTAGTTGTGAGTTAAGGCTTCAGCTCTTGAATTGTAGTAATTATAGTAATTATAGTAATTATGGATGTTACATTCAAGACTACTTCTCAGGACGAGTCCACAGATTCCTTATCATGGGAGAGCTCCGGCGATGTAATATCAGAAGACACGTATCACACCCTCAACGAGGTTTTCAGCGGGTACATTTCTTTACTTATTTGCCTGGTCGGTGTACCCGCCAACCTGGTCACGTGCTTGGTGTTCTGGTGTCAGGGTCTACGAGACCGCATGAACCTCTGTCTCTTCTGTCTGGCTGTCGTCGACTTTCTCTACATGACCGGAGTAGTTCCTGTCATCGCCGTCGGCGCCCTCCTTCAGGCTGCTCACAGCGCCATCGCGGAGGAATATTTCCTCAAGTCACTAATCAATGGAATCGGTCTGGTGTATGGTCTTCGCCTAACCTCAGGTTGTTATAATATGATCATCGCGATAGAAAGGTGCCTGTGTGTCGTGTTTCCACTCAAAGCCGCGTCAATGTTAAGCACTGGCACTATGGGCGTGTTGCTGGCTGTGTGCTTTTTCCTAATACAGTTTGGCTACATTGTTATCCCCCTTCAGCTTCGCGTGGTCAGTGTTGATGTAGGGGACACGGTACAATGGCGATACGTGCCGACACAGATGTTTCTCGACAACAAGGAGCTGTTTCAAACAGTAGAGATGTCAGTCCTGACAGTGTCACTGCCAATCACAACGTTCCTCGTGGTGTCTGTCACAGCTGTCATCACCGTCATCAAGCTGACAGCAGCGATCAAGTGGCGAGAGAAGACGAGTTCCACGTGCAACGAGAAAGTAGGTCACCAGACGGCGCTGACTAAGATGATTCTCATCGTCTCCTTCATCTACATCTGTACCATGATTCCTAGCGTGTCGATGACCATCACCCGACTCCTTGTCCATGACTTTTCGGCGTCTGGTCGTTATTATTACCTGTTCATGGGCTCCCACATCGTCGCAAATGTTTTTCCTCTGGTTCACAGCGCCTCCAACTTCTTTGTTTACTACAACAGGTCGTCTCGCTTCCGGTCCCTTCTTCTGCGCATGAGTTGCCGTAAACGTTACATCAAAGAGCAGAAAACTAAAATAATTGAAGTCTCTCATCTCATGCAGTCTAACGCAGTTGCTAGATAAAAAAATAGGTTTCAATGTGTGTGCGCGCGCGCGCGCGCGTGTGTGTGTGTGTGTGTGTGTGTGTGGACTGGTTTGTCTGTGAACGATCAGAATCATTGACTGCAAATGATAAGAATGTCAAATCAACAAACTAACGACAAAATAAGCAATGTTTAAATGCTCTTATTATTTATTGAGTCTCCACGTTGGGCCATCCTTTGACTTCTAGCCTTGATATCTCATTGAGTAACTGAGTTAGCTTTTCGTTACTGCATGTAACGCTTTACTTATCATTTTATATGTTCACTCTAGTAGTGTAGCCTATCGTATAGAGAATATATAACGATGTCTGTATGTTTCTATGGTTTGACTCTAGTGGTATAAGTCAGTGTATAAAGTGACTAGTTGTGCCATTTGAGTAGCTTGGATACACAGCAACTCATCTGTGAGTAAGCGTTTCTATAGCAATGTATTTCTAGAGTTTAACCTATCAACAGCAGTGTATTTCTATAGGAACTCTAAAGTTAAGGTGGTCCTCATTTTGTTTAATAAAAGCAAAGGGCACTCTAAGGATCCGTCCTCCTAGGGTTAGTCAGTGTCAGGCTCAGGCGGTGTCAGTCCTGGTCTGAACTGAAGACCATTTAACAACGACCTGAATTTGTTTTGATCGGTAACTGAGGTCTTGGTCTAATTTACTAAAGATAATAGTTAATTCTGAAATATCGTCTAACAGCTAATACCCAATGGATAATTGTAAAATATCTGCTACTAGCTAACAGCCAATAACTAGTTCAGAAAGATCATTTTGAGGAGAGGTCATAAGGTGAACAGAGGTGTCACACTGACATCAGCACAACTCCACAAATAAATGAAGACATTTGTCAGCTTGAATGTGTTTTTTCATCAGCTTCGACGCAAGATTTCACACAAGCAGATGCAAGAGTCGACGAAAAGATTACAGAGTGTATGTAAAACGATCTTCCAGACCCTTCCTCTACCCTGAGCTTAGCTGACGATGATGTTCTCTAACATAGACATCGATAGCTAATGCTCCTGGTCCATGTTGACAGACTGGCAGTAATCACAGAATTCACACGTGAATGACGTGACAAACAGATCACAAACATTCACGTGTAGACAGTTTATAAATTAATAGTTCATGTGGGAAACCAAACAATTAGTGAATAAGCAGGTCATGTGTAAACACACCCAGAAGCTGAGTGGTCAGCACATTCGTTCCAAGATTTCTTTGAAGAATTCCTCTCTGCCATTTTTCTTTCCGAAGTAACCTTGAGCTACACAGTGACAGGTCAGATGTAGTTAAGTGGTGTGAAACTAGAAGACAAACACTTTCATGCACTGCTTTGTACTTTGTACATTTCACAACGCACGTCGTGTGCACAGTGTGTGAAAATGTCTTTCTTTAGCGACTTCCTCTACCACTAGTGAGTCTCTAACTGTAACTGCAGTGAGCTGAGTGTTTACAGTGAGCTGAGTGTTTACAAGAAGCTCAGTGCTTACAGAAAGCTGAGTGTTTACAGTGAGCTGACTATACACGATAAGCTCAGTGCTTACAGTAAGCTGAGAGTTTACACTTTCATATCTGTTTCATCACTGTTTCTGTTACATCTTAACTTACATTAAATAAAAATCTTGCCTTACTGTATTTAATTTATATTGTAAGCCTTCTTTCATCATCTACAAATGCAATAATACCATCGAGGTGAACAAAGTAAAACGAAATTTGTCTTACACAACTCTCCATGTTAAACATGACTTCCTAGGGGTGTATAGTTAGCTAGTCTTACACAACTCTCCATGTTAAACATGACCTAGTGGTGTGTAGCTAGTCTTACACAACTCTCCATGTTAAACATGACCTAGTGGTGTGTAGCTAGTCTTACACAACTCTCCGTGTTAAACATGACCTAGTGGTGTGTAGCTAGTCTTACACAACTCTCCATGTTAAACATGACCTAGTGGTGTGTAGCTAGTCTTACACAACTCTCCGTGTTAAACATGACCTAGTGGTGTGTAGCTAGTCTTACACAACTCTCCATGTTAAACATGACTTCCTAGGGGTGTATAGTTAGCTAGTCTTACACAACTCTCCATGTTAAACATGACCTAGTGGTGTGTAGCTAGTCTTACACAACTCTCCATGTTAAACATGACTTCCTAGGGGTGTATAGTTAGCTAGTCTTACACAACTCTCCATGTTAAACATGACCTAGTGGTGTGTAGCTAGTCTTACACAACTCTCCATGTTAAACATGACCTCCTAGTGGTGTGTAGCTAGTCTTACACAACTCTCCGTGTTAAACATGACCTAGTGGTGTGTAGCTAGTCTTACACAACTCTCCATGTTAAACATGACCTAGTGGTGTGTAGCTAGTCTTACACATATCTCCGTGTTAAACATGACCTAGTGGTGTGTAGCTAGTCTTACACAACTCTCCATGTTAAACATGACCTAGTGGTGTGTAGCTAGTCTTACACAACTCTCCATGTTAAACATGACCTCCTAGTGGTGTGTAGCTAGTCTTACACAACTCTCCGTGTTAAACATGACCTAGTGGTGTGTAGCTAGTCTTACACAACTCTCCGTGTTAAACATGACCTAGTGGTGTGTAGCTAGTCTTACACAACTCTCCATGTTAAACATGACCTAGTGGTGTGTAGCTAGTCTTACACATATCTCCGTGTTAAACATGACCTAGTGGTGTGTAGCTAGTCTTACACAACTCTCCATGTTAAACATGACCTAGTGGTGTGTAGCTAGTCTTACACAACTCTCCATGTTAAACATGACCTCCTAGTGGTGTGTAGCTAGTCTTACACAACTCTCCGTGTTAAACATGACCTAGTGGTGTGTAGCTAGTCTTACACAACTCTCCGTGTTAAACATGACCTAGTGGTGTGTAGCTAGTCTTACACAACTCTCCATGTTAAACATGACCTAGTGGTGTGTAGCTAGTCTTACACAACTCTCCATGTTAAACATGACTTCCTAGGGGTGTATAGTTAGCTAGTCTTACACAACTCTCCATGTTAAACATGACCTAGTGGTGTGTAGCTAGTCTTACACAACTCTCCATGTTAAACATGACTTCCTAGGGGTGTATAGTTAGCTAGTCTTACACAACTCTCCATGTTAAACATGACCTAGTGGTGTGTAGCTAGTCTTACACAACTCTCCATGTTAAACATGACCTCCTAGTGGTGTGTAGCTAGTCTTACACAACTCTCCGTGTTAAACATGACCTAGTGGTGTGTAGCTAGTCTTACACAACTCTCCATGTTAAACATGACCTAGTGGTGTGTAGCTAGTCTTACACATATCTCCGTGTTAAACATGACCTAGTGGTGTGTAGCTAGTCTTACACAACTCTCCATGTTAAACATGACCTAGTGGTGTGTAGCTAGTCTTACACATATCTCCGTGTTAAACATGACCTAGTGGTGTGTAGCTAGTCTTACACAACTCTCCGTGTTAAACATGACCTAGTGGTGTGTAGCTAGTCTTACACAACTCTCCGTGTTAAACATGACCTCCTAGTGGTGTGTAGTTTCTGTGTAGCCACCACAGACAGCAGAAAATCCTCACAGGGTTCGGCAATATTGCGGAAAAAGACATTTACTAATTTTTTTTTGTATTTTCTTCAAAATAAATAATTCGTTGTTTATAGATACTATTACCTCCCAAGGATGAGGGTAACAGTAACATAGCAACAGCCGTGACTCTGTCCCTTGTAATAGGGCTAGTGATTACTCATATAGACTGGCTACTACTGTGTACGTATTAAGACGACTAATGTACGCGCATTACAGGCTACTATGTCTACGCACCACAGGCAGCATTTGTATGCATTACAGGCTACTCATCTGTAGGAACTACAGGGAGTATTTATACACATTATGGGCTACTCATCTGTAGCAACTACAGGAAGTATTTATACACATTACAGGCTACTCATCTGTAGGAACTACAGGGAGTATTGATACACATTATGGGCTACTCATCTGTAGCAACTACAGGTAGTATTTATACACATTACAGGCTACTCATCTGTAGGAACTACAGGGAGTATTGATACACATTACAGGCTACTCATCTGTAGGAACTACAGGGAGTATTTATACACATTACAGGCTACTCATCTGTAGGAACTACAGGGAGTATTTATACACATTATGGGCTACTCATCTGTAGGAACTACAGGGAGTATTTATACACATTATGGGCTACTCATCTGTAGCAACTACAGGTAGTATTTATACACATTACAGGCTACTCATCTGTAGGAACTACAGGAAGTATTTATACACATTACAGGCTACTCATCTGTAGGAACTACAGGGAGTATTGATACACATTATGGGCTACTCATCTGTAGCAACTACAGGTAGTATTTATACACATTACAGGCTACTCATCTGTAGGAACTACAGGGAGTATTGATACACATTACAGGCTACTCATCTGTAGGAACTACAGGGAGTATTTATACACATTACAGGCTACTCATCTGTAGGAACTACAGGGAGTATCTATACACATTACAGGCTACTCATCTGTAGGAACTACAGGGAGTATTTATACACATTACAGGCTACCCATCTGTAGGAACTACAGGGAGTATTGATACACATTATGGGCTACTCATCTGTAGGAACTACAGGGAGTATCTATACACATTACGGGCTACTCATCTGTAATTACAACAATAATTTATAGGCAGTACAGGCTACTCATCTGTAGGAACTACAGGTAGTATTTATACACATTACAGGCGACTCATCTGTAGGAACTACAGGGAGTGTTTATACACATTATGGGCTACTCATCTGTAGGAACTACAGGTAGTATTTATACACATTACAGGCTACTCATCTGTAGATACTACAGGTAGTATTTATACACATTACAGGCTACTCATCTTTAGGAACTACAGGTAGTATCTATACACATTACAGGCTACTCATCTGTAGGAACTACATGGAGTATTTATACACATTACAGGCTACTCATCTGTAGGAACTACAGTGAGTATTTATACACATTATGGGCTACTCATCTGTAGCAACTAGAGGTAGTATTTATACACATTACAGGCTACTCATCTGTAGATACTACAGGTAGTATCTATACACATTACGGGCTACTCATCTGTAGGAACTACAGGGAGTATTTATACACATTATGGGCTACTCATCTGTAGAAACTACAGGTAGTATTTATACACATTACAGGCTTCTCATCTGTAGGAACTACAGGGAGTATTTATATTCATTATGGGCTACTCATCTGTAGGAACTACAGGGAGTATTTATACACATTATGGGCTACTCATCTGTAGGAACTACGGGGAGTATTTATACACATTATGGGCTACTCATCTGTAGGAACTACAGGGAGTATTTATACACATTACAGGCTACTCATCTGTAGGAACTACAGGTAGTATTGATACACATTATGGGCTACTAATCTGTAGGAACTACAGGTAGTATTTATAGGCAGTACAGACTGTCAATATTTTTTTGCAATTTATGTTGACGTGTCTACTGGAGATCGAATCTTACATTAGTAAACTACACGGAAAGTAGTTTAATTTTTAATTTTACATTATTTTGTCTGATTTCTTCTGTTGTTTCCGGATCACGCGCGAGCAATTCATTGATAAATATTATGTGTAGACTGAAATACACGACTCTGTGTCCCGCTGGGATGTGAACACTCATGTAACTTGAACACTCCGATAAGCCGGACACCTATGACATAGACACTCTGATAATGAAGACACTCTTTTAATGTTGACACTTGGTTCCTGAGGACAGTCCTGTGAATAAGGAATCATGGGAGAGTCCATGCTTCATGCTCACCCTGCTGAGTGTCCGGGTCACTGGCATCAGCGGCTTGTGTTCAAAATCTTAGTGTGTATTTAGTGTAGACATGATACAATATGATGAGCGCTGAGTGAAATACATGGCTGTGTGTCCAGTAATAAAACAAAGATCTGATGATGACTAAGAAAAGTAACCTCTACGCATGCCCTATTAATTACAGAACTTTAAATTTAGCGCATGCTCTATATGTATGAGCTGCCACTGGAATTTGTAACAAGATCTTAGAAACTTCAAATGACCGTTGAAAATATTAGCCGTGATATGTTAGAAATGCAAATATTAACAAGTTAAAAACCTTAGAGACACCTGGCCTGCAAGTTAATCCAAGATTCTTAATAGAGGTCAACATCAGCAACAAATAATGCAATGGTAGAAATTTGGAACCTCGTTCCTTCTGGTTGCAATAACAGTTGGGCCGACACATGATGTCTCTGACCTAATCTTGACATTTTTCATTTGTCAGGTGACCTAAGTTCTGTTAAAACAACTGATTTCCTGTGAGCTTCACACACATCTCTCTCACAGCTGGCCTCACTCGGTGACATCTGCCAATTTAATGATGCCTTCATAAAACTTGAGAATAATAATGATAATAGAAAGATTTATATCGCACGTACTCATGCTCCTATGTAGTGTGGTCTAGGCGCTTGATACAAGAACGAGACAAGGACAACATAGGAAGGACAGAAGGATAAACAACAGTTGTGAGGACTAACGAAAGACAAATACAGAAAACGCAGAGAGGAACAACAACCGAGAGTATCTTGAGTCTACAGGGGAAGACAAGCAGGGAAGCAGCAATAAACGGACAAAGGAGGGGGGTGTAGCTCTGTCTCAATGTGTCTGATTAAGAATATTCAATTTCTCAGGCTATTCAATGTTGGGGGCGCGGTGGCTGAAATGTCTGTCACAACCAGTCAGAAACTGGCGACTTGGTTTCGTATCTCGCCTCCGACATGCCTTTTTTCTAAATGCGACACCTGTTTACAGGGCTGACCGTTGGTAGTTCTCTGCGGGTCGTGTGTGTGTGTGTGTGTGTGTGTGTGTGTGAGAGAGAGAGAGAGACGCATTTGATATCTTCTGACAAGTGTCTTTCGTGCGAACTTAAGTCCGCTTTTGGCTAAAGTATTCTTTAACTAAATTTGTCTTATTGTTCTCTATAAATGTTATGCCCTATAAGCTGTCCAGAGCATCAAGACTTGCGGGTAACTAATAGCAAGAGAGTTATTACAGAGCGGTGGTATCTTATAGCATGTGACACTCGTGTTGTTTTGAATAAACTTTTCTGGAAACTCACGTGTTCGAGATGTTGATAACCAGTGAATGTACTCATCAAAGTGACGAGAAGGACTGCAGCCAAATGTTTCTTGACCTGCACAGCAATCCGCTCCCTCTAGTGGTGACCAGGTGGTCCCAGGACGGGTGACCCCAGATAAAGTACAAGGGGACTGGTGTTTTATGCCGAATCAGCAACTAAGGCTATATCATGGCAAGGCAGCTAGCCCTGTAAACAGATGCCACAAGCAGAGAAAGAACAACCTGCCCGAGACGAGAGCTGAACCCAGGACAGTCAACCTTCCTTACATTCCAGACAACAAAGTACATAAATAACAATCATTCCGAGTTTACACCTAGTCCTGATTATTACCGACATTTGCTGCAGAAATCAAAGCTTCTCATTTTGTTTTTTGGAGAAGCTTATCACATGACGATTGTAGATTTCGACAGCAGAATTAGCGACACTAACGACACTAAGTTAGGCAGTTTACCTGCTACAATGGTTTGTTTGAAAGGTCAATGAAAGCCCTGACGGTTTGACCCAGTTTATCACAATGCAAAGCGAGTTGCTATGCTCCAATTAACATTCTCTATTCTCGCTAATTCTGCGCTTAGCAAAACCAAATATGAAATCAGTTGCTGTCTTTAGTGACAAAATATACATATTTCTAGATGGTATGAAAGACCACCTGGAGAGTAGATAGAAGACATGCTGAACATTTGTAGTTTGCCATAATCTCAAACTGGCGAAAAATTAATTTCGTCACATGTAGGTGCTGTCAGCTGTGTCAGGCCATAAATACCTGCCTTAACCAAACCAAAAAGCTATGGCACCCTATACTGTCATTAGTGGTGACAGTGGTGGTAAGCCATATCGTACTTCTAGATTTTTATAAACAGGCAAAGAGTACATCCCCATGATGAGCAATAAAAACTTGTTTTTAAATAAAAGAAATCATAGTAACAATTAAATTCATTCACTCATCCCTAACCAACATTATAACAAAGCATAAGTTGTGGAAATCTAAACCACTTAAAAACAAAACTATCAACAAACTGTAAAGATGGTCATAAAAAATGCCAGATTTATCTACCTTGTTTTACCGTACTGCTATAATAATTATTACTGTACTGTGTTGTATTGTAAGATATAAACATATAAAAGTGTGAGGGGCCCCAGAGTGGTCCAAGTTCCAAGAGTGCCTCTCACACTTTTATATTTTAAGTTATATGTTTTAAAGAAAATCCCGAGACCTAAGGAATTATTTTACATTTTTTAGGGTTCATTTCAAGCAAATTTTTTTTTTTTAATTTGCTGAATTAGGGGAGATAACTATAGATCCCTGGTCGTAGAGCAGCAGTTACCTGTCTCCCCTGAATCAGCCTGTACGATCTCATACAAAATTCTAAAAATTTTTAAATCTGTTTACCACCTATGAAGTTTTTTAATATTACATTGTCCCCTGAAATAAGTAACTGGTGAACAATACCTAACTCTAGGACGATGCCAAGTGGGTGAAAATCAATTACAAAATTCCCAAACCCACAAACGACAGTCAGGGAACTAAAAGTGTGTAAAAACAATGTCGACTGCTGTCAGCAAAGTTAGGCTGTAGATTAAGTTTACCTTAGAGTCGAGTTGTTAAAAAAGCTGTAACTTAGAGAAGTGAACTTTCTGCTTCATTATTTCTGTACTGAATGACTAGGGAGGGTCCAGTATGGAAGCTCTCGAAATTCTAAAAATAAATTGCAGTCTGCGTTCGAAGGTTCCACTACTTTCTGGGTTCGAATCCTCAATATTTCTTTAGTAATTCATATCGGCAAAAGACGGCAAGGTAAATAAACATACATGTACACAGTTTTATCAATATATCTCAGTGCTGCAGGTAACAACACATCATAAACATTATAACTGGAGGTCCTGTTGGAATGTTGGAGGAATGTTGTGTCATCACCACAGTGTTATCCTTTAGTAGATTTTAGATTCATAGCAACGAATCTTTTCACACTTTAAACAAATGTAAAGTAAAATTGTTTTTCCCGAAATGGACTCAATTAAGTATATTGATTATGTACGGTTACTGTAGGGATTTTATAAACAAAAATACACAATCAAATGTTGCTCACGTAATGAAGTGCAGACATTATCTATTCAGCTATGACACAAATATTATTTACGTACTGTAAGTGTAAACATTTCATATACAGAACCTTAAATCCATGTTGATATGGAATTGCGATCAATGGCTTTATCATGGCACTCAGCCTGCTAATCTTGAGTTGAAGTCACACACAGCGAGTAAGACGGACCTGAAGCGAGACGACTGATTGTAATACACAAACAAGTGGCAGGCGCTGTGAGCTACAGGAAAAATGTTAGCCACGATCTGGGTGGCAATAAACAGGTAGTAGTAACGACCATGTGGGGAAAATTCCAAAACAAGGAGCCTGGTGATGTTCAGCGACACGCTGGGAATCATGGTACAGATGTAGATGAAGGACAAGACCAGAATCATCTTTGTCAGCGCCGTCTGGTGACCTACTTTCTCTCTGCACGTGGAGGTCGTCTTCTCTCGCCACTTGAGCGCTGCTGTCAGCTTGATGACGGTGATGACAGCTGTGACAGACACCACTAGGAACGTGGTGATTGGCAGTGTCACTGTCAGGACTGACATTTCTACAGTCTGAAACAGCTCCTTGTTGTCGAGAAACAGCTGCGTCGCCTCATACCGCCATTGTACTGTTCCTCCTGTTTCAACACGAACAACTAATAACTGTAGGGGAACAACAAGGTAGCCGACCTGTATTAAGATAAAGCACACAGCCAGCAACACGCCCATAGTGCCAGTGCCTACGAGTGAAGCGGCTTTGAGTGGAAACACGACACACACGCACCTTTCTACCGCGATGATCATATTATAACAACCCGAGGTCGCACGCAGACCATACACCAAGCCCGTGCCGCCCATGATAGTCTTCACAAAGTATTCATCAGCAAAACTACTGTGAGTGACATGAAGAAAGGCGCTGATACAGGAGACAGGAAGCACACCTGTCAGGTACAGCAAGTCCACCATGGCCAGACAGAAGAGACAGAGGTTCATGCGGTCCCGCAGACCCTGGCGCCAGAACACCAAGCACGTGACCAAGTTGGCGGGAATACCGACTGTACAAATTAGTAATGAGAGATACCCGTTAAAAACATCCTTGAGAGTGTGATAAGTGTCTTCTGTTATTAAATCTCCTGGGACTTCCATCCACATGAAAATCGTAGACACATCTTTAGATATCCCCGCGTTTATTGTGACATTCATTGCGACTCAAGTCCCAGGCCTGGCAGTAAGAAATTTCATTCAGTCAGATATACCTCTTCTCTACTTTGCCCGTTTCTAAGATTTGTTTTCATTGTTGGTAGTTTTTAATGAGTTAGTATCTACAAGATTCGATTTCTTGTTTTAATTTTAGATTTCAGTTTGAAAACTTATAAAGTAATAAGTACTTTGTTGTCTTTGTCACAGTGTCTCTAATGTCTCTAGGAACTACAATGTGGATCCAGTAGGACAGTAGGACAGACTGATTGCCGCTTAGTCCATGTTGTCATCGTCTCACTTGGCAGCATTTCATCGAAGGCGTTCTTATCATTAGTTTGTTAGTGCAGGAGATTACAGGAGGTTGTACACATTCTCTAGAAAATGAAGTCTTATAAACAAGCCGGGCTGCTGGTGCTTATATAAGCAAGCGAACATCATTAGTGTAAACAATGTCTTTTAAGCAAATAAATCTTATTTAGCCGCTCTGTTGCTGTCTGTAAGAGGAATTCGTGCAGATAATTATTAATTTCTTGGCGCACATTTTGTTATTTATTCTACTTGAACAGGTTTCTTCTTTCAAATCTCCTTGTGGTCAGGTACCTAGTGTACTGTTTACACGACAGTTTGTATCAAAATACAATAGACGCCTGTCAATATTATCAAGGCGTGTCTGAGTTTCTCTGAAATTAGATTAAATATACAAGTGAATGTGAAAAAGATCATTGCACAAACAAATGAATGTGAGTCGGCTGCACGATATTTTTACGAGAACATACCAGCCAGGAGGGAGGACAAGGTGCGTGCGTGCGTGTGTGCGTGCGTTTGTGAAAAGAGAAAAAGATTGTAATCGTCGTCTTAGATTTTGTCGGTGATTATATGAGTACTTTAATTCGAAATTTTCTTTGTTAATTACGTTTTGCCACCGCAAAGATAATCTACGGCAAGCCTATAGTTTTAGCTGGTAGACCTGTGAAGCTTAAGAGCAATTTAGTGAAAACACAGACTCACAGACACACACACACGCACACACAACTGCCCTCTGAGCTAATTCTTGTATTATATTAAAAATACACACTGGCACACGCACTCCCCCGTTATATACAGACCTGTAATGTTTCAATAATTTCCTCTTCATATGTTATCAGTGTTGTTGTCTGTTTGCTCACCTGACCGATTGCCACAATAGTGAAAACACAGGTGGGCCGCCATGCATGTCGCTCTGTGAAGTTGTCCCAACTGCCGGCCGGCAGCTTCCTTGTGTTTTGTGTCGATGACTGTGTCGATGATTGTTGTCAGGTTTTGGAAGACAAAATGTTGCTCCTCGAGATTAATCTCCCATTACAGGAGATGTTGATGCGCTTGAGGAGGTTTTACTGTCTGGTGAGGATTTAGGTGTAAATAATTGTTAAAATGTTAGAGTGCACTGTTGATAAAATGGTAGGTGTGCACTGTTGATAAAATGGCAGTGTTCACTGTTGATAAAATGGTAGTGTGCACTGTTGATAAAATGGCAGTGTTCACTGTTGATAAAATGGCAGTGTTCACTGTTGATAAAATGGTAGGTGTGCACTGTTGATAAAATGGTAGTGTGCACTGTTGATAAAATGGTAGGTGTGCACTGTTGATAAAATGGTAGTGTGCACTGTTGATAAAATGGTAGTGTGCACTGTTGATAAAATGGTTGTGTGCACTGTTGATAAAATGGCAGTGTGCACTGTTGATAAAATGGTAGGTGTTTAGCGGACAACATTGTGCAGACTTTGAACATAACTGAGAAATATTGTCAGCCTCAGTGCGTCATGTCAAAGTGCATTGAGCTCTTTTGTGTGAGGAGAAATGTGCTGTACAAGTCGTCATTATTATTATTATTATTATTATTATTATCATCACACACACACGCACGCACGCACGCACACAAACACACACACACACACACACACACACACATCTTTCTTCTGCGACTATCAAGCGAAAACAACTTGAATCAGTTCGTCATACCAGTCGGGTGGGTCTGCTGTCTGGTTTGTTATTGTTGTATACCTACCTACGATTTATTAACAATGAAAACTAATTCTCAAAAAAGCAGAAACAAATTCTAAAATGTAAATAACAGCTCATTCTGCTTGATAAATACTAGAGGTAGAATGTCTTCTCTTTATATCAGCTCTTTATCATGTAGACCAGTGCATTGCAGATATTTGCTTCATCTTGGATTTATAAACTGTATTACAACACGAAGGAACAAAGGAGAACAAAATTATTGAGATGACTTACATATTTGTATAAAGTACACAAACACGAGATTCTCTGTTAATAAAACCTAATGAACGTATTAGAAGACAGCATCTCACATACATCATCTAGTAAGTCGCATATAGATACCCATTAGTAGACGGGTAGTTATACACAAGCAGCCCACGTAAGACAGCCATAAGTAGCCAATACAGGTACACACTAGTAGTCTTAGGTACACACTAGTAGTCATAGAACATATGAAAAATATTTAATATTCTATATATATAAATATATATATATATCAGTAGCCAGTTCTGACGTAGACAACAGAAGCCCGTATGTAGGTACACATTAGTGGCCAGTACATTGTAACACACAGCAGCTATACGTACCTGCACAATAGTACCAGTGGATACATACACATTAGCACCCGGTTTATGGGTACTGGAGTCAGGGGTACATGAGTTCGTGCCTTGACTGTCAGACAATAATTCCGATTAGTCTGGTTAAGGTTTTGCTAAAGGTGATCCACAACCATCTCAGGCTGGCGGCGGAGGAGCTGTTGGCTGGGGAATAGGCGGGATTTTTCGGGTTTGGAAGAAACACTGCTGAACAAATCTTTAACAGTCAAATCGTAATCCGAAATCACCCACAGGACTACAATGATCTTTACCATAAGTTAATCATCGACTTCAAGAAAGGTTTCGATAATGGTTCGTGGGGCTATGGAATGTTTTGCGGACGTTCATCGTGGAGGAAAACCTCCCATGAACCATCAAGGCGATGGCGGCTCCAGGAGCTCAGTACTTTTGAACAACTAGGTGGGTTAGTTGTGTCCCACGATGGTGGTGTGCGCCAGGCCTGCAGTCTGTCCCATTGCCCATCTTGTTCACATCTTAAAAGCAACGGATCCAGGCCTTCGTGCTTCAGGAAACAAAATGCTTCAAGAGACTTTGGATCTCCTACAGGAAGTAAGAGACTGGTTACCTCCCTGGTGGCACCCCAAGAGTTTGACATGAAACCTTGTCAATGAAGATCCTCCAAGTATACGTCGAAGGTGGCCGACGCCGTGGCAAACAAGAAAAGCTGGGTGACGAGCCTGAAAAAGTGGACCAGCTCTCCACTGAGGCCAGCCTCCATGACACTGCCTCCACCCCATGGCTTCTGGTGTAGTGGTATTCATAAATATAATGTTATTTATATTATAATATTAAATATCAGTAGAATGCACATGCCATCTTGGTTTGCCATGATGGACTACAAGTCGCATTTTACAGGCTTCTTTGGTAGCTTTATATAAACCATGGCCTACAGCACTACATAACCAAGGGAGACTATGCAACGTTACGAATATGACAGCAAGAGTAGCCTCCTATTATTAAATATAACATGGCTTCGATGAAAGATAATACACAAAACAGTCTGATACCATAGTGTGACTTGTGTAAGAACAGTTCAAAGGTAACTGACAGTACTAAACATCCTCTAATGTTGATGTAACAGACGTTCTCACGTCGCTGTCAGCTTCATCATCATCGATATCCCCGTCGACAGGGGCGGGTTGGGATGTTGTTGCTGTGTCTGTTTGCACCAGAAAGACGTAGTTTAGATCATAAACAGTTCACATACAGCCAGTAATATAACGGATTTAAAATGCTGGAATAAACTTTATTTCTTTTCTTTAAAAGAAAATAGCAGTAAAACGAATAACTCGTCACGAGTTCAGTAGATTTTCATTTCAGCTGAATTAACATTTGCCAAAGGTAGTATAACACTCTAATTGAACAATATTGTCTACATTGTTTCCAGCAGAACAAAATTTTCATGTTATTAGAACATACGTTAAATCCGTTAGACTACACTTGAACACAAGTAGAAAATGGAGAGACCTTAATTCGTTTAGTCACACTGAGCCCGTCAGATCAGTTTTCATGTCATTAGAGATGCACCTGTGGAGCACAACATGTTAAATGTGCACTGAAAGCACACCTCTTTCTTAAACATCACTCCTAACAACAGTCCTCACAATGCTCGTCTTACTTCCCTCCTCATCTTTGCAAAATCACGAAAGTCCTTGTTACTTTCCTTTTTTTGCGTTTTCTGTATTTGTCTTTTGTCATCATTACTCTTGTTTATCCTTCCGTCTTTCATATGTTGTTTGTTTGTTCTTCTATCTCTCGTATGTTGCCCATTTTGTGTTTTTGTTCTTAAGAGCTATTAGCATGCACCTTAGGCTAATCACCCGCTATTTGCGCGTTCACCCGCGTGTGCAAATACAACCGACACAGTGGTACAACACATAACATTATAATTAATCAAAAGCATCGAATCAGGTTAAGGACATTAAATCAGATCATAGAATAATATTCAATATGTACTCAATTATCAATCAAAAAGCCGGTATAATTTACGTGGACAGCATCAGATATATGCACACAGTATACATACGGTATACTCCAACTCCCTTGTACCCGGCACTCCACTGGCGGTACATACGTCTGCTTCCTTCAAGGGTTGGAAACAAAAAGCTTTTTTCCTTGTCTCATTTCTTTCACGTCGTCAGGTGTGGAAGTCTTTCCCCTGGTCCATTCACTCTCGCATTCTCTCGCGATACTTGCGTTTCTTTAACTAGCCAATCATGCATCGGTTTACAGGCTATCCACGTGGTGTCGCTACACTCTCCCCGGCCTAAACATAACCTATCAATCTAACCACATCACGACACGACACTGTCGCACCACTCATCGGCTTTCATCGCTCAGCATCGACATCCAGTCGGTGGCAATGAAAACAAACGCTAAGTGTACCGGTCTTCCCATTAACGGTCTACCCCCTAGACAACACTCAATGGTCTTCCTTACATAACCGGTCCAGTTCCCAGGCCATACTAATACTAGAGGGTGACCACCGGTTGTAAAAACACCCTTACCCCATTGTCCACCAGACACCCGGCCATTGCTGAAGATCGATCGGGGTCCCTCTTTAATTACATTTTAGTGCTCGATCATTTTGTTCTGGCCTTGAACCAGGCTGGGTCATGACAAAAGGAGAGAGTTCCATTGCTTTGCTGCTAGTAACTACAAATCCTGTGACCATATGTTGTTGTTCTGGTGACAGGAACAGTGAGGATACGGTCATCAGAGGAAGAGCGGAGTTGTCTGGCCGGGATGTAAGGGATGAGAAGTTCAGAGAAATAATCAGGACAGGATCCGGCAAAAAAACTCACTGCGTATTTTGAGAGGCTGAACATTGTGGTCACATTCCCGAGCAGGACTTATTAGAGGTAGCATGTCGACACTGTCTCTGGTTCTCGGGAACATGAAGAAGACAATTTCTTGCCTAGCCAGGGTATCATTGTAACTATTTATATGTGAAGAATTTCAATTAGTTTATTATACGCTTTATATATTTTAAGTGTCTCTATGTTCTTCGCGTTTTGTCTTCATATACGTAATTTAGGAAATAAAATTCTATAACATTATATACGGTGAAAGGGGCGCAACAAACATCACCGTAAATGAAATCATTTTGTTGTCCATCTCCACTTGTACATGTTGACACTCATGTACTTAACGAGTATGTGTAGGTCAGTACTTATACAGGTAACGAGTATGTGTAGGTCAGTACTTATACAGGTAACGAGTATGTGTAGGCCAGTACTTACACAGGTAACGAGTATGTGTAGGTCAGTACTTATACAGGTAACGAGTATGTGTAGGTCAGTACTTATACAGGTAACGAGTATGTGTAGGTCAGTACTTATACAGGTAACGAGTATGTGTAGGTCAGTACTTATACAGGTAACGAGTATGTGTAGGTCAGTACTTATACAGGTAACGAGTATGTGTAGGTCAGTACTTATACAGGTAACGAGTATGTGTAGGTCAGTACTTATACAGGTAACGAGTATGTGTAGGTCAGTACTTATACAGGTAACGAGTATGTGTAGGTCAGTACTTATACAGGTAACGAGTATGTGTAGGTCAGTACTTATACAGGTAACGAGTATGTGTAGGTCAGTACTTATACAGGTAACGAGTATGTGTAGGTCAGTACTTATACAGGTAACGAGTATGTGTAGGTCAGTACTTATACAGGTAACGAGTATGTGTAGGTCAGTACTTATACAGGTAACGAGTATGTGTAGGTCAGTACTTATACAGGTAACGAGTATGTGTAGGTCAGTACTTATACAGGTAACGAGTATGTGTAGGTCAGTACTTATACAGGTAACGAGTATGTGTAGGTCAGTACTTATACAGGTAACGAGTATGTGTAGGTCAGTACTTATACAGGTAACGAGTATGTGTAGGTCAGTACTTACACAGGTAACGAGTATGTGTAGGTCAGTACTTATACAGGTAACGAGTATGTGTAGGTCAGTACTTATACAGGTAACGAGTATGTGTAGGTCAGTACTTATACAGGTAACGAGTATGTGTAGGTCAGTACTTATACAGGTAACGAGTATGTGTAGGTCAGTACTTATACAGGTAACGAGTATGTGTAGGTCAGTACTTATACAGGTAACGAGTATGTGTAGGTCAGTACTTATACAGGTAACGAGTATGTGTAGGCCAGTACTTATACAGGTAACGAGTATGTGTAGGTCAGTACTTATACAGGTAACGAGTATGTGTAGGTCAGTACTTATACAGGTAACGAGTATGTGTAGGTCAGTACTTATACAGGTAACGAGTATGTGTAGGTCAGTACTTATACAGGTAACGAGTATGTGTAGGTCAGTACTTATACAGGTAACGAGTATGTGTAGGTCAGTACTTATACAGGTAACGAGTATGTGTAGGTCAGTACTTATACAGGTAACGAGTATGTGTAGGTCAGTACTTATACAGGTAACGAGTATGTGTAGGTCAGTACTTATACAGGTAACAAGCACTGCTCGGCAAAGTCTGTGTCCTGGCCTATGTAGAGACCACAGAGTTTCTTTGTCATATTTGTGTTAAGGGCAGATATTTGTAAGTTCTCCATACATAAATGTTGCGGTCGTAGTAGAAACTGTTTTCCGACTGTAGATAAACATCAGCTTATTTGGTAACTTCAAGTAGCTGACATATGAAAAGAAACGTTGAAATCATAGTTGACTGGAAGGTTGTATAATAAACGAAAGTTCGCCTGATCGCAGCTAATGTCTGTGACAGAAGTCTGTGTACCTCCACCCGAGAAAGGTATTCTTAATTAAAAGTCGAGAAATGGAAATCTGTTGGTATCAGAGACTGGTTTATTCATAATAGTAGACTGATAGGTCACAAGGGAGAGTCCTCGTGTATGTGGTGTATGTAGACAGCATTCACTTTGAAAACACAAGGAACTCTTTTTTTTGACACCATTATTATTCTCATGTCTGTGTGTTTATAGTTGAAGCGACTCGAGTCTGGCTGATACTGGAAAAAGGTGCTGTACAAATGTTCTATTATTATTATTATTATTATTATTATTATTATTATTATTATTATTATTAAGGGACAGGTATTTACGAAGTATTCTTCTGCAAAACTGCTGTGAGTGACATAAAGAAAGGCGCTGATGCGGCTCCCAGCACACGGCGAGTGTAGACTCACCTTTACCTGCACTGGCCCTTGTCACATCCATGTGTCCGTCAGTCAGTCAAGCGTCTACAAGTGACACATAATCAACAATGACTCTTCTATACTTTGTTAGGTTATCATTATTTTGGGGGGACTGGTGTAGACTTTTGGGAAAACGTTTACTTTTCATTTTAAAACAGTTACAAAGCTATTGTGTCAGGGCCCTCTAAACACCTTGCTCGTCCGTTGATTTGTCGTTAGAAATGGAATATATTCAACAGCTGTTGACAACAAGTGTTACTTTATTTTCAAGAGTTCTTTAAAACAAAATAAATATTTTCTCAGAGCCATTCAAATCTCTAAGAACAACCGTATAGCTGTTTAACAATCGAGGCTCATTGATTTCCCTCTTTTCGCAAAGAAATAATCCCCCGCCTCACCCAGCTCTGTGAAATGAGTATTTATTTCCTTATTTTCCTGTCTTGATAATTTTTTCCTTTCAAGCTGATCTACTGTATCTTTTCTTACAGGTTAATAAATAAACAGGTAGATAGACTTTGCACGAAAGTGACATATTTCAACTTTATTTTCAGATGTCAATACCCGGTAATAGCCATGCACAATTATTTTTGCTTAATTTGGAGGAATGGTATCAGTAATTGTGAACATTATTAACAAACATAGGTGGTTACCTTTGCTTGTGTAATAAAATGTGTACCTGACGTGTGTTTTTTCCTCTGTATGTGTGTGCGTGTTTCAGTGTCTTGCAGCCCATGTCAGCGAATTTGTGCGTGTCTATGCATGTGTGTGTGAGAGAGAGAGAGAGAAAGCGCTTGTGTGTGTGTGTGTGTGTGTGTGTGTGTGTGTGTGTGTGTCGATGTGCATAATTAAAATGACTGTTTTTCGTCGTGTAAATGTAATCAATGGCGGGAGTTTTTAACAAAGTACATCTGTTTAGTTCAATATTCCTTCTCTTCATCAGTTTTTACTGGGAACCCACACACCACACCCTCACCCACCAACACCACCTTCCCGACACACAGGGGAGCAAGGGTGTGAACTATACTGTACTATACTGTACTATACTGTATGTAACGTTTCACGGCTCAAACCTTTTCTTTATGTTATATCATCATTATTATTATTCATGTTAGTAAGAGTCCAAAGGCCTGGAGAGGGGAACAGTGGCACGTTCCTGAATAGTCTCGTGAGCTGTGACGTTGACCTGCGTATTGCGTCACACCATGACGTAACTAAGAAATGTGAGATCTTTGTGTTGAGAACAAGGATGGAATCTTAGTGCAGGCATCATGGTGTGATGTGATAGTGGCCGCCACGGACTATTCAACGTGATGATCCATGCCGACTACAATTGTACAGAAGTTAGTGATGTAGTCAGTCGCCATGGAGCCCACACAGCCATCGAGTCGCCAGGCAATCCTCGTAGCAACCAAGCGGCTAGGGGCTTGATTGGTGGAAAATCGAAAGGAAAAAGAATAGTTAGGCACGTGGGGGGGGGGGAGGCGAGTGATACCGGTCATTGTGCGGCAACCACTGAGAGAGAACAGAGCTATACGACGGCATTCACAGAAAACCGTTAGAGTCTCCACGTATGAGTTGATCCTGAGATAATCCACCAGAGAGGAGCGAGTTGTATGGAGACGGCAGACTGTCTCTACTCCTGAGTGACTGATTCTGTGGCAAGCAGGTGGGGGAAAAACTGTTTGAGCATGAGTCTTTACTGCAAACCGTCAGTGTCACGACTGTAGAGGACAGGTCATCAGAGAGAGAATTTACGGTGACGACAGAAGCTTTGCTGCGAACCGGTAGCATCTTCACCACCAGGGGGTATGTCCAACTTTATAAACAAAAATTTGGACGGATTGTTGTGACATCGTATCATATCGGATACCGGGTCATCAGTTCGCCTGTTTGGATTATCTGCACATCGGAACATCTGTCTACTCACTTATCGTACCCTGGGACTATTGGACACTGGGTTATCAGTTCGCCTGTGTTGGATTATCTCCTCATCGGATCACCTGTTCATCCATCCATCGCACTTTCGAACTATTGGAAACCAGTTTACCTGTTCACCTGTGTTGGATTATCTGGTCTTCAGTTAGGTGGCACTGCCGCCGAGAGCATATCGTTGTCTAGCCATAGTTAATCCCGTTTATTCATTCTTTTTTTTCCTTTTAACATTAAATGTGGAAACCGTTGGTCGGCCCTTTTTGTTGAAAAAGGTAGAAGAGTGCCGCGAGCGCAGTTACATGGAAATGTACACACACACGCTCGCACCCACTCATAAGAGCACTTCACACAAAACGCTACACTGTAACACTGTACTAACTAGACTGTACTATACTGTACTATACTGTACTGCTTGTGTCTGTCACTGTTCTGAAGTGTCGTCGCTAACATCGCCATGCTCCTCAACCTGTTTCGATGTCTGGATGTCTAGCAGACATTTCCAGAAGGTCCTGCAAGAATACTGACAAAAATTATAAGTCTGTAACATTTTTCAGATTTAATACACTTTATATTAATAAACATGCAGCAATAACTTTCATACTTTGGTGGAGTGTCTCTCATTCTTGACGCGTCTGCTTACCAGGGCAGTCACGCCGTCAACGTTCAGCGACGAGTCTGCCGACATGGGCAGGCCAAATTTTGTTCATTTTTTACACACATAAAATGCGTTGTTTTGGATTAAAAAAAATTAATGAATTCGATAGATGATTCATTTTTCTATCGAGTGATCTTCGTTTTATGAAGTAGTTTTTACGTTTGTCAGTAATTTTCTGCGTTTTCCCACGATACCTGTCTTTCTGTTTAAAAAATGGCTACCAAATAACCGGGGTAGAAAGTTCGACCGGCAGCTTTAAAAATTTATATTTATTAACCTACAGTAAAGACAACCATCAGCAATACACCGTTTTAAAGAGCATTTTTAAAACATTCTCTTGGTGTTAATTTTAAGATACATAGGTTTTGTCTTTGAGTACTAAAATCAAATGAAAGATTACGACTGTACGCGTTTTAGAACTTTTGAATTGCGCCGGTCGGAAATTAAAAAAATTATTTACACAATATATATACATGTATATATACAGATATAAAGTACCAAACAAATATATGTTTTATTAGAATATACATTAGAATTTTTAAATTACTTACTATTTTCTTCTCCTTTGCGGTTGTTGAAGTACAAATCCATGTCAAAGTGAGACACAACAACGTGCAATTTCAACATGGCGCTTAATTTTTCATCAAAAATACACGTGATCACACGTGATTCACTGCCAGTTCAAGGGAGAGAATCATGGTGGACGATTTCCTGTTTCAGTAGTTTCCTCTCTTATGTTATTTTCAATTATGCTTTTAAAAACGTGTACTGTCACCACGAAAAGGTTTTGGGATGCACTCATTATCATGGAACTTTCTCTTAAGAATACTATAAAAGTGTGCTTTTAGGCAAACACAAGGTAAACTGTTTTTTTTCTAAACATTTCGATCTATCATTATCAATTCAAATTGTTCTTCTACCTCTTTTAGTTATTTTTTTATGATTTTTTGAGAAAGGGCTAAAAACTTCCGTCCCAGTGGGTCGAACTGCCGCTTAGCCTGACGTCAAGAATGATAACTGGACTACAAGACGAGGACGGTAGGACTTTGGCGAGTGTCGCCATGATTGCCGCACCTTGAAGTCCATCGGCCAACATGTCAGACCTCTGTTGGTCTTGTTTTAATCTTAGGAAGAAACTGTTGAGCTGTTGCGTACTTTAAGCAATACGCCGTTTAAAGGTGTCTTCATTAACTGTCTGGTCTGTCCCACATTTCTCTGAGAGTGTCTTCCCTCTTTTCTCTCGTTCTTGCTGTAACGTTTGCTCTCTTTTTCTGTCTCTCTTCTCTTTACTGTTTCTTTCTCTCCAGCCCACTCTCGTTCTACGTCTTCAGAGAGGTAATCTCCATCGTCTGTTATTCTCTTTTACATTTCTTTGCCTAATTTTTTCTGTCTTTTAAGTCTGTTTTTTCTTTTTTGTAATATCTCTATTTCAAGCTGAAACATATTAGACTGTCTCTCTATGTCTCTGATTAGCTTTCTGTCGGTCTGTCTATCATAGGAGTCTTGTGCATCTTGAAAAAGCATGGCAAGGCCGACATAGTACATTGCGGGTACAACATAGCAGGTAGATCTCAGTTATCTTCTTTGTTTAGCTTCACATCGGGTAAGCCAGCGAGAAAATCTGTATTGTAGTAATACATCAGTTGTAAGAGTTGTAAACCCTGTCTTGAATTCATCGCTACGCAACAAAATAAGTGAGACTGAGAGCTTGGTGGCCACATCAAGAGACAGAGACTTCAGAATCTTCCCGATTTGTAGTAGATGTAGGTGTAGAAGTCAGTGAAGCAGTCTACTTATGTCGTTGTATTAACAGATCTCAATCAAGTATAAGCCTTTTAACGTATCAACGCTTAGCAAAGTCCACTTTACCTGTCAAGTGTGCTTCAAGTAGAGCATAATTAGACATTTAAGTTACTAAAGAAGAATTTGTTTTACGTAGACCATATATAAAACACTTCCTAGAGAAGAATATCGTAGATCATCACTTAGTGACAGATCCGCCATCTTGAACCCGCGTAACATATTCTACCCGTACACGTGACTGTACATCTCACTGTAGATTTGACTGTACATCTCACTGCACATCTTGCTGTACATCTCACTCTATATTTGACTGTACATCTCACTGTACATCTCACAGCTTTGTCTCCCCTAACCAAGTACTAGTCTGCGGTAATAAAATGCTAGTCTATTTTAAGACGAGTGTCGAAGTTGGTTTCATTGCTGGCAGTCAAGTCCCCTTTCGTGTTTGTAGGGGAACTGTCAGAACAAGAAGGTGAAGAACTTTTTACTCTGCCTCAGTGTAAACATCTTCACCCTTAAGGACCTACCCTACATCCCGTTATTCAATGTAAGTTCCGTCTTACCAAAGACCTAAGCTAAATCTCTTCCCATCAACAAAATAGGGGTGCCAGGGGCGGCTTTAGGCGGGTGGCGGCCCTGGGCAGAGAAAGAATGGGTGACCCCGTCACCCGCCATTACGAAACCAAGTGATAATACTACACATAGCTTACTGCTCCCACTCTAGCAACAGTAGTAAATACAGCGGACTAACTAACAAAAAACACAATGTTTTTCGCCCGCATTGCCGTCAGCTGTGTCGTTATTTTCTTTTTATTTTCTATTTTATATCTATTGTCGTGGCGGCCCCTGGGATTTGCAGGTACACAGTTTGCACATCCCCGAAAGACTCTGTTGAGATGACAATGGATCAACTTGGTGTGTGAAGAGTCGACTTCCCTGCGCCTACACAGTACTCTGTGGTCTCCTTACACCACCTTGCTCCTGAATGTTACCTACTAACCTGTCCGCTCAGGACCAGGAGGTTTTCAGGTACCGCAAAGGGGTCCGTAGAGTCCGTGTCTGTCCACCAACACAGAGTAGCTGCGGGAGCAATTGAAGCTATCGCGATAAATATACTTCAGATTCGACTTTCAAACCCCGCAATTTACATATTGTTTTTTAGAGTATAAAAAAAGTATACAACCGAGCATGACTATTTTTAACGTAAATCAAAAGGAAGATATCTCAATAGATCTTTGATGTACTTATGCAGTTCCCCGAGACGAAATTCAGAGAAACTTATTAGGAAATAAAATTAAAAAAATAATTGTTCTTTTACCTGTTCTGGCACAGTGCGCTGTATGTCAACAGCCAAACTATTCACTACACACACGAGAGACAAGCACAGGCTGAGGTCTGCTCACAGACACACGATGTACGGACTGTTGCCCATAGCAACACATAGCGAGAAGCGAGGACCTGAAGCGTGACGACCGCTTGTAGTACACCAAGGGATTAGCGGCACTGGGAACCAGAGGAAAGATGTTAGCCATACTCTGGGTGGCAATAAACAGGTAGTAGTAACGACCATGTGGTGAAAACCCCTCAACAGCTAACCGCGGGACAGTCAGCGACACGCTAGGAATCATGGTACAGATGTAGATGAAGGAGACGATGAGAATCATCTTGGTCAGCCCCGTCTGGTGACCCGCTTTCTCTCTGCACGTGGAACTCGTCTTCTCTCGCCACTTGATCGCTGCTGTCAGCTTGATGACGGTGATGACAGCTGTGACTGACACCACTAGGAACGTGGTAATTGGCAGTATCACTGTCAGGACTGACATCTCTACAGCTTGAAACAGCTCCTTGTTGTCGAGAAACAGCTGTGTCGGCGCGTACCGCCATTGTACCTTTCCTTCTACTTCAAGACTAACCACTGATAGCTGTAGGGGGATGACAATGTATCCCAGTTGTATTAAGATAAAGCACACAGCCAGCAACACGCCCATAGTGCCAGTGCCTACGAGTGAAGCGGCTTTGAGTGGAAACACGACACACACGCACCTTTCTACCGCGATGATCATATTATAACAACCCGAGGTCGCACGCAGACCATACACCACCCCAACACCGCCCATGACAGTCTTCACAAAGTATTCATCAGCAAAACTGCTGTGAGAGACATGAAGAAAGGCGGTGATACAGCCGACACAGACCACACCTGTCAGGTACAGCAAGTCCACCATGGCCAGACAGAAGAGACAGAGGTTCATGCGGTCCCGCAGACCCTGGCGCCAGAACACCAAGCACGTGACCACATTGGCGGGAATACCGACTGTACAAATGAGTAATGAGAGATACCCGTTGAAAACATCTTTCAAAGTTTCACAAGTGTCTTCTGTGATTAGATCACCTGAGGTCTGCCAGGACACGGAGAGAGTAGACTCACCTTTACCTGCACTGTACGTTGTGACATTCATCGGTGTATCTGTGTTACTCGACAACCTCTGACTCATACAACAAAATAAAAACTGTTCTCTATGACCACAACTGCAGCCCATGGAATGAAATGTTTAACAAATGACAGTAGGCTGTCCACATTCTCTCGAACGATCGTGGATGTTGGAGATTATATACCCATCTAGGGTCGTTGTTATGTGGATTTTTTTAACAAGTATTTCATTCTCCGTGCCACACCTGGGTTGTGAAAAGGGTGGGATTTGCTCATCCAATTTGCCGATGGCGAATATTTTGTATCTTTCCATATAACTGCTCTTTTCTGCTCAACAAAATTACCTGGTGTTACTTTATTTGTTTAATTAAACAAATTTTGCCTTCTAAATAAAAAAAAATTATTAACCATAGAGAAATATAAATAAATTATTTGTGGATGATTTGAAAAATATACGAATATTGTAAATCAAGAAACGAAAATAGCTGGGTGGGCTCTTTCTGCTGTGTAATTAAATGTATGGCTGGTGTTTTGTGTTTGCACCTGTGTGTGTGTGTGTGTGTGTGTGTGTGTGTGTTTTGTGTATGTATTCGGTGTCTGTGTGACGTGTATGTTTTTGCGTGTGGGGATGGGTACAGTTCAATTATTAAAGAATAGTTTCTATGCCTGTAAATATTATCAAGGCGTGTGTGGGTTTCTCTTAAGTTACATTAACTCTACAATTAAGTGCAAAAAACTTTTGCAGAAAAAAAATCAATGTGAGTAGACTGCACAATATTTTTGTACAGACATCCACCTCACTCGTCTGCCAGTTGGAGCAGGGAAAGAACTTTGTGCGTGCGTGTGTTGAGCGGTAGGCATAGACTTTTGTTCCTGATGCTTGTGCAATACAATAAAATACAACTTTATTACTCCACAAGGGCAAATCCAGATTGCGGTTGTAATGGCAATCGATAGAGATAATACATTCATATACATGTTGAAATAATTTCTCTCTCTTTCACACACACACACGCACACACACACGCACACACACACGCACACACACGCACACACACACGCACACACACACACACAGTCAACTGTATGAAAATCATTTGCTGCATCGCAGTGTTCCTTGCATTGGGCTGCTGACTAATGCTTCAGGTACCAGTTGCACAACATGTTTCTAAATCTTAAAACTCTTGTAAAGAAGCAACATTTCTTCTCTGCCAGTTAGATGCACTGCACAAGAACATACAAAAACTTGTACTGACAGGACGGAAAGTGAGTCATGAACAACTTTATCTTACTTAAAGCAGTTTTAGTTATACAAATTCTAAAATTGTAGTGTGCACTTTAAACTGATTATCTAAACTACTTTAAGGCCAAAGGTGTTTAGAATTAGAAATATGTTGTGCAACTGGTCCCAGGCGCCAGAATGTGAAGCAGTGTCATGCTCTGTACCCACCTGCTTTTAGTCTCTAGGCCACTTGCTGCTTGGTAGATGTGACAAGTTTGCTTAAAGCGATTCCAGTTACCTGCTACGTCACCTTGTAGCTGCAGTGGTTCTGGTGGTTGAGTCCATCCATATTTCTGACACCAGGTAATAGTAAGCGTCTTTATTCTGTTTTGGCTTCCATCCTCAGTCGTTTCTCCCATTCAACCGTCCCCTGCTACGTCATACATTCTACGTCATTCTTACTGCGTCATACATTCTACGTCATTCTTACTGCGTCATACATTCTACGTCATTCTTACTACATCATACATCCTACGTCATACATCCGTGATGTCAATCTCCTTGCGCTCAGCTTAACTCTACCTTTGACCTGCTACTGCTACACGTGTACTGTACTTGCTGCACTTATGTGTACTTACTGTCTGTAATTATGTATACTTTACTGACCTATTATGTGTACTTACTGTCTGTAATTATGTATACTTTACTGACCTATTATGTGTACTTACTGTCTGTAATTGTGTATACTTTACTGACCTATTATGTGTACTTACTGTCTGTAATTGTGTATACTTTACTGACCTATTATGTGTACTTACTGTCTGTAATTATGTATACTTTACTGACCTATTATGTGTACTTACTGTCTGTAATTATGTATACTTTACTGACCTGTTATGTGTACTAACTGTCTGTAATTGTGTATACTTTACTGACCTATTATGTGTACTTACTGTCTGTAATTGTGTATACTTTACAGACCTATTATGTGTACTTACTGTCTGTAATTATGTATACTTTACTGACCTATTATGTGTACTTACTGTCTGTAATTATGTATACTTTACTGACCTATTATGTGTACTTACTGTCTGTAATTGTGTATACTTTACTGACCTATTATGTGTACTTACTGTCTGTAATTGTGTATACTTTACTGACCTATTATGTGTACTTACTGTCTGTAATTGTGTATACTTTACTGACCTATTATGTGTACTTACTGTCTGTAATTCTGTATACTTTACTGACCTATTATGTGTACTTACTGTCTG